>CM041635.1:34843155-34854088 GCA_023333625.1 Bothriochloa decipiens | reverse complement strand
TGTTGTTAAAAAAATGTGTGTTGTATGAAATGGGTGTTGTTAAAAAATGTGTATGGAATGGGAACACAAAATTCCAACTAGATATGGTACATGCATTGACAAGAAACATTTTTGGCCACCATCTTTACTTTTAGTTCAGGAAACTTACCTTCACAGAGGGCGGTCCGTACAAGAGACATGTTAGGCCAAGACAGCTTCTATTTTTTTTTCTTTGAGATCAGGAATATAATTATGTGGTTGCTTGGATAGAATTAACAGCTTGATGGGCTGCACTACGTGCAGCTCTGTCGGTTGTCGCTTGATGGGCTGCACTACGTGCGAGCCTAGCAGCTGGTCCGCTGATGCGAGTGTGGGCCGGGAACATAGCGCGCTGGCCCGACCGAAGTCATGGGCTATGGGCCTGGGAGGCTGGGAGCTGGCGTGTGTGGGCCGTGATCCCGTAGCTGATGTATATGTGCGTTGCCCTAACCAAAAAAAAAAAAAAGACCGTGTACGAAAGAACAGAACTTTCCCGCAATTAGTCAAAAATAATATCATTACTTCTTGCCTTGATTATTTGTACACTTTTATAATAGACGAAGTTCTTTATCCATCAATCCGATTGAAAATGGGCTGACATCAACAACCAGTGATGTTTATCATTCCCTCATGTCTAACCGACACAGTCGCTTTGTTTTTAGTGAGGACCTAAATATGTTCCAGACGAGAAACTTGGGATTTAATAGCTTGTTTCATGATTTATTATGAAGTTCCAAAAATCCATTCCAATATATTAATTAGCCTCGTTTCATGATGTCATTCCAGCAAAGCCGGCTGTGGAGGGTGTCTTTCGTTGAAGCCCATTTTTTACGGCCATCGAATCCCAATTTTTTTTTTGTTAAAAATCTTAGGATGGAGGGGGCAGTGCTTTAGATTTGTGACAAAAAAAAGTGTTTTGTGATAATATCCTAATAAGTGAATCCAACTTAGCGGACAGCAGCACAGTCGCTTGCCAATGTTCTGGACGCCAGGCGTGGGGAAGCCCTCGTCATACAACGGCTGGCACAGCTTGAGGGAAGAACGTTGGCGGATGCCAAACAGAGGTTCAAGAGAATGTTCGGTGATGACCCTGTTGACACGGATACCGAGTCGATGCGGGAGCTCTTCGTCGACCTTGCACGATCATGACGCGAGGGGCGCGGCACCCGTGGATGAGCGCCACCACCGATCCTTGATCGAAGCCGGTGTGCGCACTCTAGGCTGCCTTTTGAGTAAGTAATCCGCTTAGGAGGAAAAGGATGGGAGCGACTCTTCATATAATATCTTATCTTCCAAAAACGCGCGAAAGTACGGGTGTAAAAAACTCTTCTACTTAAATACAAAGATACGCAAGGCTTCTGCGTATTCGAGAAAAAAATGAATCCAACTTAGTTACAGTTAATTTATAGTAATTTAAAATGGAATCACGACTAGTTTACACATGAGTTACATGAAGGTTTTAAGTTAACCTTTTTGTAATGATTATGTAATGGAAAGAAAAATACTTCTAAAGCCTCTCATAGCAGCTGAGTTTTTGTTAGTACACAAGCAAATGTAACGTAAGTTACGGATCTCCTAGCTGGATTCTTGAAAATCAAGTTATAGGAGCGTCTAAACACGTACTTGTATAGAAAAATAAGTGATAGACGCCCCTGTGAGTACACCAAGTTTAAAGAAAAGTATTTTTGTCTCCAATAAGGCCTTGTTTAGATACCAAAGTTGGTGCACCAATTTTGCATAGTAAATTCTATTAAACACTGTAACAATTTTATTTTTATTTAGTAATAATTGTCCAAATATTGATTAATTAGGCTTAAAATATTCGTCTCGTAAAGTACAACAAAACTGTATAATTAGTTTTTTATTTCATCTATATTTAGTATTCCATATATGTGCCGATATTTTGATATGACGAGGAATCTTCTTTTTGCATAGTGAAATTTAGGGGTGAAATCTAAAATCTAAACAAGGCCTAAGATTTTGTAAAATAATAAACTTGAGTTGGTAACTGTTACCAGGATATCAAATCCTATCATTACATTTGCACAGGTAGGCCCAAATGGCACGATGCCAGAGTCTACAGTCAAATATTTCAATTTCCAACTATATCCAGAAAATAAAAAGAAGCAAAAACACTGGTGCCTGCAGTTAATCAACGGAACAATATCTAATGAACTAAAGTCTGAAGTTACATGATGGCAATTTTTACAAGTGAAGAACAGAACATAACAAAAGTCTGAGCTCCACCAGCCAGTCCTTTGTATACATAACAAAAGAATGCATTCTGTTCTACAAAAGAAAACAGGAGTGGTACACATCAACGCGAGATCTTGAAGTTCTTTGGATGCCGGAGCAGTCTCCTGGCTTTCCGTGCACTCAAGATGCTCGAAATCAGATCGCTACATACATCACATGTATTATCATAACCCATTAGCTTTACACTAAGATCCTTGCATAATACTTCTAGCCTACTTTTATCATCTTCGCTTGACTTCTGTAGCCGATCTGCCTGCTCTCGAGAGACCATGGCATATAAATGGAAGGCACCAGATGCAGGGTTGTAGTCCTTTTGATCCCCGTTTAACTCTGGATTATTAGGGCATAGAAGCAAGCTCTTGTCAAGTGAAAACCGAAGTAACCCTAGAGCCTCTAGATCATCGGGTGTTAGCGAGGAGAACACGAATGAGAACCTCCCGAATGATAGGTCTGGCTCCAAAAACAGATCTAAAAGGGCACCATTGGGTGGTTTGAGGCTTTTAGGCAATGAATTCTTCTTTTGGGCAGAATTAACCAAGCTCTCTGAGGCACAACGAATTTTGGAAGCTTCTCTCAATCCACTCAATAAGGCCCCATGCATGGTTGCAGGGTATGCACGATTCGTAGCTTCTCCAGCGAAGAAGACTCGGTCATTCACACTCTGAGCAAGAATGTCGTAGTCAGCACCAGAAGACCCAACTCTGATGTGTGAGTATGAACCTGAGCAAAAAGGATCACTACCCCATCTCGTGCAAACTGATTGAATGGGATCAGGAACAGTAACACCTTTTGGGCCATAGATACCTAAACATAACAAGAGTAATATGTTAGTTAGATGTTTATCATAATTGTTAATGAAAGAAAATATCATAAATAACACATATGTGCTTATTATTGAAGTTCATGTTCTTGGACATGCAAACCAGATGTGCAATGCAATCATCTTGTTGATACATTCCTTTTGTGATCTTTATAATCGAGTCATCCATCAAGCATTATTCAAGGTAATGTACAATAATGCTATCTTGCTTAAGTTTTCACATATTCTTCTGCTCAAGTTTATACTCAAAACTTAAAGAACCATCTATCTTCAACCTCCCATGTGTCTCATCTATAAAGGTAGCTATGCAATTAATTCCTGAATGACACAATAATGTTATAGTTTGTCTCCCTTTTTCTGTCTAGAATTTTATCAAAGCATCATTTGAATACATATTTTATATTATACAAGTACATAACTAAAACGGTAAATAACAAGACATATGCATAACAAGGACCTTAATACTAGTGGTACTTCACAAGTTTGTTAAGGGAGGTATGTAGATTAGTTTGTAGATTACATATCAGAGTACAGACCCATTAACACTTTAAGCTAGTCTTGTTGCTTTCAAATCATAGAGTGGTTGACACAGAAAAAATATATGCACATGCTCAGAAGATTTTTGATTAGTTTGCTCTGCCAATCCCATAGTCAAAACTCAAAACTCTGCTGAGCCTATTTTTCTTTGCACTAATAGTATATATGCGTAATCATAAGCAGAATGCAGAAAATTTTACAGTGTAATACAAACTGGCATTATGATCATTATCCATTAGGGCCTGTTTAGGAAATGTTAAAATATGCCAAAATTAATAGGTATAAATGGTTCAGTAAACATAAAAACTAATTCATTCACAAGGAATCTCAAATTTAATCAGCTGAAGTGCCACACCAATAACTATGGAGTATACTGTATACTTTATGGTGTGAACAATTCAGTAATTCTAAATATATGTGGTGTAACATCATTTAAACCTAACCATAAACCAGTAAATGTTGCTTCAAATAATTATGGAGTGAGAGACAAGTATACTCTGTTCAGCCATCCAGTGAGCATATCACATACTTATAACATACTCTGTTCAGCCATCCAGTGAGTATATGACATTATAAGATACATTGTTTGGTCACTTCCACTTAATATTAATCACTTAGTTATCCACACTAAAATAAAGTATGCAGTCATATTAAAAATCCCAATGCACTATTACTAGTAATGCACCAAGCAAAGCAGGCAGATAGCATTAAGTTAATGTACTTGAAAGCAATTTGTTTCCATTTTTGTAATTCTTGGGGCCCCTATTAAGTTTGAAAATGTGATTTAAACTAACCAAAATACAAATGACTATTGGCTCTAGATTTTACCTTTTAGAATGCCAAGTACTCGATGAAGTGAAACAACAGGATCAACCTTTTCAAACTCCAAAGCAGCCTCTCCTGCCACAAGTGCGATAAGAACCGCTCCACCAGAGACCGTGTGATAGCTGTAGAAAAGAAAGAATTCCCCACGCTTGCTGCTCTCCTTATTCAAACACCCAAATGTGTCAATATCCTCATCCCAAAACACATGGGGAAACACCATGGCTACCTTGTTCAACAGCCCAAATCCCAATCTCTGTATCGCCCCAAGCTTCTCCTGAGGCAATTCTGGGTCAAACACGATGCTCCCACTCTTGAGCAACCCAAGGGGCACGGTGCAGAGCACCATATCAGCCTGGAAAATCTGCCCTTCTTCCACTGTAACACTAACCCCATCCACTCCATGCTCGATCCGCGACACCTTCTTCTCATAGAGTACTGGCACCCCATCACACAATGCATGTATGAGCCGGGAATTCCCTCCGGCTAAGAAACAATGGTCTCCCCCCATCTCAAAAGGATCGTCCTGGTCCCAGTGCGCGAGCGAAAGCTCCGATAAGCAACCGGCATTGGAGAATTCCAAATTCGCAAAATGCCAATCCAAAACCATCCTCTCGTCATCGGTCCTGGCCACATGGTAGAGTCTTCTGAGCTTCTCAATGGCATCCCCCAGTGAGATTCTCTCCGCAGCCTCATTGAGAGACTCCCGAAGCTTGGTGGCGTGGTCGAGAAGCGTGTTGAACACCAGATCAATGCTCCTATCCAGCCGGGTCTCCACAGTCCGGCCATCTGGATAGTAGAGCGGGCAGCGGTCCCGCACCTTATGCAGCGGAAGCCCAAGCTGCCGCGCGAGCACGCCGAGCGGGTTGGCGTGGATACCGGTGATGACGCTGCCGCCCAGCTCGACGGCGGCCTTGTCCTCCCCACCAAGCCGAGCCGTATACACGCGGCCGCCGGGGCGCGCGCGTCCCTCGAGGACGAGCACCCGGAGCCCGAATCGGAGGAGCTGGCGCGCAGCAGCAAGGCCCGCGAGCCCGGCCCCCACGACGAGGACGGACGCGGCGCCTGCGCCCTGTGCGGCGTCGGGGGGCGGCCCGGCGGGGAACGCGGCGGAGACGCCGAAGTTTATGTGGCCCTCGCGGGCGAGGAACCCGTGGGCGGCGGCGACGAGGCGGTCGTAGGAGGCGGCGACGGTCTCCTGGACGCGCGCGAGCGGGAGCGGCGCGCCCGGGTCGGCGCGCCAGGACGCGAGGATGTGGTTGCGGACGACGATGTAGTCGTTGGGCGCGTCGGCGACGTGGGGCGGGAGGAGGGGCGCCCCCCGCTCCTCGGGCAGTAGGTCGTCGATGGGGAACCCCAGGGATAGCGCGATGAGCGCCTCCGTCTCCGTCTCCCGCTGCCGCTCCTCGGCCGAGAGCCGGCGGAGGCGCCGCACGCGGCGCGAGGCGGCGTCGCCCAGCAGGGCCTGCAGCTCCGCGTCCAGGAGGGACTCGTCGTACGACGCCGGGCGCGTCGTCGCCGCGCGCCGCTGCGGGCGGCGTGGCGGCGACGGCGGCTGCGACATCGCCGGAATCGGAGCGGCCGCCGGCGGCGAGGGGTTTTAGTTTAGGTGGTGTGGATGCTGCGCAGCCTCCTCGGGTTTGGTTTTGGGGATGGGGAGGGGGGTGCCGTGGTGTGTGGGAACTCAATGCTCTGGGTGTTAATGACAAGTGGGCCCGGAGTGGCAGCGTGTGAACGCGTGGAGTACTAGAAGTGGGCGATGAGGCAGGCGACCGGCGCGTGCGGCGATGACGTGGGGTACTGGGTGGGCCGTTTTGTGGGCCCACAGACAGTGGATGTATTGGGGCTGTTTGACTTTGCCTGCATCGAGTGGGCCTCGTGTTCTATTCGCCGCTCATGTCATCATGAGTGGGTCCATGTGTGGCGCCTACCTGTCATACTGTGACATCGGTGTAGGCTCGTGTGTAGTAAGTTGGTCTCCACCGCCTGAAGTGGTAAAACTGAAAGGCCCACTGACTTCCTTGTGGGCCCCGCTGTAGGAGCATAATGAAACCGTGAGTGTCCACTAATTGGTAAGACTCGAAAATGTACCTTTTTCTCGTATTTTCTCGGATTTACCAGCGTTATGAATTAAGTGGTAAGTGATATTTCTGTCGATAACGAAACATCAACGGTGACTTCAGGAATCTCCAGATCAGTCGGCTGCTCAGTTCTTCGGAGACGTTTATAGGGGTAGTGGTAGGTTTGCATACGTATATTCATATGGTGAATGTGCGTGCGTGTTATGGAAAACGTAGGAGTACGTTGGTTGTTAAAAAAAAGAGTGTACCCTATCTACCCTATTTATTATATACTCCTACAGATAAATCCCTATTGGCAATTTCTTCTTTGAGCATGTACTACGAGAGGTTATACCTTTTTTTAGAACTGCAATAGCTTATAGCTCATACGAAAGAAGCCTATACACTAGCTAAGGATAGAGATAAAAAAGCTTAGATTCTTATACAAGCAACAAACTATGCACATAAGTCGATTTATTTACTAGCCATACACAAGTAGTTATCTAATGGATAACATAAAGAAAGATAATGTGATAAATTGAGTGAAAATTAGTACCATGTAGTTAAAAAATGTACATATATAGATGGTACATCTATTGCATAGCTAGACACTAAAAAAGTTATATTATACACTTGTACTAAAAAGTATTGCTTATTTCTAAGGGTCTCGTTGGCAGGATTTGTTTTTATTTTTTTGTTAAAAAAATGAAGCTTAGAGAACCATGTTTGGTGGCTTCGGCTTCTGAGCAAAACACAATTTCTACTTTACTATTTTTGTCTTTGTTTTTGGCTAAAAAAGTCGTTCTCCTAAATGCTTGTTTGGTAGAGAGTTTTTGATTAAGCTGGTGGAGAAAAGCCACAACAAAAGTCATGCCATAGAAGGGTCTAAGTTAAATTTAATTTTTATCTATATGGCGTGATGTAAAAAAACTATATTATAGAAGAAGATTCCTCTATAACTTTAAAAATAAAGATTTGCCAAACTTTAAACCCAGGTCAGACGGAAGAGGCTCAGAGCTCATTGCTCTAACCAATCACACCGCAAGAAGCTTGGCTATGCTGTGATGTATTAATTGAAGATTGAAGATGTGTTGAGATTATTCCTTGCAAAACTATGGGCATATGGACCAAATATTTCTCGGCGTGGAGATTGTTTCCTGCACGGAATAGGCATATGACCAAATCTTTGTTGCAAAGCTTTGGCAAAAACATGGATTTTCCTGGTACGAGAGGAGAACCATCATACGTTTATGATACACGTGAGTGTTCATAGGAGGTCAATGTGTGATTATGTAGATATAAGAGTCTATATCTGTACTGGGTCCTGCGAAAAAAAGTTAAAGATCAGTATATTGTGAAACTAGTTTTATAGTTGGGAGAAAAAAAACCCGATGAATGATGGTCGCTATAGTGGAGATAGTCGATATGGATTTGTTTTTGTTTTTTAAGGGGAATATGGATTTGTTCCCAAAGTGAATGATGAAGGGATTAAAAGGCCGGGCCCATATATTGGTCGAGCCTAATTATAATAACTCAACATTTTAAGTTAGGCCCATATGACATTCGGTCCAGCCCATTAGCTTTTGTGAGCTGACACGATTGCAACCACAGCCTGCTCTGCTCAGTCGTGACTTGTGAGAGCTTCAGCTCACCGGCCACCGCCTACCGAGAAGAGATAAGCGCCGCCGCGGACGCGCCAAGTGGTTCGCCGGGGAGGAGGAGCGGAGCCGTGGCGCCGTGCTGAAGGGGCCGTCCGTGCGCGGCGACCTTGCGAGCTCGCCGTCGTTGGTCGGCGCCGGAGCGGGGTCTTGCCCTCGCAGCACGTGCGCGGCGCTGTCGCGGTGCCTGCTCGCTGCCCGTGCGGAGCAACGGCGGCCTGCGCGCCTCGCCTGGCCACTCGCTCATCGCGAGCAGGAGCTCGGATTCTCTTGGCGGCGTCCTTTGCTGTCCACCCTCCCTGGTGAGCGCAACCCCTCTCGAAATTTCGAGACTTCGCGCTCCTTCTCAGCGCTTCGTAGCCAGTGCAGATCCGGTTCATCCCCGCGACGGATTTCGGCGCGCTCGAGGTTCGATTTCACCGGAGCAACGCCGGCTTGGTCCGTAATGCTGGACACTTTGAGATTCAGTTAAGCTAAAGAAGGGAAGGAAGACGCGCGCGCTTGCCGAGCAAATGAGGAAGAATTGGGGTCTCAACTCGGGCCACGCGCGGCCGTTCGGTGACCGCCGGTGGCTGCTCCCGTTCCTCTCCAGCCTGCTCGTCACGGCCACGCTCCTCCTTGCCGCCGCGTGCGGCCTCTTCTCGCCGCCCTACCCGGCCGGCGCCGGCGACGCGGCCCTGTTCGACGTCGTCTCGCTCGCCGACTGGGACGACGGCGGCGCGCCCTCCGACGAGGCGGGAGTCAAGAACCGGCTGCTGGAAGATAAGGCCGGCGCCAGGGACAGCGGCGACGACGAGGACAACGAGAACCCCGACGACGCCTCCGTCAACTCCGACGACTCCGACGCGGAGCCGCCGCGGATAGCGTACCTGCTCGAGGGCACCAAGGGGGACGGCCTGCGGATGCGGCGGACGCTGCAGGCCATCTACCACCCGCGCAACCAGTACATCCTGCACCTCGACCTCGAGGCGCCGCCGCGGGAGCGGATCGACCTGGCCATGTACGTCAAGGGGGATCCCATGTTCAGTCAGGTTGGGAATGTGCGGGTCATCGCCAAGGGCAACCTTGTCACCTACAAGGGGCCGACCATGGTCGCCTGCACGCTACATGCCGTCGCCATTCTCCTCAAGGAGGGGCTCCAGTGGGACTGGTTCATCAATCTCAGTGCGTCGGATTATCCGCTCATGACACAAGATGGTCAGTGTTCTTCAGACACCCTTCCCCCCCTAACTTTTCAAGGGACGACAATCATTTGTGTGGGCTTAACTTATACATGGTTTACCTTCTGCAACTTTGTTTCTGCAATCTGATTGATAACATTACTTATGGCAGAATTAGCATGTTTCAGAGAATTCAACTGTAGCATAGGCACCATAGTTCATAGATTGCATCCCCTTTCACTGCACTAGTTTGCACTAGTTCAAGATTGATGCGAAAAATGTCTTAGTTTCAACATCACACATTAATTGTCATAGCATGAGTCAAGTAACATGGGCCTCAAATTGTATAGGCACACATATTAACTTTGTATGATCTTCAGACATCTATTCATATGGAAAGGCAGTAATAGCATCAGCAGTCATCATTCATTCAAGTATACACCCCTATAGTGAAGCTTAAATTTTCATACACAGAGCAGCAACATGTTGTTACATAGCTATGAAAGTTACTGCAATTGTATGGTTAAATGCTTGTTTTTTTTTTCCAGATATACTTCATGTATTCTCTTCTTTGCCAAGAAATCTTAATTTTATAGAGCACTTTCGTTTATCTGGGTGGAAAGTGTAAGTGCCCTTACTAATCTGCTAATTTGTTCACTTTGTACAAATGCTCTGTTTTTGTACCCTTAATTTCTGACGCTTTCCCCCAATCACAGTAATATAAGGGCGAAACCAATTGTTCTGGACCCAGGGCTCTATCTGTCAAAGAAATTTGATCTTACTATGACTACTGAGCGGAGAGAATTGCCGACATCTTTCAAATTATATACTGGTAGGTCTGGTTCTCGATTCATTATTCAGCACATAGGCTTGAAGCTATTATATCAATAAAATGGCAACATTGATATGGCAGTTGGCATGAATATTTGCATGTAGTTACTAACAATTTTGCATGCTACTTTATATTGGCATGTAGTTCCAAATTTTCTGGTTTACAACCAGTCAACCACAAGAATAAAGTTTGGGCGCACTAATTTATGGTAGCAGATCCTAGTCGCCTCTTAAGCTAGCAGAGTATTGCTGCGTATGGTCGAGCTATAATTTCTTAATTCATCTAATAACTGAATGCAATTTTTTAGTTCCTATTCAGTTTGTTTCCTTCATTATGAACTTTTTCAGTTCTTAAGGCACTTTATGATCAGTTAATCAGCTATGCTTCTTATGTTCCGTGGTGTCCTCATGTCCTATGTCTACAGTAGTTATAAACTCTTTTTCCAATATGCTCATACAGAGTTGGCATTTTCTAGCCCAAAAAAGAGAGCCAAAAACAATAGTCGCTGCTGCTTTGAATTGTCAGACTGGAGGTTCGTGGTCAAGATATTTGGATCGAGCCTGTAATATTGTAGTGTTTGGATATGTGGCTGTTTTTTTAATGATCAATTCTTCTGATTGGCCGTGCATTGGACTATCATTTTCTTTGTTTCAGCATTGCGGAAATGAATTAATACAACAACAACAACAACAACAACCAAGCCTGTCAGTCCCAAGCAAGTTAGGGTAGGCTAGATTTGAGACCCAATAAACCACCCTCGGTCACGGTTC
>CM041635.1:34824696-34838155 GCA_023333625.1 Bothriochloa decipiens | reverse complement strand
TTGAGACGACTCAAGAAAGTCTTCCAGTCAACATAGGCGAAGTTACGGAAATGAATTAATAGTGGTATAAAAAATAAAAAGATGTTTCTGTAAGGTGTAATGATTTTTATATGTGCTTCTTGGTATTCGCTATGTTTCGTCACTCTTGATCTGTGCTATAATCATGGCCTTCCTATGTTTGAATTTATGATTGGCATGCTCTGCTTGGATAATGCTCACGAAATCCTTCCTTGAGTACTGTATATGGGGTTGGGATAATCTCCCACAAAACCTCCTGATGTAGTATGTCAAGATGACCGAGCCTGTAGTGGTTGGATATGTTGCTGCCTTTTTTTTGAATGGTCAATTATTCTGATTGACCATGCATAGGAGTATCGTTTTCATTGTTTCAGCACATACTTAAACGAATTAATAGCAGTGTAGGGAAAAAATCTATTTCTGTAAGGTGCAATGATTTATATATATGCATCTTGGTAATAGTATAGAATGCCACTATGATTCTTCACTTTTAATCTGTGCTATAATCATGGCTTTCCTATGTTTGTTGGCAGGTTCTGCTTGGATAATGCTCACAAAATCGTTCCTTGAGTACTGTATATGGGGTTGGGATAATCTCCCACGAAACCTCCTGATGTACTATGTCAACTTCATCTCCTCACCAGAAGGCTATTTCCAAACAGTCATCTGCAACTCTGATGATTTTCGGGGCACGGCAGTTGGCCATGACCTTCACTACATCGCGTGGGACTACCCTCCAAAGCAGCATCCGTTGATCCTTTCCATGAAGGACTTCAACAAGATGGTCAAAAGCGGTGCACCCTTTGCACGAAAGTTCCCCAAGGATGACAAGGTCCTGGACAAGATTGACCACGAGCTTTTGCACCGCTCAGAGGGCCGGTTCACACCAGGAGCATGGTGTGATGGGAGCTCTGAAGGAGGGGCTGATCCATGTCTGTCTAGGGGTGAGAACTCTGTTTTTGAGCCTGGTCCTGGTGCTGAAAGGCTGCGAGGCCTGATGAAGAAGGTGCTCTCATGGGATTACCGCAATGGTAGCTGTTCCTCACTTTCTTATGATCAGACAAAGAGGGATTGGTATCTTCCTAAAAGTAAAGGATAATTCTGGTGTCTTGCTATGCCTTCTTTTAAAAATGCAGCTCTTGACCCCTTCCATTCAAATGAACAACACTGACGAACACAACCTGTTGACCAAGAAAAATAGGTGTAGTACTATTCTTGCATGTGAAATAAGAGAAACCAGTTATCAGACAGAAATCAATGGCAGTGGAAAATGCTGGATTTTTTATGGGGTTCAATATCCCGCATGTGCAAAACTAGAAAAGAACATTGTTCTTCAGTTGTACTTGTACCTGTGGTCAAGGTCTCACTTTGCACCTGATCACAATCAAATTGGAAGACCACGATTTGGACTGGACATGATGTATGCAAAATGGAAAGTCTGCCTAGGAATTTTTCCTATCGTTGGACTGAATCGCATGCTGCATTCAGAATAATCTATCTTTTCTACCGGTGATAATTCTTTTTCTGTTTGGTACCATGATCCATAGCATTGTATTTCGTAGATGTTGATAACCTGAATGAAATGTTCAACAGATGAAGATATTCCCTTGCCAATGTTATGAAATATTCAGCAGAACTGTTACCAGGTTCAGTATTTCTGAATGAAGGGCAAACTGCCTGTCTTAAACCACGTCTCATTGGACTCTGGCTGGTACAGACAGAATTCTTGCAAATTAATGACATTGCCATGGTGTCACCCCAAAATCGATTTTGAACTGCCAAGAGGACTAAAACAAATATATGGGTACGACTAGTAGCTACCTTTGGACCATTCTTCTTGTATGGGACACTAATAGTCTCCAGGTGCACACACTTGTTTGTGGCTATTAGCAATATTCTCCCGTTGGTGACAATCTTCTGAATAATGTACTAACAATGTTTGAATGTAAATTTGACCAATATTTTCTTTTCAAATATTACTGTACAACGCAGCCAAGTTTTCATCTTATGCAGCTACTTTTCAAATCAATCCATACTTTGTGGTTTCAATGTTTCATTATGAACGATATTGACCGTCGAAGTATAAAAGTGAGACAAGAGGCCCACCTGCATTCAGCATGCTGAAGCCTGACGGTGAATATCTCCTGTGGCTTTGTCCCACGGAAGTAACGAAGAACGAGTGAGCACTGTTTCACGAGTATGAGGACTACCAATTGGGCTATCTTGCTTTGGTTCTCATCTTAACATCACTAACTAGAGGCTCATTTTTTTTCACCCTTTTATGTTCTACTACTCATCATGAAACATGCTACAGAAAACAGTTGAGTTCTAGAAATTATCACGAAAATATATAAACATCTCACTATCAGTTTAGTAAAGTAGATAGGGAATTGTTGGAGGAGCGAGTCTTTTGCTCTTAGTATCTTTTGGCATGCTTCACAAACTAGTTTTTTTTTTTTAAAAGTTTGGAGATGCTCTTACACAAGTACGTATATATATTACCAAAACTTAGGAGGTAAAAATTGGATTGGAAGTACGCGACAAAGTGTGATAAATATATACTCCCTCCGTCTCAAATTGTAAGTCATTTCTAAAATCTTCAAAAATTAAACGATCTTAAATTTGACCAAAATTATAGAAAGAACAAAAAAAATTTATGACATCAAATAAATATGTTTTGAAAATATAATTAATAAAAAATATAATAATACTTAGTTAGCATCATAAGTGTCAACATCTTGTCTTATAAATTTATTCAAAGTTGACATGCTTTAATTTTTTAAGATTCTTAAAATGTGTAGCTCCAGCTAACGTTTTAATAAAACACATGTCAAACACACACCAAAGAAATTAAGGTGGCCGGAGGGGAAATTAGCCTTGTGAATAGAATAACTGGAAGCCAAAACTATCGCAATCAAGTCCTGTGCTAAATCTGCGCATGCTGCTGCTGCTGCTGCTGTTTTGTTTTACACAGTTAGTAACGTCTGTTTCAGGCTGGTCGGAGGCAGCCACACACGCCTGTCTCGTGTTACTCACACTCACGACCATGAGCATATATTAGTATGGTCGGCGGGAGTAGCTGCTAGCTGCTGCTGCCGCCGCCGCCGCCGCCTTTTGGAAGCAACGACTGACTGGACTGACTGGTAATACTGCTTCAGGCGGCAGCAACACCGCCGCAAAACAATCTTTGTTTGGTTGTTTTGCCCTTTTCACACTAGCAACCGCAAAGGACAACGTGTGAAGAAGATCTGCGTACGCTGCGCCGGCCGGCGCGTGGATGGTCGTCCGCACGGTGGAGACACACACTGATACACATGGTTCATGCTGTAGCAGGATTAGTAATGCTAATATAATGGCTTTGTGACTTTTGTGAGTGGAGTGGATCAGTGGAGGCTTTACATAAGTACAGTAGACACTACGCATTGCTTGGCTCAAGAGCTGTTGCATGCGTCGTTGCAGGATCTCGACGGCCACTTATCATAATATCTAGTCATTGCAACCATTCAAGGGTACCCACAATAAATGACTTATAAGCTAAAGTACTCCTTTTTTTCTTATTTGAATGGAAAAGAAATAAAAACTAGCTCTTAGTCAAAAGTTAAATTCAAACATGTATACATTAATTCCAAGATCATGTTGGGCCATCTATGTTATAAGCTATATGCTAAAAGTTAGAACTATTGATGGAACTAGCCTATACCATTGTGGTGTCTTGCTATCCTGCCGCATGCACCTCCCGCTCAAGACTCCGACCATCATGCCCAACAATTCCGTCCTAGCTCGTCTACTCCCACGCCGCGCCCCAACCCCAAACCCTCAAGCCTAATCCATAGTTAATCTTAAACCTTAAACCCTAATAAACTCTAAACCCTATACTAATTTACCCACTGACTACTACTCTTGCGCCATGTCGTGCGCCCATGATTTCTTGCCCTCATGCCTTGCCTATCCCGACACCTTAGAACGCCACTCCTCAGCCATATACATACTGTAGATGACACCTTAGTTTGAGCCTAAGGCGTGATCGAAAAAAGGTTGAGCCACCTTTTGCAACTCCACTAGACGTCGATCACTTCTGTGACCATGTTTTTTTTTTTGAAATTAACATGAGAAATAGCTGCTTCTTCACCCGTTTGGTAGATGAAATGTACATATGATAGGTCTAGGAGAGATCAGTGAATAGGTCTAGGAGAGATCAGTGAATATAACCAAATGCGCTCTTATTCTATTACCACTTTGAGGTACTATAAGGACGGCACTACTTTTACAAGAAGTTCTTGTGCAAGAGATTTGCTATAATATTATAGTAAAATATCATCATAAGTTATAGTGACTTATGAGAACAGGCCTGTGTGAGTTAGTTAGATAGTTATAGTAGGCTCTTTGTTTAATCAACTTCTCGAATTTAGGCTAGAGTTGAATATAGTGGGGAACTCTCTGCCTACCGGCCATCCTTTTAAAAAAAATGTTATAGCAGAGAAAAAAATGCATATTAGCCTTAATTAAAATTCCATTCTTTTTAAAATATAGAAGGATTATTTTATAATTAAATTAATAAATGAAAGTTGATACTCGAAATATAATGTAAATATACTTTGGCATAGATAGGCTACGTGATTTTTTTTCTTTTGGCGAAGCTTGTAGTAGTGTTTATTTATTTTTATTCTATTATTCTTCATTGTTCTGCTACGTGATCATGAGGGCCGACAAATTTCGACGTCCAAAGAAAAATATAATTATTAGATGGAAAATAATTTTTAAATAATAGTATTAGTCAAATAGCAGACCAGTTCGATCGCGATCGCTCGATTCCAAAGGTTTTCCACCGGATTTGTATGACGAATCTGCCGCACGAGCAAATTTCCAATGCCACCTTTTTGTCTGCAACTTTCTGCATCTCGGTAACGAGAAATTTCAGCACGAGAGGAATTACTTTCAATTTTTTGCTCGCTTTTTGTCCCCTCGAGACCCTCGTTTTAGTTGGAAAAAGCTAGCAAATATGCTTGGTGTGTCGAACTAACTCGTGCGTGCATATATGCTTCCTTGGTGTGTTCTGGTTTCCTTTATTTTAGGTACTCACAAGTGACATGTCATCCATGGATTGACGTACTTTTGGAGTTAAAACATGAGTTCCTTTTTACACTTTTTTTTCTGGTAGGAAAAGGCGGGCCCCATCATTTTCATTTCTCCCCAACTACGTATTTCTTCCGTTAAATTATAAATTATAAATCGTTTTGATTTTTTTCGATTATCTATTACTATATATTTAGATATATTATTTATCTAAATTCATAGTAAAATAAATATAACAAAAAAATAGTATATATCATCAATTAACTAGATCTCTCGATCGTCGGATGTGTTCTCTTCATGCATGAATAGCTCCTTATATATCACTTTTTAGCACAGAAAAAAATAGCTCGCTATTTTCGCGCTATAGCGCCGCTATAGCTGCCAAAACAATGTGACGCGAAGTTATTGCTCTTTTTTACGCTATCAGCGCTATTGCCGCTATAGTGCGCTATTTCGCCGCTACATAGAAATGGCGCCATAGCGCCGCTATTGTTGCGCTATCTCTTGTTCCCTGGGTAGCCCATAAAAAATCCCGGCCCGGTTGATTTGAGGCCACGAATGTTATTTCCTATGTATTAGAAATATTTTCGTGTTATCACATGTTGTTTGCTATGTAACAAAATAGAAGTAACTTATGATTACCAATTTATCATGAAAATATGGTTAATCAGTGTGGCTGTTGTCAGAGTGTATTTAAATAGCGCGCTATAGCTCTCTTATAGTGTGGCTATAGCGTGCTAAGCTATCTGGCGCTATGGGCTATAGTGTGAGAAATAGCTGCGCTATAGCTGCGTTATAGTGGCGCATAGCTGCTAAGACAGGCTGCCGCTATTTTTTATAGCCCGCCATTTAAAATTAAAGGTGGCTTTTTAAACACAGTGACGATACGATCGACGTGCGATGGTAGCATGTACCAGTCCAAAACCACGCATTTTTTTAGGAAATCCAAAACCACGCATGGTGCACACGGTCAAAACAATCTTAACGACATTTTGTCGGAAGGAAAATACAGGTGCTCTGAAAAAACGTAAATCGCGTGTCAAGTTTGGGCTCTCCGACAGATCTCTGTCCATGGAATTCAATTCGATCCCCCGGCCGACCATCTCATGCTGTGTCTTTAGTTTGTTTATTTATTTATTGTTCATTCCTACTTGGAAAGCAATGTTAATTACATGCCATGCATTAACTTTTGGTCTCCAGAATATTTGGTCCAAACTTGTTCCACGAGTAGGCTTGCGCATGAGTTTTATTTGGAGAAACTGTGTGTAAATTAAATTGCTCAATAGATTCACCCAAGTGTAAGAAATTCGTATATAATACTACTCCCTTGCTTGTAAAATAATCTTATGAGTAGATTAATTATGACATGTAGTTTTATAATAAATTTATTGGAATATAAATGCTGATGTGTTTTCTATAATATTGATTATTAAATTTAACACATTGAGAACAAGATGTAAAGCTACTTGGGACGGAGGAACTACTATGTTTCATGGAAAGAAGTGCTAGATATATTTTCAGTAGTAGAAGAAGAGAGTACAAACCCAAGCAGCAATGTGTGTGAAATTGAAGCTGTGGAGGTTTGTTCAGAGCTGCTGCAGGTGAAAAGGAGAGATCTTTTTGGAAGAGACGGGCCCAGGAGGGTATACAAGAGGATTGATGATGTTATCTTGGAAAGTTCGTGCAACCTAATTAAAGTCGGAATTGCCAACTTGACTCTCCTTTTTTCGATCTCGGATTGCATGCCAACCTGCAGTCCACGTGTCAACATCACTTTATGCCTTACTCTATCTCGCCCCTCTGACTTTTATATGATTTTTTAGATATTTTGAGTTCTTACTCTTAGTACCTGCCTTCGTCTTCTTCAACTCCGTGTCCCACTTTTGCAATGCAACCAAAAATCACTATATTGAGTTGACATTTTAAAAATGCAAGAGTTAAAGCAGTGTTACATAGAGTTGGGATCCCAACAAACCAATTTTAAGGAAGGATATGATAGAGCTAGCTAGTGGGTTTGATCGGATAGATAGAGTTGCAAGAGAGTCAACTCAGCCAGAGTGGCCTCTCGGATCACCACTCAATCTCTTGCTCCAAATTTAAATTAGTGTGTATGTTTTTTTATAGTGCTATCTCTTTGGCTCTCAGTCCTAAAATCTTGTATCGCTCGGCCTACTGTCGGTGAGTCGGTGATCATGTGTGTAAGTGAGTTTTGAGGTAAGTGCACGTCCTGTGTTGGTTGTACTTGTACATATTGTGAGACTCCCAAGTTTTTCAATAGCTCAAGTCATTCAGTTGTACCAACGTACACGTCAGGATATGCAAGGAGAGGCATCTTTGCCAATGCCAGCAATGGTAGAAAGATGCCGGTGATGAACTTTAGACTGTCTGCGTGCAGCCGACACAGCTGAGCTGGAATCAATAACGCATGTTAGGTATGTCTGCTTTGATCTGATGATCGATCAGGATTTTTCTAATGAAGATACGTTTAGATATATAGTGAGTAGAGAGATCGATCTTAATCCGTATAAGAAGAATGCGTGGATCATGGCAATCTTGTTTATTAGCATCTCATCCTCCCATACGTCGAAATCCCGTCTAAAACAAATATAAATAAATACAAGAATAAGAATCATGCAATATATATGAACATATATTTTGTGATATTACTTATTTTATCGACAAGAGCTGAGAATTTAGGATTAGTAGTTTGGTTGATGACTAGCACGCAGAAGACCAAACCAGCTACAATGACCTGCTACAAGGACATGCATGTTTCGAGGTCGGCACGTTAATTAGGTTCCACTTGTAGCCCATGCAAGCAAGCAGGCAGCATCGCGGACTGGCTGACCACCACCACTTTTCCAAAGGTAGCAGTTGGTCGTCGTGACCCCTTCTTTTTTAACAATTAGAAAAAGATGTTACCAGTTAATCTTGGTCAGTCTTCGAGAGCTCAAATTTGCATTGGTACAGTGAGAAAAAAAAGAAAAATATTCGCATGCATGAAAAACTAGTCTAGTCTTCCATTCGTGCATTGGCACTGTTTTTCCAAGCCGTGAATAATGGCAGGCAAACAGCACCTCCGAGTTTACATCCGTGTCCCCGAATCCACCGACCGTGTCAAAGCTACTCGTCACTACAGGGTTCGCTCTCTTTGCCGACTGCAATGCGCACTCGGCAAAGACAGAATAGCAGTTGGCAAAGGCTTTGCCGACTGCAATTCCACGTGGCAGTCGGCAAAGGGCTGTCGGCAAAGAAAACGTCGGCGAAGGCGGCTTTGCCGAGTGCCACATCAGCACTCGGCAAAGCCACGTAGCGCCGTCAGCCTGACGGCTGGCTTTGCCGAGTGCTGACGGCGAGGCACTCGGCAAAGAAAAAAATTATATTTTTTTGAAAATTTCTTTGCCGAGTGCCAGCTCGGCACTCGGTAAAGAATTTTTTTTTTTACGAAAATTCTTTGCCGAGTGCCGAGGCAAAGGAATGACCCCTTTGCCGAGTGCCACGCTGACACTCGGCAAAGCTGGGGATTTTGTGGCCAGATTCCCCAGCTTTGCCGAGTGTCAGCACTCGGCAAAGCTGGGAAATTTTTTTCCTTTTTTTTCTGTTTTCTTGCATCCAAACATTGCAAAATCATAATTTATATCATAATTTCACCAGGACCACAAGGAGCACCATTTATATCACAATTTCATCATATTTATCACCACCGTCACCATATATATCACAATAACACATATATCTCACAATAGCATCTCTTATCACCACCACAAGTCCATTACAACCATGAAGCTCAACGCAACGAGTCGAACACCACAAGTCGAGGTCCATCACATGAAGTTCAACACAACAAGTCTAGGTCCATCACGAAGAGAAGAAATACATGACAGAGACTTCGACGATACTCAAGTCCAGGAGCATAAGACAAGTGACAAGTACCTAGCTCGTCGCGCCGTCCCCGGAGCCGTCAGGTTGTCCGTCCTCAGAGCCCCCAGGGTTTTCCCACGAAACCCACCCTGGATCACGCAGCGCCGACCAGTACGGCCGCCCTCCGCCCACCGGCCACGAGTAAGGTGTAGGAGGGCCACGCGGAGGTGGATACGGTGGAGAAGGGCCACCCGGAGGTGGATACGGCATCATCTGAGGGCCGGCACCTCTAGGAGACGGGTTCGAACCCGCCGACTGTACATGTACAAGTTAAAGGCCAAGTGATGTCATTAGTATCCGCAGGATGGACGCACAAGCTAAAGCAAGAGTCAATGTACTCACCGGGGTCCCAGCAGGAGTGACAGGAGCAGGCACAGGAAAAGACGATGGAGGAGGCGGTGGAGCGAATAATTCAGGCGGTGGAGGCGGCCCGGGGATCTGCAGGGATTGGAAGTAGCCGGCAAAGCCCTGCATTTGACTATTGTAGTGCTGCTGCATGGCTGTCAGGTGCTGCTGGTAAGCCATCTGTTGCACCTGCATCTGCGCCTACATCTGCGCCATCTGCTCCTGCACCTGGGCCTGCAATATTACATCCGCAGTGTTGATTGTAAGTATAGGTGTGAAACGAGTGAACGACGAACGAAACCACACTTACATGGAACTGCGACATGCTCGGCTGCCGAGACGCTATGGGGATGTCGGTGGAGCTCGTGGGCCTGGATCGAACCTGGCTCAGTGTGGGAGCATCGGACGGGTCGACGGCGCTGTGGGCCATGTAGTACCGGCCGTGCTGCTTCCCTGGTCTCAACCTCTGCAGGAGGTCTGTGTCCAGGGGCTCGGCGGTGGGGTCGAACGTCTCCCCGTAGCGTTGGCGAGCCGCGGCGGTGTACTCGGTCGTCTTCTCGTAGGCGGTGGGGTTGCTGTACGCCTCGGGCCCGTCCTCCGGGTTGTAGACGTTGTCCGACGCTGTCGCCTTACCCTTGTGGGAGAGGAGGTACCCGGTGAACTGGTTGATTTCCTGCCCACCGTGCGCCTGCGTCTGCATTGAAAAAAGAAACATGGTTACAAGTAATAACAATTGAGGGCTACAAAAAAGACATGAACGGACGCATACCCATCTTCTCATGTACGTTGGGAGGGGCTGGCTCCCTTGGTGGTGTGGCACCCCTCGCATCTGCAGGCGGCGGCCCCGACGGTCGTTGCGCCTCGCGTACGCCTCGTCCGTTTGCCACATGCGCACAATCTTCTCCCAGCAGTCCCTGTGGTTGTCGCACCACCCCGGACAGAACTGCATGACATCAAGTATTTGACATGCGAGAAGATTAGTGTAATGTTTCACTGAAGGAGTCTGAACGAATGTTTTCCTACTTAATTACAAGCATGTATTGAGCGAAGGTGAGGTCGGTCTCCCTCGAGTTCATGATCTGGCGGATTTCGGGCTTCTTGATGGACTCTGCATGCACGTCGGCGTAGTAGTCGCGGATGGCCTGTATGCGCGCCTCATGGTATAGGTCCTTGAGACGATCTTTGCAGACCGCCTCCTGCACTCGCGCCGCCTGGTCCGCTTTACCCTCCTCGCACGTGAAGAAGTCCTGCACACAGACACATCATGTAGCATTGCATTGTTTTAAGAAGTCTGACGAATGCGTACTATTTAGCAATGCGGTGTGATGAAAGGCTCACGCAAAACTCCCTCTTTATCTTTGCCGCGAGGGTCTCACCACCCACGTTGACGAGGTAGAAGTGAGCCCACCTCGTGGGCACCTTCAACTCGCCATCCACGTTGACAAGGCCAGGGTAGTACTCCTTAATCAGGAGGCCCTGGATGCCATTGATATGGCGTGATTCACCTTCTCCGCTCACAAACGCCCAGGTACTGCACGAGTCATTAAGAACAATTGTTAGTCTGCAGTTCGATTTTCAACATGTCATATGAACAAGTAGTGAAATCAATAATAGTTACTTACGTCTGGCCCATGGGTGTAATCACCGGGCGTCTGTTGAATTGTGGCCACACCCTAGGAAGCTGCGTGGGCCCACGTGAGTACACCTTGTCCATGCCTGATGAAGTCGAAGCCGTTTGGCCTGGTGTAGGCACGGCGTCGTCGTCGGCGTCGTCGGCGTCGTCGTCGTCCTCGTCGTCCGTCGTCCCCTCGTGCGAGGACAAGAACGGCAGCCTCCTCGTCGCCTGGCGACGTCCGCTGCGGGGTTGCGACCCCCTACTGGACGATCCGCCCGCCAACACCTCCTCCTCCTCCTCGTCGTCGTTGGCGGTCTCCTGCGGGGGGACCTGGTACGCCGAGCGTACGGCTCGATGCGGTCGCTGCCGCCGGCCGCCTGGCATTTTGCCGAGTGCCTGCAATGACAAAGAACAAAAGAGTTAGCATAAATAAATGACAAGTACTTGTAAAGGAACATAATAATAACAATATAGTATTACATGGCCTCGTAATTATCTCCGCGAACGGCAATATGGCGGGCGTGGAGTCGTCATCACCATCACTATCGTCGTCATCGCTATCAATATTGTCGAGCTCTCTTAAGTCATCACTGTCATCATCATCCTCATCACCTCCATAGTCATCATCATGTTCATCCTCCTGGACAACTCCATCGCGCTGCATCTGCCATCGCTCAAGCATTCTTAAGTCCTTGGCATCCTGCACCTCCTCACCCTCGTTCTCATCGATTTCGTTGTCTACTTCCATGCCCATGAGCGAACCAATGTCTATCTCCAAAGTACCTTCTAGCCCCTCAGGTTGATAGAACTCATCTTGGTTCGGGTCAAAGTCGTAATCATCGTCGTTTGGGAGAGGCAGTTTGCCGCGCGGCGAAACCAAATGCACAAGGCTCCAACCTCCATCATGTCTTCTCGTGAAGGGGCTTCTGTGCCGCCTCCATCATGTCATAGAATGCCTTCGCGGTTTCCTCCGGATCTTCCTCCACATCCATTCCTTCGACGAACCTTGCTTCGTGGAAGTCTGCCATCATGTCTGCCATCTTGGCATCAGCATCATACTCCTCGAGGACGGGTCCCACCACCTCGTCCCTAATAGGATGGTGTTCACCATGGTGGCCCAACGGGTATAGTTTGGAACGAATCCGTTCTTGAACAGATCTTTCCCCACCGCAACCTTTACTTTCCTTTTCTTGTTCTTGCACTGGCTACAGGGACACAACATCCGAATCGACCCTTTCGCAGCTAGGCCAAATGCTTGCTCCAGGAACTCATTCATCCCCCTAATCCATTCATTGCTCTTACTTGCAAAGCCCGAGTACATCCACTCACGGTCACCCATGCTCTGTCATGCGGCAATGTTAACATGTGATAAAACCAGCAAGTGCATCTACAACGCGCTCCTACCATCTAATAGGTGAAGGATAGGTCCTAATCCCACCCGAGGATGCGCAGACGAGGTTAGCTTCCATAATCCGCTCCCGTCCGAGACGAAATTTTGGCAGCACCTCCCCGCTGTTCTCCCGATACACGTCTCGGCGGGGAGAGTGTGTATCCGGAGAACAACGGGGAGGTCCTGCCGAAACTCCGACTCGGACGGGAGCGGAACATGGAAGCTAACCTCGTCTATGCATCCTTGGGCTGTCCAAATAACGTGGACAATTCGAAACAGATACGGTTATACATATGCAAAGAACACATACTTCCAACCGTATCCGTTTCGGACGGGAGACGCCTAACTAGGTAACGCAACCTACGACTACATGTGACGGAAAGAGAGGTCATACCGCAGGTGCCGGTGAAGACAGGATAGCGGGGCAGTGCCCAGTCGTGCTCCTCCGGCTAGCCTCCAACGGGAGCCCTCCTGAAAAAGAAAAACAATTAGTGAGAATGAAAATTTTGGCAGCACCTCCCCTGTACGGGGAGGTTATCAAACCTGCAAGAAAAGACGGCACGATGGCCGACAACCACAGATACATGTCAGGCACGATGGCCGACAACTACATGGCAGGATGGCCGACAACTACACGGGGAGGTCTCGATAACCTGCAAAAAGAGCGGCACGAAGGCCGACATCCACAAACAACGGCACGAAGGCCGACAATCACAACGGCACGCAGGCCGATGACTAGAGCGGCACGAAGGCCGACAAGCAGAGAAGGGTGATATACCTAGTCACGACACGTGCATTGACGGGGATGCGACACAGAGAAGATGGTGGGGTGAAGGCCGGCGAACCTCTTCCCTCCTCCTCCTCCTCCCCCCTCCCTTCTTCTCCTCCCCTTCCTCTTCTCCTTCTCCTTCTCTTCCCTCCTCCTCTCCTCCCTTCTCCTCCTCCCCTCCCTTCTCCTCCCCTTCCTCTTCTCCTTCCCTTCCTCTTCTCCTTCTCCTCCTCTTCCCTCCTCCTCCTCCTCTCCTCCCTTCTTCTCCTCCCCTTCCTCTTCTCCTTCTCCCTCTCCTTCCTCCTCTTCTTCTTTTCCTCCTCCCTTC
>CM041635.1:34683391-34824296 GCA_023333625.1 Bothriochloa decipiens | reverse complement strand
CTGCGGCGGCGCGGGGGGAGGGTGGCCGGCGGCGGCGGGCGGCGGCGGGGTGGGCGGCGGGCGGCGGCGGGACGGGCATCGGGGGGGGGGGGGCGCGGGGGGGAGGGCAGGGATAAGGGTGCGGGTAGGTGGGTGGTGGCCGATTATTTTAACTGTCAGCTTTGCCGAGTGCCACGTCGGCGGCACTCGGCAAAGAGGGCACTTTGCCGAGTGCCACGTAGAAGGCACTCGGCAAAGTGTGTCACCTTTGCCGAGTGCCACGTTGGTGGCCCTAGGCAAAGAGCCTCTTTGCCGACTGTAAACTATGGCACTCGGTAAAGATTTGATTTTTTTGAATTTTGAATTCAAACTTTTTCTGTAACCCAAGTATATTGTATTGAAGCACATGTTCGAATTTGGGTCCTTTTTATAATATTTTGCTATATTTTGTTCATTTATTTTATTTACTTGAATTTTTTACGATAATCCAAGTTTGAACTGCTGGTGCATAAAATAATGAGACGTAGCCATTCAAAAAATGGAATTCACGTTGGAGAGTGTATTTTAAGGCCGTGTCCATAAATACACCCAAACTTTTACACGCCTTGTCCACAAAAAACGACCATCCAGGTATGGCAGAAGTGTTTATAAATTATATAAAATCCAAACGAAGTCCGAAAATGACAAAACTTATCGAGGTGTGTTGTCATCGCATGTCGAGGCTATGATAAAAATTTGAGAATGTTCGAAGCAAGTTGAGACGTCAGATGTCTACAACCTAGACATCTCCACATGTGATCACCTTGTGATCACATGTGGAGATGCGTGGGTTTTAGGCACGCGACGTCACAACTTGCTTGAAACTTTCTCAAATTTTTACCACAGCCTCCACATGCGATGGCGAGACATGTAATCAGGTTTCGTCATTTTCGGACTCCGTTTGGATTTTATAAAATTTAAAAATATTTTTCACGAGCGTGACTCGGCATGTTCCGACACCAACACGGTCGAAATTTCACGCAAGGCCCTGCATACGGCCTCAACATGCTCCAAAAATTATGAATATCATTTTTTGAATCACCGGATTCCAATATTTCATGTACCTGCAGTTCAAATCTGTAGTTGCTGAAAAAAATCAAAGAAACAGAAAAAATTAACGAAATATAGCAAAACAAATCAAAATTACCCCAAACTTGGAATTTAGAATGTATTTACTGTAGCAAGGCAACAGAAAAAAACTAGGATTGAAAACCAAAAAAAAAATCTTTGTCGAGTGCCTCATGTCGCACTCGGCAAAGAGCCTTTGCCGACTGCCGGACAGGCTGGCAGTCGGCAAAGGCTGCCACCTTTGCCGACTGCTGACGGCGTGGCAGTCGGCAAAGGTGACGGCGTGGATGCCGTCCAGGACTGGCATCCTTTGGCGAGTGCCAGACTTTGCCGACTGCCTGGCACTCGGCAAATCCAAGGTTTTGCCGAGTGCCAGGCAGTCGGCAAAGGCAGGCACTCGGCAAAGCCGGCTTTGCCGACTGCCTGACATGGCTCTCGGCAAAGGTAGATCTTTGTCGAGTGTCGAGAAAAAACAGTCGGCAAAGTATTTGGCAGTCGGCAAAGCTAGCATTTCCTGTAGTGCGTAGTAGTATTGTTTGGTAAGGGGAAGAACATACTGATGCCACGAATAATTACTTCCTCGAGAAGCATATATATACCAAGGCTATCCATCGACTAATGATATTCTGTCGTAAGAAATGAGCCTCCTTTCTTTTGTGATGGTTGGTCTGTTTGATACATTTTGTGATGTATGTTAAAACAGTGGGCTGGCCCAGCTCGCTAGTACAAAAAATATTATTTATTAATTTTTGATCATGGTCAAAAGTAATCTCTGAGTAGTTTTAAAACAGTTTCTAAAAATGGATTTTCATGGACGGTTCTCGACTATCACGGTCGGTTTGTTAGATCCATACACCGGTAGTGCTGGCAAAGGCAGTATTGTATGGCAAGCCTGAGTCACAAACCAACAGTGTTGTGTGACAAAACACCGCCGGCTTGAGCCATAAACCGGCAATATGTTGGTTCAACTAGACACTGCCACATGGTGTCACAAACCGGCAATGATATTTCATACGTCACTACCAGTTTGTCAGTTTGTAATTACCGGTATTGATGTACACCCCTTTCATTGTTTATTTGGTGCCGTTTCAAAATCCGGCAATAAAAAGGGGTTTCGAACTGGAACTGATTTAAAGATCTGGGGTAGTGCGCGCTAGCCACCTTTGTAAATATTTTTTTTTCAAAAACCAAGAAAAGCCATACATATATGTTTATGTAACTTCATTTGACTACTATTGTATATAATAATCAAACATGGGAAACTACTAAGAAGTTCACACGACAAAGTCCAATATGAAACACTAGCTATGTCCACAATCAAAGGTAGAGAAGGTTGACAGCATTTTTATTCAGATGTTATACTTTTTTACAAATAATAAAGGCTTGTTTGGAACACAGGAATACAAAATAAAAAAATAAATAAAAAACACAGGAAAGTAGAAAATAAAGAAATGAGTAGAAGGTAGAAAATCACAAGAGATTGTAAAATACAGGAATGAAAATTTTATGTTGTTTGGATCACAGGAATGGAAATTTGCTTCTGCTAGTTTCTTTAGCCTCCACGCATGCATCTGCCTCAGCAACCGCGAAAGCTTTGGATCAAAGTGGATTTTTTTTCATTCCTATGTTTTGTGAAGGGTAGAGTTTCTTTCCTGAGGGACGACATGGCCGATTCCTTTGTTCCAAACAACACATGACCATCAGTGAAATAGAGGAATCATCAATCCCTGAAATTATTTTGAAATTCCTACAATTCAAACGGGGCCTATTAGTATACGAGAGAGCCGTTCAATGTCATTGATCCAATAATGGACGAGATCAAGGGTGGGTGTTGGAAAGTCTTGCATTAGTCTCTATGCCTTATTTGGAAAAGAGAGGCAGCAAGAATTTGGTATGCATATCACATATCTCTTATGAATTTGGTCCACATGAAACACTTGAATAATTACCGGGAGAATCCACCAGGACCAGGAAAGAGTGGAAAAGAAACAAGTACCACAAGCTAGTTTATTACATACGTGCAACCGGGTCTCTAATTAACTTGAGAAGCAACAACACATAATACCAACGCGCGCGATGCAAGTAACAAATACTTCATCCTAAAACAATATGATCCTCGCTTTTGAGAAGTTAAATATTTTTAAGTTTAACTAAATTAAATCTACTTAAAAAGGTGCATTCAAATGCACCTTAATTGTATTGAGATGGTTGAAATTTTAATTTACGCTACAATCCACTTCAAATGGAGTAGTGTAGCCAAACATGATCTTAACGAGGTTAGTTTTGCATAGAAAACCTCGGTCAATGGGTGACGGCATGCCTGACGTAAAGCTATATCTACATCAGCCAAGATTTCAAGTCCAAGGAGAGGAATCAGAATACAGCTGAGGTGGGGTCACCGTGTACCAAGGTTGGTAGTAGGTTGCCGGTCAAGTACACTGGTAGAATTGACCTGCATCCGCATGCCAAGATTTAACATTTCATTGGAACAAGTAATCTTTCCGATCAATCAAATTGTTGGAAATACTACTGGCACTACTACTGAAGTTTTGGACATCTCCAAAAGGGACACGTCGTATACTTGCGAACTGCGATATATATTTGTTTAAAAAACGGCGGCTATTGACAAGGTTATAGACTTTTTTGTATGTAGGGACTATACGTATGAACAGTACGTCTTCACCAGCAAGGCTAGTGTGAAGTCCTACAAATTAGTCACCTCCATCCCAACAGTCTATTTGTATTCCACTTTGGCTCACTTTTCAAAGGTAGATCTTTACCAGTATTTTATTAAAAGATGCATTATTTGTAGCTACAAGACCAATATACTGGTTTGAAAGCATTTAAGAACAAGAATCTACCTGTATAATGTTTATAATGTGACAAGTGGCTAGAAGCTTAAAAAGTCGATTTCTTTTCTAAAACAAAATATACCTTGCAGTCACTTGAAGGGAAATAAACAATAAGAAAATAAATAATCAGTACAGAAGTAGGTGACCGTGATTTAAAAGCTTACATAAAAAATATGCACTAGTAATTATTGTTTATTAGAAATTAGAAGTTAACATAAATTTATATCGGTGATTAGAATCGAAGTCTTCTTTTAAATGATTTAGATTTTTTTTTAAAAAAAAAAGCTAACATAGATCACATCTTGCACCATATGATTAGCTGGAAAGTAGAGGGTGCCATGGACGTGCAAGGAAAGAATTCTGACGACGACAAGTACCTGGAAAACACAAGATGGCTTGGAAACCAAGTTAGCTGCTGCAACCTTCTGGCGTTGTCCCGTTGATGTCGTCGGGACCTCTTTAAACTGTTTCTGCACATCACGTAGTAAGGGTTGTCGTTTGGTCCAACATGCAACAACCACATGCATACTGAATTACTGATGACTCTCAGTCCAGTCAAGATCACAGCACACCAAAAAAAATAGTTGGTGCTGGAAAAATCGAAGAACTTCCAACAGAGAAACAAGCCAGTTTTGAATCAGCCGGCCTTCTCTTTGGAATCGATCAGCTCTCACTACCTTCTCATTTTTTTCTTCTTTTTTTAATCAAGATGCTGTCATTTTAATTTCTTAAGAGGAACTGAAACTTGGTCAGCAGCTAGCTAGCTAGCTCTACTTGGGCAAAGCATTTGTGACTATAGTTGGAACAGCAGTTTTTCGTTTTTGCATATTGATGGTTTATTTAGTTTCTTCAAGTTGCCTATTTTTCCAAGTACTTCCTTCGATAATAAAGCTATTTGTTCTATGTCAGTTTTTTCTAACTTTGACTAGCGATATATCTATAAAACATATATTTGAAACCAGAGAGTTGTATAATATGAAAATGCATTTTTCGTAACAAGTCTACTAATGGTTGAACCTTGTGTTGACCATTTATTTAATAAGATTGTAGATGCTGGTCAGAGTTAAAATGTCTGACATAGGATATACCTATAGGTAGACCTGTATTACATTCAGACAAAGTAGGCCACAATAAGAAGAGCAATGCTCTAACAGATAAGGGTAAAACCATCAACGACGACATAGATGAAAACATGGCTACTACTTGGAAAGTACACTCCAAATGGATCTTGGAGGGGGTCAAAATTGAACTGTATCGGTAGTTGAGTACCATTTGATGCTTATAGAATTCATGGACAAAATTAAGAGTTAAGTACGTGACACAAACTGGACTGGTTCATTTTAGAATCCAATCACATGCCGCTAGTAAAAATGAAATCAAGCAGCAGCTGCCTTTTGCTGAATAGGAACTGAAACTCTTGGTCAGCAACCAAGCTATCTGTACTTGGGCTAAGCATTTATGCATATCGTTGCATTGGGATAGAACACTTAGCCGCCTTAAACAAGGTGTGGCTGCTGTTCACTGAAGCCACAAAGAAGCTACTAATTGCTAGCCGGAAGAAGTACATGTTGCCGAGGTGTCCCATCGCTGATCAGTTAGTATGCAAATTAAAAGGGCAGTAGCTGTTAGACAAAAAAAAAAAAACCGGCAAAAAACTCTGCAGCCTATGGTATCGCTGGCGCGATGGCAGCAGATTATGTATCAAACAGTATACACCCTCCGTTCTACAAATAAAAGAATGTTTTTAACTTTTATCGTTCTTATTTGATCATTCATCTTATTTAAAATTTTTAATCAAATAATAAAATACATAAATCGCTATAAAAATATATATAATCATAAAGTAAGTGATAACAAGATAACCAATATATATTAAAATTTTTTAAATAAAACGAATAGTTAAACATGAATCGTGAAAGTCAAAAAATTCTTTTATTTGTGGAACGAAGGGTGTATATTATACATAATAACCAATAAAAAATATGCCTCAGCTAGTGAATGGGATGGGAAGAATCAGGCAGCCGTCAGCATCCCGTCCGTACACTGAATTGGTCCGTACATTGAATTGATCAGCTCTTACTACCTTTTTTTTCTTTTCGTTTTGAATCAAGAAAGCTGCCTTTTCACAAGAGGAACTGATGAAACCTTGTCAGCAGCTAGCTCGCTAGCTCTACTTGGGCAAAACATTTGTGATTATTGTCGGGACAATAGTTTTTTCTTTTTCGCTGCGTTGTTTTTTTTAATTTCTCCAATTTTACTTAGATATACAGTGTCTCTAGCCAGACACATAATGAAGCAATATATCTAGTAAAGTCAAAACACTTTATAGTTTGACACAAGAATTCATTGACAAAATTAGAGAAAAAGAAGAGTCCGGTGAAAAAAAAATGGACTTACCCATTTTACAATCCAATCACATGGCGCTAGCTTTTTCTTAATAAACTATGAAATCAAGCAGCTGCCTTTTGGTGCTGAATAGGAACTGAAACCGCTTGGTCAGCTAGTTCGGCACATAATGGCCATTCTTAGCAGCCTTAAACAAGGTGTGGCTGCTGCTCACTGAAGCCACAGCCCACATAAAGAAGCTTTCTCGCTAGAAGGGGAAAAAGAAGAAAATGTCTGACACAAGGACATACACAGGTTGCCGAGGTCTCGTCCATATCAGTTACTTTGCTACCAAGGGGAGAATTTTGCTGACACAAAACTTTGGCTGGCAGGCAATCTTCTGATTGGTGATGTACTTTAAATGTAAATTTGACCAATATTTTGTTTTTTTTTTCAAACACTGCTGTACAACGTGTGCCCATGTGTGTGTGTGTGTATGATCACACCTGCAGGCGCTTTGCAAGGACAACGTGTGAAGAAAATCAGGATAGGAGTATACGCGGCGCCGGCCGCCGCGTGGATCGTCCGGACACTGGAGAAACAACACACACACACATATGGTTCATGCTGCACTGCACCTGCAGGATTAATATATATACTATATAAATAAATAATAAACAATGGCTTTGTGTGACGTGTGTGGAGGCGTCACATACACTTTGGAAGAGAGGTGGAGCTGAGATTGAGTTTCGTCTTTGCAGCATGACGTCGATGGCCACTCATTCCATCCGTGTCCTGACCAGTGACAACCTACATTTGGGATCTAACGGATCGATTCCCTGTATATATATCAAGCAGATCGAGTAAACTGACCTCAGCTAATACGTACTCACTGTTTCAAAACAAGTGTTTATCTCGTATTTTAAAGAGTCAACAAGTATCAAATTTGACTAAAATTTATAGAAAATAATATGAACACATTTGTAAATAAAATTGTTATGGAAACATATAAAGTGATTAATCTAATGATGTTTCGTATCATAATTATTTTTACATATTTAGTTCAATTTAAAAATATTTAACTCCTCAAAGTGCGAGACGTGCACTTATTTTGGAACAGAAAAAAGTATATGTAAATATAATCAGTATCCTCTGGTTCGCTCAAAGAAACGAGAGATCCTGGTACTAAAGATGACAACGGGTACATACCCAACGGATAGTAGGCACCCATACCCGTACCCGTGAGACGAAATTTTACTCATCGAGTTATCCGTAACCGCGCGTGGGTAGAAAAATGCTCCCATACCCGCACCTGCGCGGGTAATTGGTACCCAAAGGGTAACCCGCACCCGAACGTATACCCGCTACAAACCAAAATAACATGAATATATTATATTTTTATATCATATATTGTTAATTCTTTCTTAATAGAATCCAACAATTATAATATAGAAATAAAATACTCTAATTAATACTTTAATCATCATATATCATATATATGTTTATTCCATAGTGCGTTATCAAGACGGGTATAAATTTGCCACGGGTACAGGGGGTGGGTAATATGTTCCCGTATCCATACTCGCATACCCGATGGCAGAGATTTTTACCCACTAGTGTACGTATAGATGAAGAATTGTTTACATATCCGTCTCTTCATCGGATAAAACCCCTCGGATAGTCAGGTTTTGGGTTCCCTTTGCCATCTTTCACCTAGTACCCAGCGCCCGTCGCCCCGTCCAGCAGGCAGCTTCACGACTTTCCACGGTTAGCAAGTAGCCATCTGCCTGTCACCCTGTCCAACGGGCAACTTTATGTCTTTTCCCTTTGTTCATGGCTGTTTGAGTTTTTTGCAAATCGTTGTTGGTAACTATGTCGAAGGCTACAACGACAAATATTAAGGAACGAAGGAGTTATATGTTCATATATGAATTTTGGTTAGATAACGTGCATACTTCGTGATTTTTTCCTTTTGGTAGGGCTTGTAGCGATGCTTATATTTTATTGATTTTATAAGTTATGGTTCTGCTACGTGATCCTCAGGCCTTACAATTTTGACGACCGAAGAATATAATTAGGTGGACAATAATCTGCAAATAATAGTATTCGTCAAATAGAGCGGCTGAATCAATCGCAATCACTCGACTTCAAAGGTTTTTCCACACGATTGACGAATCAGCCGCACGAGCCGATTTCGAATGCCACCTTTTTGTCTGCAGCTTTGTGTACAGGTAACGAAATTTCAGCACGAGGAATTACTTTCTTCAATTTTTTGCTCGCTTTTTGTCCCTTAGGTCATTTTAATTGGGAAAAGCTAGCAAAACCGATCGGCCAGCCGTTTTCCTACGGAAATCCAAGCTAGTGTCGAACACTCGAACTAACTCGTGCGTGTGCATATATGCTCATGATAGTTTTATTTTGAGATGGCAATATGCACCTTGTGAACTCCCAAGGACGATCATCACAGACAGTAAACATGCAACATAATGCTGACTACTTGACGTGCTGTTGGACTTAAAAAATGGGTTCCCTTTTCTCTCTTTTTTACGCTTTTGCATTTTTGGTTCTGGTTGGAAAGCGAGCCCTGTCGTTTTCATTCATTTCTCCCTTACTAGGTACGTATCAATTAATCAGATCTCTGGGATCTCTGTTCATGATGAACAGCTCGACGTTAGCACTTTTAAAACACGACGGTGATAGGTGTATCATATCAGTCAAAAATCACGCATCCATGCATGGTCAAAACAATCTTAACGAGATTTTGTGCTTTGCGGAAAGAGCAATTAAGCAGGACACAGATGCATGCTCTGAAATACTACGTAATTAACCGCGTGTCAAGTTTGGCCTCCGATCTTCCGTACGTCCATGCATGGAATGGAATTGGAGCCACCCTCTGATTTCTAACCGCATGATATCTACGGAATCAAAAATATATATAGGTGGTTTCACATTCCGACCGACATGCCTTTTCATTTATTTATATATTATGTATCATTTCTCTTGGAAAGCAATGTTACACATGCCAAATATGCACATTGCCAATTTGCCATGCATTTACTTCATTTCCAGCATGGTGTCCAATGAAACTTTTAATTTGGGAACTTTCGTGCAATATGCATGTGCATAAGCTTTATTTGAAGAAATTGTCTATGTATCAAATTGCTTTAATACATACTCTCTCCCTTCCTTTTTAACTATCGTTCTCACTCATTTCTTGAGAAATCAAACATAATTAACTTTGAACAAGTCCTTGAATCTATATATTTTCATCCGATGTTACAAGTATTGTTAATATTTTCTATAAATTTAATCAAACTTAACTAAGTTAGTTCAGCACGAATATCATAGGTAGGCTTAAAAAGGCACAGAGGCTAGGAGTACATGCTTTAACAACTATTGTATCTAAGAAATATTATTTGATCGTGTGTCATATATACCCATGCTCACACACTCTATTATCTCTATATAAACGTTTAACACTCACTCTATACATACCACCCCGACATATGAGAAATCTCAAAAGGCACTGGGCGAACAGCACTACTTGATGTTAAGGACACTACGGACACTTTTACACGTTTCTTACAGTTGAAAGAACAATTAGCCGAAAGTGTTTGCAAGTGCCACTAAACTGTGGGTGTTTCTTCGTGCTGCAGGAAATTAAGAAGAAAATCTTTTTGAAAAGACAGGAGGTACGTACAAGAAGATTGATGTCGATTTATTTGGAAAGTTCGTGCAACCTGCGTCGGAACTGCCAACTTGACTTTGCATTTTTCGATGGAATGATGAATGGATTGGATTTGCTTGCATGCCAACTGGCCTGCTGCCAAGCTTGAAATGTCCACGTCACCATCACTTTATACCTTACTTTATCTCTCTCCCATCCGACTTTTAAGTTAGATGAAATTTTTAGAGACTCTGTGTTCTGAGTCTCCTCTACTCGCTTTCTTCTTCTTCAACTCCGTGTCCCACTTTGAGAATGCGACAACAAACCATTGTATCGAGTTGACATTTAAAAAAGCAAATTGAAGTGGATCGGATGTGCAAATGCACCCTAAAGAATATAATATAAAATTAGTGATTTTAACAAATTTTAAGGATATGCAAGAACATGTATCTTTGCCAATGCCAGATACTATACGCCGGCCGGTGACGAAATATAGACCTACACGTATGCCGTCGACACAGCTGAGCTGGATTGAAAGACAATTGTTGACGGACGCTTCTTCTTTAGCGTTTCGAACCAGGAATTACCATCCGCCTTCCTTCGTCAGAAAAAAGTATAGGACCAAACTGATCGATGTCGTCTTCGTCTCTTCAGCTCGTTGAATGATGGGAACTCCAGTTACTATAGTATTACAATAGTTCCCGGTCTCAAGCTAGGTATATATATGTTCGCCTTGATCTCATGATCCTGATTGTCCAATGAGGATAAGACTAGAGAGAGAAGAATGCGTCACTAGCTAGTACGCAAATGACTTTTATTGGTGGCGCTTTTTCCATTTGTACTTACTTTGTGTGAACAGTCAGTGTCACTAATATAGAAAGGATTTTTAGAGACGGTTAAAAAATATTTTCAGAGGCGGGTTTGGCTTCTGCCTGTAGCAAGGTCACCTAAAAGTCTATATAGCCTCTGTAAAATTTACACTGACGATTTTCTTAACATTGCAACCATTGTAAATCGATCTATACTAGTTGCACGCTTAAAATAGCAAATAGTATAAAGTTTTTTCATAATTTTACAAATAAAGCTAAAAATAGCAAAAAGAATCATGTCACACGATTGTTCACGTCAAGTAGAAGAGTTTTCATACTTAAGCATGTCATCCTTCACCACAATTAGCAATATTGTGGGAATAAAGTTCCAACACTCTTCTCATATATGCACACATGAATGAGTCTTTGAAATTTATTGTATGGAAGAATTGAAAATTCATAATTGGATCAAGCCCACAAAAACTTCAGCACTATTAACAATGTTATTATATTTATCTTATTGATGAGCGCCAGAGATTTAATTAGGACGTCTTAATTTAGCTAATGACTTAATTATCTTATCAGTGAGAACAAAAATTTAGGACGTGTTTAGTTTGAAGACTACTGGCTAACATAAGACCAACCAGCTACTATTTCCTGATGTTTCATTCTAAAAATGAACCAGAAAACGGGTACACTTTTCAAGGTCGGCACGTTAGGGGGGATCACGACGACGACCAACTGCTTCATTAACTGCTGGTATATATATGGTGAGAAAAAAAATTATTCGCACGCATCAAAACTAGTCTAGTCTTCCATTCGTGCACTGACACTCTTTTTCCAAGCCGAATAACGAATGGTAATAGCTAGGTGACAGCATCACCGTCACCGAGATTACATTCTGATCCTTGTGCTCGAATCCACCGACCGTGTCAAAGCTAGCAGCTATAGCGTTGTTTCGTAAGGGCAAGGAAGAACTGATACCACGAATAAGTACTTGCTCTAGAAGCATATGTACTACTATCCATTGACTAAGTAATAGTTTTTTTTGTAATGATCCTAGCTGGCTTGCAGAATGTTAGCCAAAAATAAAACAGCAGATGCATTGTTTGCTCTAATCCCTCTCTTTGTGTATGTAAATACACTGAGTTTTGGAAACCGACAGGCGCTACACTAACAAATAATCTAGTTTTAGAGACGGTGGTTTTTGACAGAGGTCTCTAACCACCTCTAATACTTTTATGGAAAACAAAAAAATGCCAAAAGAAGCGGGCCTTGCAACTATTCATGAACAGGGGCCTCGACACATCGACCATGGAGCTAGACTTGACGGGGTTGGACGACGACTTGGTGTAGTCCCCTGTTCCTCTGTCGTCTACTCGCAAATTCCTTTTATGTAATCACAACCTCGTGTGAGTTGTTGTTGTGAGGGCTTCGGTAACCTCGGGTTACCGTCCCTCCCCTCCTTCTATGGTACTCGTAATCTTTAAACTTTATTCTGCTTAATGAAATACGTGCGAAGGCGTGTTCTAAAAAAATTATTCTCCGCTGTGTATATATAGCTTCATTTGACCATTATAAGTTTTTTCTTTATGCGAAATGGTAATAATAATCAAAGATGTGAAACTACTAAGAAGTTTTACGTGTGACAAGTCCAATGGCACTGGTGTCCACACACACACAAAATTTATTATTGAATAAGTTTTCAAAAGTAGAGAAGGTTGACTGCATTGCATGTTTATTCTGATGCCGTATTGGATGTCATTGACCTAACATATAATGGATGAGATCAAGGTGAGGTGTTAGTTCGAAAGATGTACAAGTAACTAATGAGTAATCACTCTTCGTTTCACCGATAAGTCTTGCATTAGTATGCCACATTTGGAAAAAGAGGCAAGAATAATTTGGTATGCATACCTGATTTCTCATTTGAATTCCACATAAACCGTTGAATAATTACCACGAGAATCATCAATCGGGAAAGAGAGGAATCGAAACGGAAACGTCTAGCTACGTACCTAGTATTACAAGCTAGCTAGTTACGTAGTGCATCTGGGTCTAGCTATCTAGCTTTTGATAAGCAACAAGACACACTAGCAACGCGCCAACGCAATGCAAATACTAACAGCTGGTACCATTGCGTGCAAGTAACTAATCATTGACCTAAATTGAGAATTACATTTCTTCAGACAGTGGTAGCATTCGTGCAAGAATTAGCTTAGGTAACGCTGCGTAGACGAAACCTAGGTCATCGTAGATGCATGACGGCACGCATGACGGCACATCGGCCAAGAATTTCGGCTCCAAGGAGACGAATCAGAATCCAGCTGAGGTTGGTATATATATAGGTTATTTTAGTAGCTTGCTGGTGAAGTACAACATCATACTAGTACACTGGTAGAATTGACCTGGGAATTTCTTTCGAAAGACCACGAGCGCAGTGTTTTCTCTCTTAATTTCACCTCGACGATACTAATATATAAACCAAGGAATTTATGTTCATGGATTTGAGCTATTCCCTTGGGCACTACTGTTGAGAATAATTTTAAATGATAAATTACTATAATTAGTGTCATTAGCAACAATAATGATGGTTCCTTTAGAAACTCAAAAAGCGTAGGTGTGTTTTGTCACCGACAAGATAACTATCCATTGCATTTGTTCTACTATACCTTTGATCTTCATACAATAAGAAATAGGTGGGGGAATTCCCCACTGAATCCTAAAAAAAATTAGATAATTGTCCTTTTACCGCTTTCACTTGCTCACCCTCAAACACGACATCAGCATGGTACTTTTATTCGACGGTAAAAAGGAGAAAAAAGTACAGAAATAATTTATTAACTGCATAAAGTTTTGTCTTGGAGGTATGTTGAAATGATTCAATAATGATGTAAACTGCTTTTGAAAGACCACGAGCAGTGTTTTCTATCTCTTAATTTACCTCGGTGATTCTTTGTTTCTAAAATAAACCAAAGAATTTATCTTTATTGATTTGAGCTATTCTCACGGGACATTACATTGACTAAGTATTTGAACTAATCTACATAAAGTGTATGTATAATAGAAAGGGCTGGATAGAATAATTAGAGGGTAAACTAACTAAATTCGTTTCTTAGCAATTCCAAGAAATTCGATTCCATATGAACTGTCCTCACCACCAAGACTAGTGTGAAGTCCTACGAATTAGTCCCTCCAGCCATCTGCCGACATGCTCTATTATATTTTTACCACTACTTTATCACAAGATGTGCTGTTTGTAGCTACAAAAAACCAGTATAGTTTTGATGCTAAAAAAATGAAGCATTTTAGAATATAAGAATTTTTTTGAATGATATAGAATATAAGAATCTAGTTGTGTACTTTTACAGTGTGTCAAAGTGGTCAGAAGCTTGTGATTGTTTAAAACCAAGTTTTGAATCAGCCGTCCTTCTTCCTTAGAATCCTTCAGCTCTCATTGATTTGTCTTCTTTTTCTTTTTATTCAATTTTTTTAATCTCAAGCAGCTGCTCTTTTCTGAATAGGACAGAAAACTCGGTCAGCTGCTAGTTCTTCTTTTATGCGCCATCGTTGGTGTTTTTTCCTTACGTGATGAGAGCGTTCCCCCCCTCCAAGTTGGCTTTTTTTTCCTGCCAACTACTGTACTTCCTTCCATCATAAAGCTCTTTCTTCCAAGTCAATTTAATTTAACCACCTTGACTAGCAATATATATATCTATATAATACACTGTTTTAAATCAAAGAGAAAATATATTGTGAAAATTCATTTAATTATGTTGACATAATAAGTTTTTCTAAAAAAATCTGGAGGGGCCGTGAAGGCCTTACAGGCATAAGAACTTATTATGTCAACATAATTAAATAAATTGTCAACACAAAAATCTGGAGTTGATGAAAAATGCATTTTTTGTGTTGACAATTCATATAAAAAGATATTGTAGATGTTGGTGAGAGTTAAAATGTTTCACTTAGGATATATCCCTATATTACATTTAGAGAAAGTAGGCCACAAGAAGAGTAATGCCGTAACAGATAAGGGAAAACCCACGAACATATATAGATGAAAACATGGATACTACATGGAAACCACACTACAAATGGATCCGGGAGGGGGTCAAAATTGAACTGTATTGATAGTTGAGGTACCATTTGATTATTCTGGAATTCATGGCCAAAATTAAGAGTTAAATGTTCATTTTAGAATCCAATCACATGCCACTATTTTTTTTTTTAAAAAATGAAATCAACAAGCAGCTGTGTTTTGCAGAATAGGAACTGAAACTCTTGGTCAACAAGCAAGGTAACTGAACTTGGGCGCTAAGCATTTATGCATACCGTTGCATTGGGTCAGATAATGCCACTCTTAGCAGCCTTAAACAAGGTGTGGCTGCTGTTCAGTGAAGCCACAAAGAAGCTTACTCGCAAGAAGTACATGTTGCCGAGGTCTCCCATCGGATCAGTAAAAAAATATGCCTCACCTGGTGAATGGGATGGGGAGAACCAGGCAGCCGTCAGCATCCCATCCGTACATTGAATCAATCAGGGGTGTTTTAATTTCTCCAAATTGGCCTTTTTTTCCAACTACTTCCTTAGATCAAAAGGCTATTTATCTGTGTCAGTTTTTTAAGTTTGACTAGAGATTGTCTAAAAAAATATATTATTTTAAATCATAGAGCTGTATATTATAAAGATGCATTTTTCTTGGTAAGTCTGCTAATGACTTAATGTCAATCTTGTGTTGACGATTCATATATAAGATAAGATTGTAGATGTTGGTCAGATTAAAAATGTTGGACCTACGAGTATCTATGTGGAACTATACTAGGTTCAAAGAAAGTAGCTAGGCCACAAGGAGAGAAAGGCCGGACCAGATAATGAAAAGCCACAAGTAAGAACAAATCAGTGCAGCAAGAACTTCACAATGGTAACTGGATACTCTACCTACTAAACCGTGTCCATACAACCAAGCACAAAGAGGAATGTGTCTCTCTATGGATCAGAATCAGAATTCAAGCTGTCCAGCTGTAGCTGGGCACGCATGACTCCATTATTTGGCGTTGGACTGTCAATGGTTCTTATTCCACTCGCTCGGTGTACATGATTAAGTTCAAATGGTCATATGGCATTTTCAACAGTAAACTAATTTGGAAGGCTCAGGCGGAAATAAAAAAGGTAAAGTCTTTGCTTGAATTCTTGTGCAAGATAAAATACTAACAGCAGATAACCTAAAAAAAGGAGGATGGCCTCGTCAAGAACTCTCTGTGCTTTGTGATGGTCCTTTAGAAACATGCCTACACATATCGCTTTTCTGCCAGTTCGCCAGGGTTTGGATCCAAATCCTAACCTAGAGCACTTTGACCCCCAACTTAATGATATGGTTTGACCAAGACCCTGCTTACTTGAGAAGAACGTGGTGTGGGAAGAGACCGTGCCCAAGGTCACAAAAGAAGAAGTGCTTCAACGGTTTAGTGATGTACAAATGCTGAAATCTTTGGAATGAGAAAAATAGAAAAATTTCAACAATGCCAAAGAATCGGCCTTGCAGGTTTTCTTCAAAAATCAAGGATCACATTGCACAAAAGAAAAGGGCTTTTGAAGGGGAAGGCCAGCTAGCTGGGGTTCATTCTGTACCGGTGTTTGTTGTTCCACCTTTTCTCCTTTGCCTCCCCTTCTGCCAATCTAAAACCTGTACATAAACCTTTTTTTTTCCTGCCTTAAGTGAGAGGCAGAGCTCCCGCGGTTTATTTTTTTTTTTTAAAAAGCATGGCTCTACATGGAAACTACACTGCAGATGGAACTTGCAGGGTTAAAATTGAACTGATGTACCATTCAATGATACTAGCTTGAATATGCGGACAAAATTTTCTCATTAGACAAATAGAAGAGTTAAGTTACACAAAATTGACTTAGTCATTTTAGAATTTAATCACATGCTGCTATTTAAAAAAAAATGAATCAAGCAGCTGCCTTTTGCTGAATAGGAACTGAAACTCTTGGTCAGGTATCTGTACTTGGGCAGATAATGGCCACTCTTAGCGGCCTTAAACAAGGTGGTGCTGCTCAATGAAGGCACAAAGAAGCTTGCTCGGAAGAAAACCGATGACACAAAGAAGGACATACATGTTGCCGAGACGATCCCATCAGAACAGTAGTTTTGAAAATTGGGGCAGTGGCTGCTCTACAAAAATGAAAACCCCCAAAGCACTTACATAATACAGAATTAACTACTCTACAGTCTACGGTACATATTGATCAGAATTAATAATGTTTGACTTATAACATGTCTAGATGAACCTATATCACGTTCAAAGAAAGGAGGCCTCAAGAAGGGAAAGGCCAGATCAGAAAATACTGCTAACTTAGACAAAAACATAGCTGCTACTACGCACATGGAATCCACAGTGGAAATGGATCTTGAGGTCAAAATTGAACAATATTGATAGTTCAGGTACTCCCTCTATTTCACTATAAGATGTTTTGGCTTTTCTATATATATATTTTTTCTATGCACTTAGATATACACTATGTCTAGATACATATTAAAAGCAATGTATCTAGAAAAGCCAAAACATTTATATTTGGAATTGAAATTCAGTGACAAAATTAGACAAAAGCAAGAGTTAGGGTAAAAAAATGGACTTATTCATTTTAGATCCAATCACATGCCACTAGTTTTTTTAAAAAAGTAAACTTTAAACTCAAGCAGCTGCCTTTTGCCGAATAAGAATTGAAACTCTTGGTCAACTACCTGTACTTGGCAGATAATGGCCACTCTTAGCAGCTTTAAACATGGTGTGTCTGCTGCTCAGAATGACATAGTACACAACTACACATATTGCCTAGGTCCGTCTTATATCAGTGACTCTGCATGTAGGGACACACGTTTGGTGTTTAAAATTATTAATAATAATATGCCGTATGAAGTACTCTAGATCAGTCTACAATACAATTGGGGCGATGGCAGCATTGTTGTCTACTTTACAGTGTTCAAGCAACATATAAAAACAACAAAAAAATAATTAGTATCATATCATTGAATATATTTTTTTAATAAACTTATTTATTTGGAGATAGAAATATGGGCATTATATTTTCTGCAAACCTAATCAAACATAAGAAAGTTTAACCGACATGAATACAATAGCGATACTTAATTTTGCGACAGAGGAAGTATTTGGTCAAAGTTTAAAAAATACTTTTTGAGAAGTGAAAGGGACAATTTTCATGGGGCGAAGGGAATATATGGATACTACTAGCTATCTTTGGACCGCTCTGCTTGTATGGCGAACTAATAATAGTCTCTAGGTGCACACATTTTGTTTGTGCCTATTAGCAATATTCTCCTTTTCTGGTGACAATCTTCTGATTAGTGAACATGTACTGACATGTCTTTGAATGCAAATCTTTTACCAACATTTTGTTTTTTTTCAAACATTACCGTGGTACAACTTAGCCAAGTTTTCATACTATGAAGGTACTTTTGTGGTTTCAATGTTCCGTTATGAACGATATTGACTTTATTTCTTATTGTGTGTCAGCGCCGCTCTATCACCGTTCACGGTGCTGCAGTGCGTGCTTGACCTTTTTTCTTTTAATTGTGTGTGCGTGTGTGTGATCACACCTGCTGCAGCCGCTTTGCATGGACAACGTGTGAAGAAAATCTGCATATATACGCGGCGCCGGCCGCCGCGTGGATCGCATCGTCCGGGCAGTGGAGACAGCACACACACATGGTTCATGCTGCACTGCACCAGGATTAATATATACCTCCTATAATACATATAAATAAGAAATAATGGCTTTTGTGACTTGTAAGTGGGGGCGTCACGTACACTTTGCTTGAGATGGATGAGATTGCGCTGCGTCATTGCAGGATGATGTCGATGGCCACTCATCCCTACCAGCCGAGTGACGACCTACGTTGATTCGATTCGAGGGTCCACGGCATCGTGGGATCGATATATATGGTACGACGGCAATGGATACTGTAGAGCTGTTCGCTGCCTAGAACAATGTCTAAAACGAGTAACTAAACAGTTCATGTACACTATTTGTACTGTTCACAGCCAAGAGCATAAGCAATGTACGTACATTACTAAGACGAGTGAGCAACGTATATTACTAAGACGAGTGGTCAATCTCTATATAAAAAAGTTAAACAACTTTGAAGGAAATATATTTTAGAGCCGACGGCGCAGCGACCACGGATGTAAAGTAGTAAATGAGTCTAAGCTATATACCTGTTTTAATTTTGCAAACCAGCAGGAAAACTTTTGTGGTCTTTAAACTCAGCTTCTAAAATGTTTCTACAACCTTTTTTTCATCTTTTAAAATTTCAGAAATTTTCTCGGCCACACATATGCGTTACATATTCCCAAGGGAGAAACAAAATGTGTGAAAAATATTTTGAGATGGCGACCTGCATCTCGCGACCACCACAAGCAAGGACGATCATCACAGGCAGCAAACAAGCAACACAATGCTGCCTAATTGACGTGCATTTGGACTTCAAAATAAAAGAGGGTTCCTTTTTCTCTCTTTTTGCACTTTGTGTTTTTGGCTCTCGTAGGAAAGCGCGAGCTCGTCTTTTTTTTTACCGAAATCAGTAAGGGAAACCCTTTACCTCTTTTTTTTGTTTTTCAGACCTTTTTAATTCGCTCTCACGGGGAGTCGAACCCAGATCTACCGGATGCTACTTAGGTACTCTAACCACTAGGTTAGAGGTCCTTTGGAAGTGAATTTGTCGCCTTCGATTCTCCCTAGCTGCTATGTATCAATTAGTTAGATCTCGCGGATCTGTTCATGACGAACAGCTCGTTATCACTTTTAAAACACGACAGTGATACCATCGATTGGTATATCATATAATCAGTAAAAAAAACCATGCATCTATGCATGGTCAAAACAATCTTAACGAGATTTTGTCTTTGCGGAAAGCTCGATCGTTAGCTAGACAGATGCATGCTCTGAACTACGTGACCGCGTGTCAAGTTTGGCCTCCGACAATCATCCGTCCATATAAACGTGTAACACTCAATCTATGCATACTACCCGGCCCTATGAGAAATCTCAAAAGGCATTGGACCAGCAGGACTTGGTGTTAATAAAGACACTATGGACACTTTTACACTTTTCTTACAGTTGAAAGAACAATTATTGGAAAGTGTATATGGGCACCCACAGGGAAATTAAAAGGTTAAGCCCAAGATGAATCGCGAATTGGCATAGATAAATATGAAAAGAAGTGCTAATTTTCAACATAAGAAGAGTACAAATCCGAGCAGCACTTGTGTTTGCAAGGGCCACAATTTGTTCCATAGAACTGTGGATGTTTCTTCGAGCTGCAGGTAATTAGAAGATCTTTTTGGAATAGACGGGACGAGGTAGAAGACAATTGACAAATTTATATGGAAAGTTCGTGCAACCTGCAGTCGGAACTGCTGATTAACTTGACTCCTTTTTTCGATGTGCACGGATTGCATACATGCCAACTGGCCTGCAGTTAAACTGCCAAGCTTGCAATGTCCACGTGTCAACATCACTTTATACCTTACTCTATCTCGCCCCTCTGACTTTTAAATGATTTTTTTAGAGACTTTGTATTCTTGGTCTCCTCTACCTAGTTCGTTCTTTTTCTTCATCTCCGTGTCCAACTTTGAGAATGCAACAACATACCAGTATACTGAGTTGACACTTGAAAAATATAAATTGAAGTAGTGTGTTAGTGTTGCAAATCCAAATGAATCTAGCTTTATCATTGCACGCATGCACCCTCCCTCAAGTAAACCCAATCTAGCTAACCCCAATTTAAATAAGGAGACTAACCAATTTCATATTAGTATTTGCGGTGTACAATAACGGATCTAGCAGCTAGTGGGTTTGGCCGATAAGAGGGTACAGGGAACTGTAAGAGAGTCAACTGAGCCAGAGCGGCTCTTGGACCACCACTCAACCCCTTGCTCCAAATAATTTAAGGCTCCCTTTGAAATTGGTGTATATGTTTTTTATAGTACTCTTTGTTCCAAATGAATAGACTCATAGAGTTGTCCCAAGCAAATTATTATTTAGGTTTAATCAAATTTATAGAAAAGAATATCGATATTTATCTACACCAAATTAGTATTACTAGATACAATATAAAATATGTTTTTTATAATACACATATTTGATGTCATAGATATTGTTATTCTTTCCATTAAAGTTCGTCAAACTCAAGATAATTTAACTTTACAGGCAGGGGCGGAGCCAGAAACTCAATTTTTAGCATGTTAGGGCAGGGGGGGGGGTGTGGCAACTGGTGTGAATTCTTCAAAGTTGGATTAAATTTGAAAACTTTTAGTGGAAACATAGCTTGGTTAGGGGGAGCGGGGTAGGGCCTTGCCCGCCCTCCCTTGTCTCTGCCCCTCTTCACACGCGGCGAGACTATGAAAGAAGAAGTCCCAAACAGATATATGAGATTTTATATATATGTAAGATAAGATGACTGAAATTTTGTGTTGGTCTTAGGCCTACATGTGTGGGGTGAGGCGAATTTGGCTTGCACGGGCATGTTTGATACACCTTCACACTCTTTGGTCCTGTTTGGCACATTTTTGCTTCACTATTGGTTGTTGTACTTGTACGTACGAAACAGACTCCAAGTCTTTCGGCTAGCAGCTCAAGTAATTCAATCGTTTTTCAACGTCAGGATATGCAAGAACTGTAGACTGCCTGCATGCGTGCAGTCGACACAGCTGAGCTGGAATGAAGGACTCTTCTTGACGCTAGCTTATGTTTCCAGAGCAGGGCAGTCACCATGCACCTTCCTTCATCTGAAAATTGTAAGACCAAATCGATCCATATCTTCGCCTTCAGCCCCTTGAGTGATGGGAACACTAGCTAATTTTTATTACTGTAGTTTCCAGTCTGCAGTTAGGTATGCCTTCCTTGATCTCATGATCAGGATTGTCCAATGAGGATAGGATTAGAGAGAGAAATCTCATAACAATGCGTCACTAGTACAAATATATTTTTTATTGGTAACACTTTTTAGAAATCATTTTTAGAGACGGTTGAAAAGCATTTCCAGAGGCAGGCACGGCATCCACCTTTGGCAAATGGTCACATAAAAGTCTAGTGAAGAAAATGGTGGTGTTTTCATTGGCATCCACCAGAAATTTAGGACGTATTAGTTTGAAAACTAAGTAGCTAGTAGAGAACAATGTCTGGATGCTTCATTTTAAAAATCAATCATGAAACGGGTACGCTTTCTGAGGTCGTAATGCTAGGTCTCTACTGAAGCTCCACTTGTAACCCATGCAAGCAAGCAGGGGAGGATTCGCTTTCTAAAAGCAGTCAGTCATCATGATTCCTCTTTTTTAATTAACTGAAAAAATGCTGGCAGTTAATATATCTTGGTCAGCTTTCGACCTTAATTTGCATTGCTCGTAAGGAAAAGAAAAATATTCGCATAGATACTAGTCTAGTCTTCCATTCGTGCGCACTGGCACTGTTTTTCCCAAGCCGAATAACTAATGGCAAGCAAGCAAACAGCATCACCGAGATTACATTCTGATCCTTATCAAAGCTACTACTAGTATAGCGCCGTTGTTTCGTAAGGGGAAGAACTGATACCGCCACGAATAAGTACAGCTCCAGAAGCATATATATGCAAGGCATCCATTGACCGATAACTTATTTTTAATGATCCTAGCTATCTTGCACAATTTCCATAAGAAAAATAGCCGATGCATTATTTGTTCTAATCCCTCTCTTCGTAAACACAAGGAGTTTTGGTTCCAAAAAGAAAAACAACTTGGAGTTTTGGAGACAAACAAGCGCTACTATTATTTGTTCTTTGAAACCTTAGTTTTAAAGAAAATAGCCAAAAAAAAAACAACACTGAATTTTTGTTCTATGTAATAAGTAATAACCCCTCTCTTCGTAAACATATGGAATTTTTTACACTGAAACATTGGTCTCCACTATATATGTAACTTCATTTGGCCACTATAAGTTTTTTCTTTATGAAAAATGGTAATAATAATCAAACATGTGAAACTATACTAAGAAGTTTACGTGACAAATCCATTAATCCAAGGACACTATGTCCACACACACACCCCAATCAAAATTTTGATTATCGAATTAATCTTCAAAAGTAGAAATGTTACATTTTTTTACAAAATAGGGATAATGTGTCATAGAGCCGTGTTGGATGCCGTTGATCCAACATAGGTGAGTTGGAAATGAGTATAACCAAATAATTAATCACTCAGTCACCGGTAAGTCTTGCATTAGTATGCCATATTTGGAAAGATGCAAGAATTTGGTATGCATACCCTGATCGATTTCTCATTTGACATAAACCGTTGAATAATTACCACGAGAATCAAAAGAGAAAGAGAAGAATCGGAAATGAAATGTCTAGCTAGGGGATTACAATGCAAGTTACGTTCGTGCATCTGGGTCTATCTAGCTTTTGATAAGCAACAAGACAAGACACACACACTAGCAAAGCAATGCAAGTAACAAAAACCATATTCGTCAAAAAAAAAAGGTAACAAAATACCATGCGTACAAGTAACTAATCATTTGATCTATTTAGAATTAACTCAGGTAATAATGCTGTTGCGTAGAAACCTAGGTCGTCGTAGACGCGTGACGACATGCATGACGCAAAGCTAGATGTGTACATCAACACCGGCCAAGATTTCGGGTCCAAGGAGACGAATCAGAATCCAGCTGAGGTTGGTAGGTTGCTGGCTGCTGGTCAAGTATACACATCATACTAGTACAAGGGTAGAGAATTGACCTGGAAGTACCTAGCTAGCTCACATTTTATACCGTATATCAATTAATTAATTAATGAATTTCGAGTAAACTTTTTCAAATTACTTTCTGATCGAATTGAAATACTGCTGCTGATGTTTAAATATTTGGACACAACACAATCAATCCCCAGCGGAGGCTTACACGCACTGTTGGATCCGCCGCCTTTGCCGAGTGCCTGCCGCACTCGGTAAAGGCACCTTTGCCGTCGGCAAAGGCTTTACCGAGTGCGGCTCTCGGCAAAGCCCACTCGGCAAAGAATTGGTCGGCAAAGGAGTCTTTGTCGAGTGTCACCTGGAAGGCATTCGGCAAAGGCTTTGCCGAGTGCCACGCTAGCACTCGGCAAAGGTAACGGGCGACGTCAACCTGACGGCACCCTTTGCCGAGTGTGATGTGGCAGGCACTCGGCAAAGATATTTTATTTTATTTATTTTTTAAAAAATTATTTGCCGAGTGCCACGTCTGGCACTCGGCAAAGATTTTTAATTTTTTTTAAAAAATTGTTTGCCGAATGCTGGCTCTCGGCAAAGGTATGCTCTCTTTGCCGAGTGCCACAACAGCACTCGGCAAAGCTGGGCTCTGCTGGGAAGAATGCCCAGCTTTGCCGAGTGCTGGCACTCGGCAAAGCTGGAAATTTTTTTTTGTTTTTCTGTTTTCTTGCATTCCAGATATGCAATTTCACATATATTCATGACAATAGACTAGAATATCACATAAAAATCATATTTCATTATCAAATGACGTCTCAACACGAATTCATACATAAAGGTCTTCAAATTCATCCGTTACATCGATACAAATTCATAACATGTCCAAAAAAGCGACAAGTTCATCGATACAAGTCCACAAGCGGGTAGTAGAGGTACCTAGCTCGACCCAGTGTCCCCAGGGGCCCCAGAGCCCCCACCTTGCTCCCACGAGGACCACTCTGACCGCGGCGCCGACTGGAACTTCCAGTAGAGCGGCGGAAGCAGAGGGTCGCTTACAGGCCCGGAGTGCCCCTGCTGCGTCGGTGGAGGAGGAGCGGTACCTGGCCACGTGAACCCCTGAGTCGGAAAGGCTGGGCCTAGTGGAGGGCTGTCATCTGCAGGAGTCGGGTTTGAACCCACCGACTGTTCCTACACAAAGGCCAAGTGATCTCATTAGTACCTGTAGGATGGCCGCACAAGCTAAAGCAACAGGCAATATACTCACTGGAGTCCCTATAGGAGTAGGCACAGGAATAGGTGGTGGAGCGAAGATCGAGGCCGGGAGCTTGGCCTGCTGCACTCCCGGGATCTGAAGGCCCCGGAAGTAGGCGGCAAAGTCCTGCATCTGACGCTGGTAGTGCTGCGTGATAGCTGCCAGCTGCCGCTGATAGGCCACCATCATGTTCTCTTGGTTCGCCTGCAACTGTGCGATTTGGGCCTGCAATATTACACCCGCAAGGTTGATGGTATATGAAGGCAAGGTACATGTGTGAAACGAGTGAACGACGAATAAAACTGCACTTACCTGAAATGCCGAGAACATCTACGCGTTGCTCGGCTGCTAAGGCGCTATGGGATGTCGGAGGAGCTCCTGGTCCCGTCTCGTTGAATCTGGCTTAGCGTGGGAATAGAGGATGACTCGATGGCGCTCTTGGCCATCCAGTACCGGCCGTGTTGCTTCCCTCCTCCCAGCCTCATCAAAGGTCTGTGTCCAGGGGGTCGGTTATAACACCTCTAGTGTTATATTACCTAAAACATGCCATGTCATCATATGTAGTGCAAAGCATTCATGTTTAAGTCAATCTTGATGTGCATCAACTAAAACAAGTTTACATTTTATAGGTTGATTGTGTTTCTGGAATGTTTTGTCACATGAAATAACAAAACCCTACTTTCGAATGTCATCTCAAATACTTAGTTTATATTCTATGTACTTGAGGTGTAAACCGTGTTTACACTAGTATCAAGCATAGTTTATAAATCTAAGTCTAACCCTTAAAAGTGATTTCCATATTTGAAGTTGAAATTGGATTTCAAAGCTTATTCTCAAGTTTTGCAATTCAAATTTAAATTCAAATTGGAAAGTTATAAAATGTTTTTCAAAAGTCAACTTGGTCAACCAAGGGTGACATTGGGTCATTGACCTAAAAATGTCCTTGAATGATGTTTGTAATCACTAATGACCAACCAATTAATTTTGAAACCAAATCGAATTTGAGTTCGGTTTCAAAAACCCTTTATTTCAAAACCTGGTTTTATCCCCTTTTCTATAATTCAAAATATATAAGGAATTTGGAGATACTCTAAAAATATAGTTTGTAGATCTTGACAATAGCTATAAATTTGGTATTTAAAGTTTTTCAAGTTTCCAAAAAGAATATCAAATGAATTTGAAAATACAGTTTTTCAGCAATTGCCCCTTTTTGATTTTAAAACCATAATTCAAAAATTATGCATAATTTGAGAAAACTTTGTATATGAAAAATATTTAGTTTGACAATTTGAGCATTTCATAGTTTTGGAGATTTTCAAGTTTTATTGAAAAATCAAAAGTAATTTCAAATATTTTTTCTAGGGTTTTATTCCTCTTTTGAATTTGAATTCATATTTCAAAAACTAGGAAGAATTTCAAAATGCGTGTAAAATGAAATGTGTAGCTCTTGAAAAGTTATGCAAATGATATTTTTGGAGATTTCCAAATTCTTATGTATTTTTAAAAGTAATTTTGCACAATCCAAGATAGGGTTTAGATTAAGGGGGGATGAACAGTGGAGAAGCCTATCGGCTGCCGCCATCACCGGCTTTTCAAGCCGCGCCGCCGTCCACCATCGCCCATACCGGTGTACAGCGTCCACCAACTCGCCCTCGAACGCTCGAAGCTTCACCGTCGTCGTGTCGCCCGTTCATGCTTCGCCCCTGCCCTATAAATACCGGTCGGCCGTCGTCGATTCTCTTCTTTTTCTTCCTTCTGCTCACCGCCGACGACCTCGCTCCGCCGCCCAAATTCACCACCGTCACTCCATCTCTGCCTATTTCATCTTACCTGAAGCTCCGCCTTGACCTTGCACTTCTTCTGAGCCAGTTCGTGCTCGCTCTCCCCGCCTGAGTTGCCCGCGTGCCGTCGTCTTCCTCGCGACCAGCACTCGAGCCGCCGCGAGCTCTTTCACCGGCCACCGCCATCAGGGTAGGTTATATATTCTCTTTAACCCTCCTATCATGTTCTTCATCTTCTCCTACCCCTCATGCGCATCTTGGCCGGCTTGATGGTGCACAGGAATCGCCGTGACGCCCACCTTGCCGCCAAAGCACCGCCGCCGCCATCAGCGCCGCCGACTACAGCTCGACTCAGCTCACCTCCGAGCCAACCAACGTGTGCATCGTCAGCGTGGTGAGCTCCTGCATCTGTCTGTGCCCTCAATTTTATCCTTGCAGTGTCATAGTGTCCTGCCGTCGTGGCTCGCCGCCGGCTTGGCTTTGCCAGCGCTGCCGCGTGCGTAGCCGTTTGAGCTAGGGGCCAAGAATAGCTTCATCTTCTGGCTTAACGAGTTTGCGTTGATGTCCTGCACCAGCCCGCGTGCTCGCCGTCATCGAAAAAGCCTCCGGTGAGCGTTGCCGCCGCGTCGGAGCTCCGCCGTGCCGCCATAGCCGCCGGCGTGGGTGTCGTCGTTGCTCCGCTGCCGCGTTAGCTAGCTTAGTTTGCTCGTCGTATCGAGGTGATCGTGTAGGTGCCAACCCCGTGGCCGGAGACCTCACCGCCGGCGAGTATTTGCCGGTCAACCGTCGCGCCGCCGTCGGTCAGCGCGGGGACACTGTTCTCTTTTTCTTTTTATATTTTCAGAAAATGATTTAAATGCTATTTTCTTTGAAAAATCATAGTAATTCATGTATAGCTCCAAAAATTCTGAAAATTTATATGTAAGATCTTTATGATTTCCTCTACCTAGGAAAAATATGAAATATCAAATTTGAATAATTTTTTATAATTTAAAATTAATTGAAAAATGCACCTTCAATGATTTTTAATAAATAAAATAATTGGCTTTTATTTCTAAAAATTGTTTTGCCATCTAATTAGACCAAGAGCTTTTCAAAATAAAATTTTGAGCTTAATTAGGCAACTTTATTTTTTATGCCTTTATTTCATGCTTTTAAATAATTAATTAATCCCTTTTAATTAAGTTTAATCATTATAGGATTTGTTTGACTTTGGGATTGATTGATGACCTTGGGTCATTAACCTTAATGACCCTTGGCATTTTAATTAATTGCTTGCACTTACCTGGATCATGTCATTAGGGCTTAATTAACGTTATTTCATGTGCTTAAATAACTTCATTAAAGACGTAGTTAACCCTAACGAACTTAGTAAGTTTTGTTGGCTTGCAACATTATCGTGAAGGAAAGTTGTACTCAAGCCCTTAATCTGGTCATTCATCCATCGAGCAACATGTTTACTATTCCATCATGTTGAAGCATATCATTTATTGATATAGTTTTCGTTAACGGAGATTTTAACGTTGTCGCACCAGATCCCAAGGAAGAGCAGACTCAGGAGTTGGGAGTTGATCCAGAGCTCAAGACCATCTACCCCGAATACCAAGGCAAGCCCCGGATGCATTCAAACCCTTCCTTGAATTTATGAAAGTTTTATCTCTTCAGTTATGAAATGTTGCATTAGTAATAGGAGTTGAGTAATAACCTACCAGTTGCATTACCTATCTTATTTCCTTATTCCTTGTTACCTGTTTATGAAAAATGCATAGTAATGCTTAGCCCCGCTTAATAAGTTAGGTTATCAAAAAGTAAAAGAATGAAAAAGATGAGGATGACTTTATCTGTGAAAACATGATGATAGTTAATAAATCGAGTCCGGACGGCTAACTTGCATTGGGAATGGAGTCCCTCTGTAGTGTTTTCATCTGTTAATGCCCTAGGTCCCGTGTCGATGGTGAACTGGTAATATCGAGAAACTAGAAATCCACATGCATGAAGTGATATACAGTGGGCCAGAGACCCCACGTATGTCATGGAGTGATATATAGTGGGCCAGAGTCCCCACATATGTCACAGTGTGGTATGCTGTGGGTTTAAGTTCCCACGTATATCGTACACTGGGTCCTAGTGCCCACGTGTATCATGTGGTGATATATGGCTGCGGTTGTTATCCCGGTATATCTGTGATCTGGTATGCATCAGAGTTAAAGTCTCCGGTATCCCAGTGATCTAGGTCCCAGCTGGGTATGAAAATGGATTTGAATCACCGTTGCTTCTCGAAGAAGAAGACTCGATCGTTGTTCATCATCGTAGTGACAACTTGAATGGTGTTTAAGGTTAAGAATGAAGTTGATTGGTAATGTCAAGCTAGAGCAAGACCACTTTACTTTTTGTCAAAGCTTTTTTGCAAAAATCTTTAACTCTGTATGCCTTACCTTGTCCCTCTAGCCTGCATTTCCTAAGTCTTCACCCCTCTTTTTCGTCGGGTCAGTCTTGTGGAGTACTTTTGTACTCAGGGTTTGTTGAACCCTTATTGCAGGTGAGCCTCATGGGTAGGAGTGCTTTGCATCCTGCTGCATGACAGTCGTTGCGGAGAGTGACAACAAGTAGGATGTCTGGCTCTTGGGTAGAGCATGTCTCCAAGGCTTTGTAATAAGTTATGTTGCTACTCCACTGCTCTTATGGTTGTAATAATTAAAAACATATAGTTTGTAAGTTTAAACTAAATAGTTTGTAAACTTATATTATTGTAGTCCTTCCGCTATTTTACTCTGATAATATCTTATCTATATAAAAGTGTTGTAATACTGCAATGTCTTTTTGTAATGATTGATCCTATAAGTCATATCTTATAAGTCATATGGAACACATTCTTTGGAGTCTGTCTAGACAATAATAATGCATGTGGGCCATATAATTTAGGAGGATCTGCCACATCGGTGGCGGGGTCAAACGTCTCCCCATGGCGCTGGCGAGCCACGGAGGTGTACTCGGTGAGCTTGGGGTAGACGCACGCGTTAGTGTACGCGTCGGGCCCGTTCGCTGGGTCGTAGACGTTGTCTGTCGCCGTCGCTTTTCCCTTGTGAGCAAGGGCGTACCCCGTGAACTCGTTGACGACCTGCCCACCATGCGACTGGGTCTACGAGGAAAACACAAACATGGTTACAAGTAATGACAATTGAGTGCTAGAATAAATAGATCAACAGAAGCGTACCCATCTTTCAATGAACAATGGGAGGGATTGGTTCCCTTGGTGTGGTGCCCCTCGCATCTATAGGCGGCGCTCCCAATGTTCTCTGTGCCTCTCGTACGCCGTGTCCGCGGTCCACTCACGCACAATGGCTGCCTAGCAGTCCTGATACTTGTCACACCACTCCGGACACATCTGCATGACATCAAGTATTTGACATGCAAGAAGATGAATTGAATGTTTCACGGAAGAAGTCAGAATGAATGTTTCCTACTTAATTACCTGCATGTACTATGCCTCGGTGAGGTCGGTCTCCCTCTGGAGTAGCATCTCCCGGACTTGCAGCTTCTTCACCATCTGGCCAAGCACGTCGGCGCAGTAGGTGATGATGCACTGGAGATGCACCTCGTGGTACAAGTCCTTGAGACGATCTTTGCAGACCGTCTCTTGCACTTGTGCCACATGCTGCTCTCTCCCCTCCTCGCACGTGATGAAGTCCTGCACACGGAACTCACACAGAACTCATCATTGTTTCAAGAACGTCCAATGAATGCATATTATTGAGAAATGCGGTACGATGAAAAGACTCACCTAAAACTCCCTCTGATCTTCGCCAATATGGTTTCGCCGTTGGAGTCCGTGACACTGGAGAAGTGCTCCCACCTCATGGGCACCTGTACCTCACCCTTGTAGGTGACCAAGCCAGGGTAGTACTCCCTAATCAGTAGGCCCTGGATGCCATTGATATGGCATGAATCGCTCCCTCCGCTCACAAACATCTAGCTACTGCACTAGTCATTAACAACAATTGTTAGTTTGCAGTTCGATTTTCAACATGTCATATGAACAAGTAGTGAAATCAACAATGGATACTTACATCTCACCCACGGGTTGAATCACCAGGCGGCAGGAACGGAGCGGCCGTGGGTCAGGGAGCGACGTGGGCCCGTGCTGGTAGGGCTTGCTCGAACCTGAGGAAGCCGTCTCGCCTGGTGTCATTGTCATCGTCGTCGTGGTCGGCTCACCCCCGTTGTCGTCGTTGTCGTTGTCGTCGTCGTCGCCGCCGCCGCCGCTGCCGTCACCAGTCGTTATCGTCGTCCCCCCTTGCGGGGCCTCCTGAAACTGCAGCCTCCTCGTCGACGTGCGACGTCCGCTGGGGGGCATCCCCCTACTGGTCGACGGCTCCACCAACACCTCCCCCTCCTCGTCATCGTCGGTGATCGCCTGCTCCTCATTGCGGATCTGGTACTGTGAGCGGACCTTTCATTGCGGCCGCTGCCGCCTTCTGCCCGGCATTTTGTCGAGTGCCTGCAATGACAAAGATTAAAATAGTTAGCATAAATAAATGACAAGTACTTGTAAAGATAATTGCAAGGTAATAATAGTAACAATATAGTATTACATGAATTAGAAATTATCTCCGCGAACGGTAATATGGATGGCGTGTAGTCGTCATCACTATTGTCGTCATCACTTTCAATATTGTCGAGCTCTCTTAAGTGTCGGGCATCATCTCCATCGCCATCATCTCCATCGTCATCATCATCTACATCGTCCTCAACAACTCCATCGCGCACCATCTGCCATCGCTCAAGGATTCGTAAGTCCTTAGCATCCTGCACCTCATCACCCTCGTCCTCATCAATGTTGTTGTCTACTTCCATGCACATTAGCGAAAGATTGTCTATCTCCAAACTCCCTTCTAGCCCCTCAGGTTGATAGAACTCATCTGTCTTTGGGTCAAAGTTGTAATCATCATCGTTTAGGACAGCTTTACCGCGTGGCGATACCAAGTGCACAAGGCTCCAACCCACAAGATTCTCATCTTTTTGGCACGCCCATGGGAGGTAATAAACTTGCATGGCGTCTTGGTTAGCCACAATATAGACATCATCTCCTTTATAGTTGGAATCCTATCAAATTTCGACTTGCCCAATCTTAAGGTCTTTTTTCATGACATCAGGATCGAACCGATGGCATTTGAATACCACTGGCTTAAAAGCTTTGGCACCCAAAAATTTGAGCTTGTATATCTCTTTGACTATGCCGTAATAGTCCTTCTCATCCGTGCCGGGTGTACGAACTCCGCAGCACGTGGTTTTTAGGTTGGGACGACTCTCCTCGTAGCTTCTCGTGCGAAAGCGATAGTCATTCACATCATAAACGGTGAATGACTTGACCCTACGGGAGAAGCCACCGCCCACCTGTTTCAATTCATCACTCATTTCTGCATCTGATTGGGCCTGCAAGTTCAGGACAGGTAGATCATTACATTACTCGCTCCTAGGAGCAAAGTGGAATCTCAAAGTCGGAACGAGGTTACTTGGATGGTACCTTTGTACAGAACCAGAAAATGAAATCGGGCACACCATATCTAAGAAGATGGTCTTTTCTTGCTCGGTAGGAGCCCTATTGCCTCTCTAGTGTTCATTAATATATTCCCTGAAAAAACAAGAGACAAGGGGGTCGGGTCGATAGATGGAGGATAATGACGGCGTATGTAACAAGCTCATTGAGAACTTACTTCTGATAAGGAATGCATTCATTAAGGTTCAACAACAAGTAGCTCATGATAGTGCGCCACTCATCATGGGTCAATTTCTTGTTGGTACCTGCGCTTCCTCTTCCGAGATCCCCTTGGAAAAGGCTGAGGTTCGATGAGTTCTCGTCGGCGTTATAACGAGGGGTTGGATTGTGCACGCTGGGAAGTTTCTCGGTATAGTACGCCTGTGTGAAGGTCAACACCTCCTCCAGAATGAATGCCTCTGCCACGGAAGCCTTAATTTTGGCTTTATTTCTTCACTTTTTCCAAAGAAGCTTCAAACGCCTCTCGATTGGATAGCACCAACGGGATTGCACGGGCCCTCCAACCATGCCTCGCGCGGTAGGTACAAAATCAGATGCTGCATCGACAGGAAGAAGCTGGGTGGAAATATCATCTCCAAATTGTAGAGCAACAGAGGTGCAACCTTCTCCAAGTCAAGACAAACGCCCCAAGATAACTCCTTGGCACAAAGTTGGTGGAAGAAAAAGCTCAACTCTGCCAGGACGTGCCGCACTGGCTCGGGGAGGTATCCCAGGTCATCGCAGGAAGGATCCGCTCAATCCATATGTGAAGTCATGACTCTTCAACCCTAAGACTTTTATAGTCTTCAAGTTCACTCCCCTACTTAGATTCACCGCATACCCATCAGGGAACTATAGCGTCTTGATCCACTGCAATACTTCCTTCCTATCTGGCCTTTTCAGGATGTAATCGGCCGGGCCCTTTTTCCATTTCTTGCCTGGCGCAGGGGTCTTCATCACTAGCTTTGGTCTATCATAAATCCTTTCTACGTCCAGTCTAGCCTTAACGTTGTCCTTTAACTTCTTACCAATGTCCATGAGTGTTGCCCAGAGTGCCTCGGCGATATTCTTTGTTGTGTTCATTACATCAATGTTGTATGGAAGAAGAAGGTCCTTGAAATACGGTAGCCTAGTCAAGCCTGATATATGAGTCCACATGTGGTCGTTACTATTAGGAATATGCCCTAGAGCTAATCATGTAGATGATGATATTCTGATTGTATCCATGATTAATAAAGTGTTCATTGAATATCTATTATAGACAAATTGTATTGATTGGCGATTATGTGAATTATTTGTGGAACTCTTTACTTGCATGGTTATTCTAAAGTTGTCCCTGGTTGGCGTTCTTATGAGAACACACTTAAATATTAGACCAGCACATGTATTAGTTGATGGCTATGTTTCACAAGTCATGGACATGGATATGTCAAACTAATAATGTGGGCATATGTGAGACATGTAGGCTGGACTAACCCGACATGAGAAAGTCTCTATTCACGTCATGTACGTTATGTCCTTAGACCTAAGATTGTGGTATATACTCAAGATGTGAAACGGCCTACTTAGGGACTATCAAACGCTGCTTCGTAACTGGATAGTTATAAAGGTGGTCTTCGGATGGTCAGAAAGCATGCTATGAGACATAGACAATCAAGATGGAATTTGCCCCTCTCTACGCAAGAGAGATATCACTGAATCACTCAAGTGATTGGATCAACAAATGCATGGCCGTGCTTAGGTTAAGTGTTAACCCACGAGTTGAACCATATATCGAGTGGCAAAGGGAATAACTTGTATGTGGTCATAGTAGTTCGTCTGATATGATCTTTGCGTGCACATAGGAGTTGTCACACCTTGCTAGAGGCCGCTGTCAACTATTGGGCGAGTAGGAGTACTCGGTCCATGTCAATGTGTGCGTGAACCCATAGGGTCGCACGCTTAAGGGGCTGGAAGCCTAATTCGGGTTGGACCCGAATTAGATAAGGCTTAGGGTTACTAATGGGCCTCCAACTCGTGAGCTCATTGGGGGCACCTATATAAGCAAGGGGTAGGGACGCGGTCAGGGACACACACGCCTTTGGCAGCCGCCGTCGTCCTTCCCACGCTCGTGCCTTCTGCTCCTCGCGGACCTAGCAGTCCGGAGGCGCATCGCTTCTTCCCGACACGTGTGGGATTCCTCGGAGGTGCTGCATCTGGAGCACTGGGACGAACCGCGCGAAGGGATTGAGGTGACGGACGACCACGCAACTGCACTGCCTGCTGCGATGCGTACGACTACATCGAGTCATCTTCCGCTGCACCTGCGCGTCTAATGGTAATCCCATAACCTGTAACTAGCAGTAGATCCTGGTTTATGAGGTCAAAAAGTTTTGTTTTCTGGCTAGCGTAGCACCCTCATAACCCTACAGTTACCATAGCCAATAAAACCACCATTCTTTTTATCAATTTGGAGAGCCTCTATCTCGGCAAGGACGTCGGCAAGGCTCTTAACCTGAGGAATAGGGTCGGTGACTTGAACACCTTTCGTGAAGTGCTTTTCATCTCATCTCAATTCATGGTTCTAAGGCAGGAATTATCGATGTTTGTCGAAAGAAGAATACTTGCCACCCTTGGCCAGCCAGGTGAACATCACATCTGCCTTGCATGTTGGGCAAGGGAACTTCCCGTGAACAGACCATGCGCTGAATAAGCCATACGCCAGGAAGTCATGCATTGAATACTGGTACCACACATGCATTGTGAAGTTCCTCTTTGTAGCTCGGTCGTACGTCAGTACAGCCTCTTCCCAAACATGTTGCAATTCATCCAACACTGGCTGCATGAATACACCCATACTATTGCCTAGGTGTCCAGGTATTATCAGTGTCAAGAACACAGGTTCAAACATGACACCGGGGGAAAGATTGAGGGGGATCACGAACATAGGCCAACAAGTGTACGGGGCCGCCATCATTCCAAATGGGTTAAACCCATCTGTTGCCAGTGCTACGTGTACATTCCGAGCCTCCATAGCCTTGCCAGGATTCATGTCATCGAAGTGCTTCCATGCATCACCATCTGCTGGGTGTACCATCTTGTCACTGTATCTTTTGTCATTCTTGTGCCACGTCATCTGTTCCACGGACTCCTCTGTCATGTACAGTCGTTGGAGCCTCTGTAGGAAAGGAAGGTGCCGTATGACCATCTTGGGGATCTTAGATTATTTCTTCTTGCCATCACTGTCTTCTACCTCCACAAACCTAGAGGCTTTGCACTTTGGACAGTGTGTTGCTGGCTCATGGTCTCTTCTGAACAGGACGCACCCCTTCAGACAAGCTTGGATCCCCTCATACAGCATCTTAAGTGCACGAAGGAGCCTCTGTGACTCGTACGTGTTCTTTGGCAGGGTGTGAGGATCCGGAAGCAGTTTGCCAACAACTGTCAACACAAGATCGAAGCCGTCTCGACTAATGCCCAATTGTGACTTTAATGATATTAGGCGTGAAATGGCATCCAGTTGCGAAACCATTTTCTTCTCATGAAGGGGCTTCTGTGCCGCCTCCATCATGGTGTAGAACACCTTTGCAGTTTCCTCTGGATCTTCCTCCACCTCCATTCCTTCAAAGAACCGTGTATCGTGAAAGTCTGCCATCATGTCTGCCATCCCGACATCTGCATCATACTCCTCGAGGAGGGGTCTCACCATCTCCTCCCTAATACGGTGGTGTTCACCATGGTGGATCCAGCGGATATAGTTTGGAACAAATCCGTTATTGTGAATATCTACTCCCACCTAACGCTTTTGTTTCTTTTTCTTGTTCTTACACTTGCTGCAGGGACACGGCATCCGACTCGACCCTTTAGCAGCTGGGCCAAATGCATGCTCTAGGAAAGCATCGGTCCCCCTAACCCATTCCAAGCTCTTACTTGTGAAGCCCGTGTACATCCACTCACGGTCAGCCATCCTCTGTCATGCGCCAATGTAAGTGAGTAATAAAACCAGCATTTGCTCTACAAGGCGTTCCTACCATCTAATAGGTGAAGGATAGGTCCTAATCCCACCCGAGGATGCGTAGATGAGGTTATCTTCCATGCTCCGGTCCCGTCCAAGATGGAATTTCGGCAGCACCTCCCCACTGTTCTCCCGATACACGTCTCGGCGGGGAGAGTGTGTATCCGGAGAACAACGGGAGGTGCTGCCAAAACTCTGACTCGGACAGGAACGGAACATGGAAGCTAACCCATCTACGCATCCACGAGCTGTCCAAAAAATATGGACAATCCGAAAGAGATACCATCGCAGATATGCACTAATCCGCATACCAACGACCGCGTATCCCTTTCGGATGGGAGACGCCTAACTTAGTTACGCGATCTATGTACGACAACAGTAAGGAAGAGAGGTGATTTATACCTAGGGTGGCAGCGCAGAGGAGAGTTGGTGCACGAACACGATCAGGGTCACCGAGGTGCTCCGGGTCCCCTCCAACACACCCTGCTATGCAAAACAAGAAACACATCACTATTAGTTAAAAAATTCGGCAGAACCTCTCCTGTACGGGGAGGTTTCCAAAACCTACAAGAAAATTCAGCACGAAGGCCAACGTCCATATTTGGGGCACGATGGCCCATACATCCAAAAACCTAGCACGAAGGCCGTCAACGACACATACGACACGAAGGCCGTCAATGACATACATGGCACGAAGGCCGACAACCGAGGGGAAGGGTTATACCTTGGGTGGCGGTGGAGTCGAGCGACGCGGTGCTGGGGTCACCTTCTTCTCCGGCAACGCGTGGGGACGACGACAGGGGCGAACGTCGAGGGCGGTGACACTAGCTCGCGTGGACGAACGATGAGGGCGGAACAATGGCGACCAAAGTGGCCAGCGGCTGAGCCTCCTCCTTCTTCCTTCTCCCTCCTCCCTTCTCCTTCTTCCTTCTCCCTTCTCCCTTCTTCTTCCTTCTCCCTCCTCCTTCTCCTTCTTCCTTCTCCCTTCTCCCTTCTTCTTCCTTCTCCCTCCTCCTTCTCCTCTCTTTTCCTCCTTTCTTCTTCCCTGGTTCCTCCTCCTCCTCTCTGCAGCAACTCCGGGCGGCGCGGGGGCCTGGCCCCTTCTTCCTCGATGCCGGGGCTGTGGCTGTGCCGCTGGCGAGGGTAGGGCCGCGGCCGGCGAACGAGACGGGGAGCCCGACGTCACAACTTGCTCAAAACTTTCTTAAATTTTTATCACAGCCTCCACATGCGATGACAACACACCTCGACACGTTTCATCATTTTCGGACTTCGTTTGGATTTTATATAATTTAAAAACACTTTTTCCGCACGTAACTCGTCATGTTATGACACCAACATGGTTGTAAATTCATGCGAGGTCCTGGATACGGCCTCAACATACTCCGAACATCATGAATACCATTTTTGAATGACCAAATTCTATTATTTCATGTACCTGCAGTTCAAATTTGGAGTTGTCGGAAAAATTCAAAGAAACAAAAATAATTGAAGAAATGTAGCACAAAAAGTCAAAATTGTCCCAACTTTTGAAGTTGAGATGTATTTACTGTATCAAAGCCCCACAAAAAAACTGGGAAGAAAAAAAATTATGCTTTGCCAAGTGCCAGCTGGGGCACTCGGCAAAGAGTCCTTTGCCGAGTGCTGGCCGACATGGCACTCGGCAAAGGTTGTCGCCCTGGCCGACCCTAAACCCGTCACGTTACAGGCCTTTGCCGAGTGCTTGGCACTCGGCAAAGATGGCTCCTTTGGCGAGTGCCTAACGGCAGGGCACTCGGCAAAGGTGACGGCGACGAATCCCGTATGTCCAAGCCCCACTTTGTCGAGTGTCCCTCTTTGCCGAGTGCGTGGCTCTCGGCAAAGAGCCCATTTGCCGAGTGCTTCGCTTTGCCGAGTGCGGGATCTGGCACTCGGCAAAGAGCCTCTTTGCCGAGTGCCTTTGTTTTGCCACTCGGTAAAGTTTGCGGCTCTCGGCAAAACCCCGGTTTTCCGTAGTGACGTATACTCCTACGTACTTGCCATGTTTAAAAAAATGGCGGCTTAAGTGTGTGGTGCGATTAGGTACGCTGTTTAATTACGTTGAAAAGAACTTGATGGAAATAAACCCTTTTTAAAATTCTTGACCAAGCAGCCGTTTTCTTTAGCTACTGTGCGTGTGGATTGGCGTAGCAGGTACGTATCTACACGCGTATATATGTCTACTGGGTTAACAGGTTAAATGTTGAGTAGGACCTGCCATATGAAAAGTTGCCAAGACCTGTATGCATGTGTCATGTGTGAAGTAGCATGATTAATTCTACAAATTAGCCCCCACCCCCCCACCCCCACCCCTTTTCTCTCCATATTATATATATATACATATACATATATATATTTTAAAGCCTACCAAGGATATCTATCATGTCTTGTGAACATGGAATTTTTTTTGAAACATTAAAAAGGTTCAAAAGTCGTCGGGGGGAATTTAAAATTTTGTTTTTTTTATTTTTGTTTTTGAATGGACAGTAAGTGTTTTGCCGCTACTTTTATTAGACGGTGGAAACGAGGAACAGAGTATAGAGATTTGGATTCTTGATTTATTTACTGCATAAAGTTTTCTCGTGGATGTATGACTAATGATTCAATAATGATGTAAATTTCTTTCGAAAGATCACGAGCAGCGTTTTCTCTCTCATAATTTCACCTCGGTGATTCTAATATATAAACCAAGGAATATATCTTCATGGATTTGAGCTATTACCGTGGGGCCCTACTATTGAGAATTATTTTAAATGATTTAGTGTCATTAGCAACACTAATGATGGTTCCTTTAGACACACACAAAGCGTCGGTGTTTTCTGTCACCGACAAGAAAACTATCCTTTGCATTTGTTCTACTATGCCTTTGATCTTCATACCAAAAAAAATAGGTGGGGGAATTCCCTCACAGAGTCCTAAAAAATTAGATAATTGTCCTTTTATCGCTTTCACTTGCTCACCCTCGAACACAACATCAGCATGATACTTTATTCGACGGTGAAAAGGAGAAACAAAGTACAGAAATAATTTGTTAACTGCATAAAGTTCTCTTGGATGTATGTTGAATGATTCAATAATGATGTAAGTTTCTTTTGAAAGACCACGAGAAGTGTTTTCTGTCTCTTAATTTACCTCAGTGATTCTTTGTTTCTAATACAAACCAAGTAATTTATCTTTATCGATTTGAGCTATTCCCGTGGAACATTACTTGGACTAAATATTTGAACTAATCTACATAAAGTCTATATATAATAGAAGGGGCTCGATAGAATAATTAGAGGGTAAACTAACTATATTCTTATCTTAGCAATTCCAAGAAATTCGATTGCCTTGACAAGGTTAGTCTTGTAGGTCCTGTCCATATGAACGGTCATCACCAGCAAGACTAGTGTGAAGTCCTCCCTCCAGGCATCTGCCGACAAGTTCTATTATATTTTATTTTGGCTCAGTTTTTTTAGGGTAGATTTTTATCACTATTTTATCACAAGATGTGCTATTTGTAGCCACAAAACCAGTATATAGTTTTAAAGAATTTTACAGTTGGGCCAAAATTTTGTATGAACATTTGTGCGGTTGCCAAGGTTAGAAATTCTCTATTTTCTAAATAATAAAGACTATGGCTTTGTTTTTTTACGTAAAAATGGTTTTAATAAAGAGAAAATATATTATTTTGATTGTAATAATAAAATTTTCTTTTAGACACAGTTTAAATGATTTGATTCTATAAATTTCCTTTGAAAGATCGAAGGTCATACTAAGTTGTTTTCCCCTTTAATTTACCGATTCAAGTAAATCTCACCATGAGGTAATGATACATTATTAGTGCTAGGAATAATTGTATCTAAACCAGAGAGCTTATCTTTATATCTTTTCAAGAAGTTAAACTTTTTGTAACTTTGTCTAGATTTTTTTTGGAAAATACGATCTACATTTATATCTCCTAATAATATAAATACCTATTCCGCTATTAATCTAATGATAACATCATAAATATTAGTAGCTTTTTATATTTAGTTAAACTTAAAAAAATTTGACTCTAAAAAGCGAGATGTGTAGTTATGTTTGAGACGGAGGTGTTGCACCTTTTGATTAGCTGGAAAGAGTGCCATGGACGTGTAAGCAAAGGATTCTGACGGCGACGAGTACCGGGAAAACACAAGAAGGATTGAACAGGCTTGCAAGCCAAGTTAGCTGCTGCTACCTTCTGGCGTTGTCTCGTGATGTCAGAGCGAGACCTTTTGACCTCAGAATGATCACTGAAAAATAAACTATCTGCACACCACGTAGGCGTTGTCTTTTGGTCCAACATGCAACAACCACATGTATACTCAATCCAGTCAATATCACTGCAAAGCACCATAAATAATGGGGCAGGAAATTTAAAATCAGGTTTTCAATCAGCAGTCTTTCTTCCTTCGAATCCTTCAGCTCTCACTGCCTTTTTCTTCTTCTTTTTTCTTCCTTCAATTTTTTGAATCTCAAGCAGCAGCCCTTTTCTGAATAGGACAGAAAACGCGGTCAGCAGCTAGCTAGCTGACCTAGCTCTACTCATTGGGCAAAACATTTGGGAACATTTGATGATAGAGTCGCTGCTTCTTCTTTTATGCATCATCATTAGAGTTTCTTCTTACGCTCTCTTAAAGCAATACGTGCAAAGTGTACGATTTCAAAAAAAAAATTCTTCCTTACACGATGAGAGCGTTTTTCACCTCCAAGTTGCCTTTTTTTTTGTTGTACTTCCTTCCATCACAAAGCTATTTATTCTAAGTCAATTTAATTTTGCAACCTTCACTAGCAATATATATATATATATATATATATTGTCAAAATGCGTTTGTGTTGACATAATAAGATTGTACCTGTTGGTCAGAGTTAAAGTTTTTGACTTAGGATATATAATATAGATGGACTTATATTACGTTCAAACAGAGTTGGCCATGAGAAGAGTATAAGGTAGAAAACATCAAACTAGAGGAAAACAGCTATGTTACTTGGAAACCACAATGAAAATGGATCTTGGGGTACATATTAAAAAAACGGATCTTGGTGTCAAAGTGAACAATATCATCGATAGTCGAAGTACCATTTCGATGATAGAAAAACAGAAAGAGTCACGTGACAAAAACTGATGGACCTATTCATCATATAGCTCTTAATGAATCCAATCAGATTATTTTAAATTAAAGCAGCTGCCTTTTTCTGAACAGGAAGTAGTAGAATTCATAGTCAGATGGCTGTACTTGGGCAAAGTATTTACATATAGTGCTGGGACAAATAATGCCACTCTAAGCAGCCTTAAACAAGGTGCGGCTGCCGATGCTCACTGAAGGCACACAGAAGCTTGCTCGCAAGAAAACAGATAAGACACCATAAGGACATACAATTTTCTGAGGTCCCCAATCTTATCAGTAAGTTTGCAAGTAGGAACGGTGGCTGCTGGACTAAAAATAAAACTCCGAAACATATTTAAAATCCAGTATTAACTACTCTACGTACCCTTGACGCCATGGCAGCGACGCGTTATATATCAAAAACATATCCAAATTACAGTTCGTTTTAATTTTTTTCATATATTTTACTATATATCTAGATAAATAATATATCTAGATATATAACAAAATGTATACATAAAAAATTAAAAGTAAACTATAATTTAAAATAGAAAGAGTAATAGAAAAAATATGCCTCAGCTTATGAGGCAGCAGGCAGCAGGCAGTCGTCAGCATCCCGTCCGTACATGCACAGTCACCAAACAGCCCAATGCATGCTCGGAAATTTTTTTCACTAGTATTTTTAATTATAATTATGAATAAAGAAAATATTATATGAATTGACAAAAAAAGTCAGCATGATGGATTTGTTACTCACGATGCCGTAAGGTACTCTTACTGTTCTAAAAAAATTATAATTTTAGAACTCATAGTATGTTATAAAGAAAATACAACCCAATCATTTTAATAAGGTGCGCTACCTTACAAATATATGGTCTATAGATATATATAGGATGTAATAAAATATAAATTATATAGGTACAATTACTTTTTTGGGCATCAACTCGTGTGGAAAATTAAAAAAAAGTAGGAGACATGTTTATTTTTTCTAAATTGTGTGCTATTTTTTTCTCAGTAAAAATTGTAATTTTTTTCAAGATGGACAGGAGCAAGTATAACTTTATAAATATTTAGTAATTATTTATTAGGCTCCTTTGGGACACAGGATTTTTTTTCAAGATGGACAGAAACAAGCACTATGAGAAGACCTAGAGATGTGGTTAGCAAAGTGTCACTGTGGATGTGTACATTTTGTATTTCCGATATGAACAAACAACTTTTGTTAAAAAAAATATATGAACAAACACGTCAAAATTAAATGTTGGTCACAGGGAAAAAAAAAGTAAGCCGTCACGTCACAAATTGAAGGATGAAACAGAAAAAATAGCGAGCTGTCACGTCACGACTTTAAGGATGAAAATCTTGGCATTGCATTGCACTGTAGTGCTTGCCAGCCAAAAAACAAAAACAGAGAGAAAAAAAAATCGTGGCAGGAGAGAAGTGGAAACTGAACAAGAGACGAGACGAAGAAGAAGAAGAAGGGAGCAGGAAGGTGCTCCGTTGACGCGATCAGCCCAGCGTCTATAAAAGAGCCTCCTCCGGCCACCCCGGTCGCAGCTGTCCGATCAGTCAGTCAGGTCACCTGCTCCTCCCGCCGCCGTTGCCGACTTCGTCCCTCTTCTCTTCTTGTATGCCGCTCCATTTCCATTGCCGTCGTCGCGACCATCCCGACTTTTGCCTTGCATGTCCACCGCCGCGGCGCCGCCGTCACTGTCTCTGCACCGCCCAGCGGTGACCGTCGCCAGCGCCAGAGTCGCAGCCACCGCCGCGGCGCCGTCGAGCAGCAACGCAGCGCACCTCACTAGCCTTGACAAGCTCTTCCGCAACCGCGGCGCTGCCGTCGAGACCCAAGCGCCGGGCGCGGTCGCCACCGCCAAGCAGCAGCGGAGGCAGCAGCCGCTGCTGCGGCTGCCGTCGTTCCTCACGCGGACCGGGGCAGCCAGGGGCGTCGGCGATGACGCCTCGTCATCGGCGCCTGCGTTGTCGCCGCGCCGGCTCGAGCGCCTGCTCCAGCCGGTGGCGCCGGACGGCCCGTCGCCGCGCGGGAACATCGCGGCGGCGTGGCGCCAGCTGCACGGCGAGGACGGGTGGCGGGGGCTGCTGGACCCGCTGCACCCTGACCTCCGCCGCGAGATCGTGCGCTACGGCGAGTTCGTCGACGCCGCCTACGGCGCCTTCCTGTCCCGCCCGGACGCCGAGCCGGGCGGCAGCCGCAGCCGCGGCGCGCGCGTCCCACTCCAGGACGCGGCGTACCGCGTCACGGCGCCGCTCTTCGCCACCTCCTCCGTCGGCCTCCCCACCTGGCTCGCCGCCGCCGCGCCGTGCGCCGCACAGCGTACCAGCCTCGTCGGCTACGTTGCCGTCTGCGATAGCGCCGCGGAAATCCGGCGGATGGGACGCCGCGACATCATCGTCGCGCTCCGCGGCACCTGCACCGTCCTCGAGTGGGCCGAGAACGTGCGCGCCGGCCTCGTCCCGGCCACCCACCACCATGAAGACGCCTCCAACGCCAAGGTGGAATGCGGCTTCTGGAACCTCTACAAGACCGCCGGCGACCGCGCCCCGAGCCTGTCGGAGATGGTGGTGTCCGAGGTGCGGAGGCTGCTCGAACAGTACAAGGGCGAGGAGGTGAGCATCACGGTGACCGGGCACAGCCTGGGCGCCGCGCTGGCCGTTCTCATCGCCGACGAGCTCGCTGGTGGCGTCGCGGTGCGCGCGAGGGCGCCGGTGGCGGTGTTCTCCTTCGGCGGGCCGAGGGTGGGCAACCGCGCGTTCGCGGCGCGCGTGGAGGCCCGTGGCGCGCGCGTGCTCCGCGTCGTGAACGCGCACGACGTCGTGCCGCGGTTCCCTCCCTGCCTCCCGCTCCCGGGCTACGCGGACGTCGGACGCGAGCTTCGCCTCGACAGCCGCGCGTCGCCGTACCTCCGGCCGGACGCGGACGCCGCGTGCTGCCACGACCTGGAAGCCTACATCCACCTCGTCGACGGCTTCCTCGGCTCGCATTGCCCGTTCCGGGACAACGCCAAGCGCAGCATCCTGAGGCTGGTCAAGAACCAGGGCGGCAACGTCAAGCAGCTCTACATGAGCAAGGCCAAGGACATGCGCATCCAGCTCGACGGCAGCGGCGGCGCCGACATGGCCGGATCGATGCTCGGTCGCGTCGAGATGCCCGGCGCGGCGAGCACGGTGGTGGAGTGTGTGCACTGACGAACACGGCCGCAACCGCAACGGCGGTGCGAGCTGGGTGTGGACTCTCGTACGTCGGCGCCCGAAAAGAATTGTTTGTTTCGTCAACACAGATAATAGGGGGTTGACTTGGGCAAATTTTTTGATTAGTTTTTGGTATTTGGTCTCAACTTTTTACCAAGTACAAGTACAAAGTGTTGTTGTTGGTTGGTGGATGCGTGGATATACCATACCAAGCAATCAAAGTGGTAGTGGTAGTGGTAGGTACATGGGAAACATTGTATAGATGAACATTAACTGATTAGTTGTTTAATACTAATAGTGTTACATCATGTTCTTGCGTCTTACATGGTTCCTGTTTTTTTTTTTTTCTTTACCTATGGGTCCTCTGTTTTTTCCCTTAAAAATCCTAATCCATCTCCTTATGGGTCCTCTGTTTTTTTTCCTTACCTCTTTGAAGATATCCAAACATTTAAAATAGTGAAAATTGGCTTTAAAATTTCCCCAAGCATGTTTGAAGAGACAATAAAACTATATAGCAAAGAATAATATGCATCCATGTACCACGTATACACGTACAATCTCGAAGTCCAAATCGAATACTATTAGCAAGGTGCAAGAAAATGACAAATTGAGATACAGTAACCCACTCATCCCCTTAATCCGGCCTTAGTGGGTTTTCAATGTCTCAGTTTCTAGAACTCTCATGTGTTGAAATAGTATGAATATGTTTTATTTCTATGAAACTTTTATTATTTCTCTGCTCATGTATGTATATTAGGTCACGTCACGTCAACTTATTTAATGCCCATAAAATTCTCATAAAACACTCACTGAGACTAACCTTTAAACAAATGGTTGCTTAATTTTTAAAAAGCGTTCCACTTACATTAACATCTTTCTAAGAGCATCTCCAATGAAAACCTCAAAATCAAGGCCACTATTTATAATCTGGAAGCCCTCCCACTATTTTTTTACATGTCGTGCTTTAGAAAAGTCAAAACAACTTACACTTTATGAGTTGCGATATTGTACCACTTCATCTATTTGATTCTAGTTGTAAGCCGGTCTCCTCAGCTTTTTCTCTTTTTTTTTGTCTATGAGTCACCATAAATGTTTTGCTTTCTATAAAAGCAGAGTTTACCTCCGTCAAAACACAGTTTATGAACATCATTTATAATTAATTTAATTATATTATCTTTTTTGTATAACGGATATTAGATTAAAATTATCGGACTCTTCGATATACGAGGCCTATATTCTTTTCAAGACGGAGAGGGTGCGTAGTAAATAAGTGGATTGACTTTTGATTGGCATTATTACGAAAAGCAAAAGAGACTTGGTCGGATCCCGGGTTGCTAGGACATGATGGAGCCACCAAGGTGGGTAGTGGGAGTGTGCAGTGTGTTGCCTTGGGGGCCAGGAGCTTCCGACCAATGTGAGCAGGGGGATGATCCTGATTCCTGTGGGAAGTTAATTAAGGCCAGAATTCGACATGGACATGGACACCTTGAGGTCGATCAGGGCGTGCGTTGTTGCTCATCTGTAATGGTTACTTGATGTCAACTTGTAGTGGTTAGAGCGAGCGAGTCATCAAGATGAATACAAGTGATGAGTAGCGAGCAGGCCATTATGTATGAACTATGAAGATGAAAATGGGAGAGAAGAGACTTGGTCGGATCCCGCGGACATACTATACACGAGACAGAGGCACAGCCATTGTTTGCCTTGGCGACCGGGAAGATGAACTCCTACCCACCATCCTCCTCCCTCTTCCCCCGTGCAGTGCAAGCGCAAGCGCGACGGCGAGGAAAAGGGAAACCTGAGGCCACGGTTGGGCGTTGGAATCGGTCCCGATCCAGTAGCAGCAGATGCTGTGCGAGAGATGGACTAGCAGCGGCCGGCGTCAAGTGGTGCTTCAGTCGCGTCGCATCGTCAGCGGTACCATGCTGCGACTAAAAAAATCACCTGTTTAATTTGATTTGATTTGATTTCGCGGGGTTGGTTTTATTTTTCAATCGCGACCGATATAATAATAATATTTCGATGGTGTACGTACGTCTCCGGCCCTGGAGCCTGGACTGGACTTGACCGGCGGCGGATCGATCCGGCGGCCGCGTGGCCCGCGCGCACACACGCCGTGGCACAGCTAGCGCCGGCAAGGCAACTCGTCTCGTCGTCCGCGTGCGAGCAGCGGTCCGGCCGCACCCAGCAGCAGCAACAAAAAAACAATGAGTTTCTCATTCACATCTTGTCAAAACAAAAAAACAAAAACGTTTCTCATTCACAGTCACAGTCAACGCGGCCGCGGATCCCAGCTAACACACGACCATCTGATTTCCTAATTACTAGTTCGTCTTACGATCATCAGATGCTATCATCATTTGTCAACGACGAACCGAAAGCGGCGGTGTGTGTCACATCTCCGGCCATGGACTTCGCCGGCCGGCAGCCGATCGAGATCGATCGATGAGGTGGCGGCGGCCCCACGCGCCACACGCAAGCAGCTGGTGTTTGTTTTTGAGACATACACGTACAGCTTGGACGTCTGGCCCCGCGCGTCGTCCGCGTGTGTGCAGTGGTTGATCATCCATCGGCACCCCGGCCAGCAGCAGCAGCGTTTCTCATTTCACAGTCAAGTCAACGCGGGCGCAACACTACACCATCGACTTGGCAGGCATACGTCTTTTTCCCCTCCTTTTTTACATTTATTATTAAAATCTCGTCTCATCTTAATGAACGTGTTATCGTTAATTCTATGACAAATCCCAACTAATATTATCTATAATACGATACGCAATGGTATCTCTGTATATAGAGTTAGGTAAAATCAGAATAGTAGTTCGATCAAACAACCTTGTGAAAAGTTGCATCTCTCTCTCTCTTTTGGCGTCGCCGGAAACTAACTAGTTCGTCCGGAGGGAGCAGTGGTCCTGTGTCCTGTTCCACGAAAACTGCTGCTGGCCACGGCGACCAGACCACCGCTCCCTCCGCGCGCACACACGACACGACTGAATGGGATGGATCTTCTCTCCTTTCCGCCTCTGCGAAATACCGGCATGTCGGCGGTAATGCGTGCGTCCTTCCCAGCGTTCCCCTTCTCCGTCCAGCTTGTTCTATATACATACATACACGAGTAGCCTTTTTCCCCTGCTGCTACTACTACTAGTATCAGCCGTTTCAGAGCACCAAACGCCACAGTTCATACAATGGTCGGTACCTTTCGCCTTTTTCCTCAACCAAACAAATGAAACAACCCTCGGGAACAGGCCTTGTTGACCGGACCACGCACGTACCGTACCTCCCAACGTACCATCACCATTTTCCTTGGCACGGAGAAACATATATATATATCCCCAAAACAGTTGCCTGTTTGGATGAGTTTCATCAGACTCTTAAAAATCAATTTTTGCCTCTAACTTTCAAAACCTACCCTCTCTCTATTTGATTTTTTTACATGCACTTTGCTATGCATCTACACGTAATAATATGTCTAAATTTATAACAAATTGCATGTACCAAAAAATTCAAAGCAACTTACGATTTGGAACGGAGAAAGTAGATTCTAAAGGAAACAAAATCGTGTGGTTTGTTTGGATTCCCAATTTTTAAGACTTTGGCTATATTTATTGCTCATAGGGTCACAAGAAACAGAAAAAAAAAAAGTTGCATATCATCAGCTTCTTAGTTTTTTATAAGAGAAATCTAGCAAAACTATAAAAAGTTGCATATCATCAGCTTCTTATTTTTTAAGAAATATCTAGCAAAACTAGCACAAGAAAAAGCTAGATCCACCTAGTAGTTTCTACAAGCTAGAATTTCTTAAAAACTGGAGGGATCAAACAGGACCTTAAATAAAGGCATGAATGGACGGAGGATATTCATCTTCTCATCGTCATCTCGTAACAAAAGCACATTTTTTTTTAGATAATAATAAGCACATGAGTACATGACATAGATAGCTTACATGTAGTTACAGCACTCATGTTCACTTTCTCGTTTCAAAAAAACAATGCTCCCTTTCTGTTTCTTCGTGCCTGACCTCACATGGCAGTATGACACTGGTCCTATATTTACAGCTTCAGCTTACACTGTTACAAAACGCACCCAGTCAGTTACCCCACCCAACAAGCTAGCAGCCTCTGCACTCTGCTGCGGCTCCCTGTTGTGCTCGGCGCTCCTCGTGCCATTCCTTTTTTTTCTCTTTTACCACACTGCCGGGGAAAAACTGTACCCTGCTCCCGGCGGAATTCTATACCTAGAGCTGGAAATGGTCTATTATGTGCTGTATCACATCCGCTCCCTCGTTCATGAACGCGTACTTCACCTGCCGTACACCCATAGCACAAGCTTCAAGACCGTTAGCCCTGCGTCACATGCTGAAAGGGAGCGATTGGAGGATGCTGAAAGGAGCGAAGTGGACTACAGACCTGAATAATGCTATGTGCCGCGAAGCTCGTAATGCTGTTGTGGAAGCTCACGTCCACCTTCTCCCACGACACCTTTCGAAGCCCAGTTACCATTTTCTCTACAGGATGACACAAAGTTTAATACATAAGAGTCATGACTCATGACACTAGTACAAGGAAAAACTGTCTCCAAACGCGTCTACAAAGCGGATTTTTTTGGGGATACGTAAAATGGGGTTTCCTAAGATATCATCAGATCCACCACAAATCTCCTTAAGTTTTGTAATAACAGTAAATAACCCATCTATTTACACAAGTACACATGCTTTGTATGTAGTGCACACACTATAATCTATCAGTTCATCTTGCTGCAAATTGTTTTACTTCTATTACATGTTCTTGTTCCATAACCATTTTTGTGTCAGTGAAATGTTGTCTTATCTAGCTTACTGGTTACAAATACTGAACTACTCCTACAACATATAAGCACATCAAAAGAGTCTTAATGAAAATCTAGATAACAAAATGAGTCAATAACCCATCACGACATACAAAGGAAACAAAATCCTTTGTCTTCATGTAGTTCTTTTCTCAGGTCTAATGCTGTCATAGTCTAACCAACAATTTTGGTAAGCAGCGACATGGTGAGAAATATAGGACTAAGATGGCATTTGCAATGAACTACCAACACCATGATTGCAGTCATCCAGTCAACTATTAAATTTGGGTCACGAACCTACTCATTTTCAAACCACACAACCGCTTACTAATTTGTTATGACCAACATTCAGGGTCCTAACCTTACATTCAGAAGTCAATAACACATGATGTCACGGGAAAACACGCGTTGCGTTATGACCAACATTCAGGGTCCTAACCTTACATTCAGAAGTCTTAACACATGATGTCATGGGAAAACACGCGGTGCTCTAAGCTATGACAAATCATGTTACTTGCCAATGTGAATCATGGGACTATAGAAGTCATTGCTATGTTTTCTTATGGATAACAGAGGACTTTAACAGGATTAAGGACATCTTCCAAGAGCTAACTGATTTGAGACTTCAATTCCGCGTGGGACGACTATGAGATATACAAAATCATCTATGTCAAGCCGTATCGTCAGAGCCATGTATAATATGTCAATTCTTTCACACCTATGTCAAGTACACTTAACGCCTAGTCGTCCAAATCCAATCATGTTAGGCGCTCCTTCAGTCTGGAACGTCAAAATGAGACCAACTACCCTAGGAATTTCGTATGAGCAGGCTACCCATGTCGCTAAGATGTGCAGCAGTTCACAAATTAGGGATTTCCAATGGCGCACGCTAGTCACCATGTCAAACATCCCGGTTCATACTGTATTCAGGCCAGGATCATTCACAGAAAAACCATAACAGCAGTTTTTCCCTTTAGGTGCTACATCATTGTCTCAGTGGAAACACTGATAAATGGTATGCTTCGGTGGCAAGACCAAAATGACAAGCTAGCACAAATTTAGTAAGACGGTATCTTGCTGCCTCATTGTTCTGAAGACTAAACCGGTAAGCTTATTTACTCAGCTTCATAATAAAGCTAACAAAATTTTCAAAAAAAAAAAGGAAATTTATAATAAGGACAACAGTTTTTCAAAAACAAAAGACCAAGGAAAAGGATCACTTTTGGCACATAGCACTCGAGCATTATTTACTTGTAACAGGTAAAATGAAAGGAGCAAAACAATAAAGCTTCTTCAAATATAGCATACCCAAAAAAAAAAGGAAAGAAAGAAATATTCTGCATGCAACTCTATAAACTTACCTTCCAGAACGTCCATATCACATTCTGTCATGCAATCTGGGCACTTATCATCATCAATTTCTTCTGAATATTCCTCATGTATAATGTGGGGGTACTTCTCAGATGATGATACTGGCAACTGCAGATCAAAAGAAGCAAAAAGGGGCTTCATATATGAGAATGGTGCAACAAAAAATCACATAGACCTTCCTAGATAGTCCACAGAATTAGGAAGTCAATAAAAAATACCTCAGGAAGCTCAGTGTTTCTTCTAATAGATGATGTTCTCCAGCCAACAATATCTGATTTGTGTATTAAAGAAGTGTATAGCTAAACGTATACAATAACAATAATAAAAACAAACAATATATGAATACCACAAAGAAAATTGCCAATAGCGCTAATAATAAGGAATTAAGGATACGATCACAGTCAGCGTTTGCGTACACCACTCTTCGCTTGAATGCTCGCAAAGCAGATCTACAAAAGGTGCAGATCATTAGTATGGCAGAAACAATACAATGGGCCTGCTCACTGTGGCTTTAAGCCACAGCCACTGCTTGCTTTTAGTATTACTAGTAGTAGAAAAATAGAAGAATAAATACAACAGTGTCTTTTAGTCAGGAAAGCTGGGGTAGACTGGAGTTGAAACCCAACATTAGCCAACAACAAAAACGGAAAACGAAAATTAAAACATACAAGGCAAACTGAAACAGAGCATGAATGCAAAATAAGCCCAGAGCAAGATAAGACTTACATAAAGTAGAGATCATCATGATCTTCAACCATCCGCTGCAGCAGGGGAGGCTGCCCTTCATCATCGTCAGTTAGAAAGAGATGTCTACCAGTCCTTCTAAATATCCAATGAACGATGCGGCAAGCAACCTTTTCCATTGTAACAGATCCAAACAGGAGTGGAACCTAGTTTGTAAATGATCAACATTAACATCAAATAAAGAGTGCAAGTGACTTCTGCTAATACCTCATTAAATATGGCATATAAACTAGTTCAGAAGGGGAAGATTGTATTTTTCATTTTCATTAAATAAATGCACAGGAGACCTGAGCATCATTGGAAGAACAAATAAACAGTTAAATATAACGAACCCACAACATAAATCATTACATTTGCAGCAGAAACATAAAGACCTCGATCACAGCACTATGCAACCTCAAGAGATAGCCACATCCAACTGCACTAATCCCCTACCCCCAACTAAATAACAGGTTACCTTCTCCTATTTTTTCTAAGGATCTGCATCGCGCTACGGGAGTTATCATTGAACACAGAATCATTGTGATGTCTTCACAAGTCACAACATCCAAGCACCCAAAATAATCAGCTAATTCAGACCTTGTTTCATGCTTCTCAGGATCAATTTTGATTGGATCTCCAGGTACACAGTTGGGCAAGATTACTCCAACCAAGTTAGACAGGGAAAAAAGAGTGACATTTTGAAATCCTTTTACTCCATCTATTCCAAATTATAGGACATTTTGACTTTTCTAGAATCTAGATACATTACTTTTGCTATGCATCTAGACAAATTGTATACCTAAGTGCATAGCAAAAGCTATTTATCTAGAAAAGTCAAAACGTCTTATAATTTGGAATGGAGTAGTTTCTAGTGGTTGTAAGGGTAAGAGTAAAAAAGACTGGCAATGAATTTGTGAGTTTTTCAGTAAATGGCACTGGTGTTGCTTTTCTCTTCCTCAAAAGGTTTGGAGGTGTTTTAACACATCTGCATAACCCTTTCATGTGCTTCAAATGCTTTGAAATCAGTGAAAACGACGTTCGCACCAAGTATTGCTACATATTTTCTACCATCTAGTCAAACTCTTGATGGATGAACCATTAATAGAAACATCTGACTTCTCTTTACAGGAAATGAGAAACATTTAAGGACATGACTCATGAGCAAATTGTTCTTTAGTTCTTTCAAAAGATATTATAGAGGAAATGAGCAACTGGTTTTACAGTTGTTTCAACAGATGGATACAATATCATCTTTTTTCGTGTATCATCTTTTATGGAAAACAAACAAAAATTATCTAGAGACATGCAGATTACTGAAAAGAGGCAGTCAAAAGTTGAACCTGCTTATTCCCTCGTGAACCAAGGTGAGGTGTTGCCACAGTAATAAAGTTTATTGCTTCCAAACCGCAGATGGTTCCTTTAGTATTTCCATCAGACGAGCTGTCTGAATGTCTGTAAAGTTTTGCAATTGCATATCTTGCTGCTAATCCTCCGACAGAGTGTGCAAGGAAAGAAATTTTGCTGAGGTCTGGCCTTCGACTAATTACATCAAGCACCTGAGTAAGGGGAGAATGCAAATTAGCATCTAGACTGTTGTTCAGACAATAGGAACTGTGCTAGACAACAGTTTGATAAAATTTTATTACAAACTACTATGGAGCAACAACGCTCCTAAATTAGCTGCCTGCAATATTTACCTCATTTGCTAAGCGTTCCCCCATGACGTCAACTCCATCTAAAGTCAACATTGATGCATTTTTTTCACTACCTGTAAATGGAACAAATAAGTCTGTATACTACAAGCTAGATAAGCAGGCTAACCACTTCAAATTATGCAAATTCAAGAAAGGAGAAATTTGCATTACACAGAACTTCAGAGCATCAATGAGTAGAGAGAGAAGATGTAGACAAAATAGCAGTTAGTATAATGAGATAAAACATTTTTAAAAAGAAGGCCACAGAAGTAATTTTTTTTCTCGAACACACAGGAGAGCTGCATAAGAAGTAAATTCAGTACCACTCGATAATATTTCCAATCATATACCCATTTTCACAACAAACGTACTCGCTTTATTTCCGCGGGGGGGGGGCGGGCGGCGGGGAGGAGGTCTCCAAACCCCTGTTTTAATTTTCAAAAGCTATGCAGCTATAGCTCAGCTATAGCGAAGCTATACCAGATAGCGTTTTTATAAAAAAAATATGAAAAATACCAATAATCAAAGTAAAAAAATGGAAAATATGAAATTTGATGAACATAAATATGAGTTTCTAAGGTTCCACAAGTCTAAATAATATTACAACATGACATTACAACATGGTTCATGAAAGTTTGGTTGTCCAAAATATCAAATTAGTAGCAAATGATAACTAATATGTTGGAAATACTAATTAAATTTCAAGCTATAGCGGCAAATAGCGGTGAAAATTGTCATAGCGGAAAAAAAGACAAATAGCTTAGCGCCGTGCCTCTCGCGCAGCTATAGCTAGCTATTTTTTTCGGGGCTCCAAACCAAGACTGCATCCAGTTGCAAGGATACTGCATGCACATCTGACCCAACTAACATAACATCACACCATTCTGGGTGCTACACCAAAAACACTGTCCACGCTCCTACAGGTCAGAATGGAATGAAGCTAAACCAACTGCAATGTATAGTTGTGACTTGTGATAGTGTGCTTCCTTCAACAAAGAAAAATCATTTTTATTGTACTACTTAATTTTAAAATAAACACTAGTGCCCAAAGATACACTCATGTGACAGTGTCACTGTTTTGTTACTGTAATGGCAAATCATCAATATGATTTAGCAAGGAAGGAAAGCAAGAATCTATTTCTTCATCTGTACAACACCACATTATTTTATTTGCTATATTCACAGCAAAATCTGTTTCCTAAGAAAGCAAACAAAGAGCATATTCATAGAAATAAGAAAATGGAGCAAAGAAAAATGTAAAAGAAATTAAACTCAGTAATGGATAATACAAAGTGGCACAACTTACAGTGCACAATTACATCGTCAGGTAGTTGCTTTACAAATTCATTAGCTCCATATTGCCAATCAGCAGTACTGAACAAAGAAAAAAAAGAGCAAAGCGAATAAGATACAAAAATATAAGCGGAACAAGTCTTAAGTTCAGAGTGTTGTGACTAGAAACATGTCCACTGCATGTAAAAAACATATTTGTAATGGAAACATCAGTCTGAGCAACGGCGAGGAGGCAGATAACATCACTGACATAGCTTGCAGCCTTGCATATGCTTGGCTCTACCAAATTGCAATCCATAATTCCCTACATTGCCAATTGTAGCGGGATTTTCGTCTTGGCCTATATACTTTGTGGTAAAATTTCAAGTATGGTACAATTAACCTCAGGAGTCTAGAGCAGTTGGAAATTAGCCTAAATTAGCCTTCTATCCTTTTTTTTTTCTGGAAGCATAGTCTTTCATTAATCATAGCAGTGCCATTTTTCCTATGAAACTATTATGAATCTGGGATGAAGGATTACATTTGGCCCCCATTTGCAGAGTCTTGACCCAATGCTTAGTCTAGCTTTTGTATCAAATTGTTGGGTGGATGTCCACAGGAGACAGGACTAGAAGAGTCACTAATCGATTCAGTAGACAGAACACGCAATGGTCGGCCACTCGACCTCAACCCGATGATGGTGTTGCTCTCAAATGCAGTGTTTAGACCAAACTCCACTGAAATGTACCATCTGATAGTAGATTTCAGCAAGAAGTACAAGCACACCAGAAACACAAAAGCAATGCCTGCCCAGATACTGAGTAGAACCATCACCAGCTGCCCGACCAGATCCCCCGCGTGGAGCTCTAGCTCACATGGCCTCAATCAACAGACGACAAGAGTGGTCCATTTCGCCGAACAAGTGTGGGTGTGGCAAGCCGAGCGCGAGGGGGCGAACGGGGAGGCCGGCACTCCGCATTGTGCACGAATCCGACGCAATCTACTCCGAACCGGGAGACAATTCCAATCCAATGACCGGCTTCGAAACTGGAATCAGCTAAGAACCCAGTGGAGAGACGCGGGCTGAGCAGAGGTGGCGGTGGAGAGGAGAGGAGGGCACCTGCCGAGGATGCCGTGGACCATGACGAGGAGGTGGTCCGGCGCGTGGGAGGACACGGCGTCGCTCCAGACGTCGACGCCGCCGGAGACGGACTCCTCGGCGCGCACCGCCGCGCGGTCCTCGCCGCCACCCATGGCCGCCGCGGTGTCGGTGTCTTCTGGGGTCGCGGGGAAAGGGAAGCCGCAGGGGAGCCGCGTCTGGCGTCTGCCCGTGGCGTGTCGTGGGAAAGCGGGAACGTGGTCGTGGGAGCACGGACGGAGGGATGGAAGCGTCGCGTCGGCGTCGGCGTGGATTTTGATGGGCCCGGGCCCGGGCCCGGCCAGCCAAGGCCGGAACGAAGAAGGGGGAACCGGGAACGAAAGCCACCCGACCGAGAGTCCGAGACGGATCACGGATGGTTGTTTTGCACCGCACCCCCTGGGGTTCCGCACAATCAAGGAAGCAAATCCACCAGACCAGGCCACGTGTCACGAGAAGCGTCCAGGAGCTACTCTGGCAGAGTAGTGAGAAGCACGTGGAAAGGCAGGCGGCCGGCGGCGGCGACGACGACGACGAGAGCGAGGTGTGAGGTGTCGGTAGGGTAGGGCAAAGCAGGCCCGCCGCGCCCGGACCGACAGTACCGGAATGGCCGAGTTCTGCTTCCGGGCGCGGCACACGGCTCTGATCAGGAGCTGGGCCCTTTTGATGAAGTTCCTCCCCTCGCTGGCGAGCCCGTCGGCTCGTCCCCTCTCAGTTTCCTCTTTTTCCCTTTTTTGCCCGACCGACACGTGCACACGCTGACACGTGCGCCACCCGTTGCCAGAACCACTGCAATTTTTTTCTGATGAAACAGATGCGCTGCTGCAATGGAACAATGGATCGTTTTTCGTTTCCGACTCCCATCCCATGCACCTCTACTGTAACAACCCTAGAAATCCGGTCACCGAAAATACGGACTTTCAAAATTTTTTTTAGAGATTACCAGTGTATGATGGATGTCACGTAGGAAACCCGCCGATAGATGCACAAGTAGCACCCAATGTTAGCCCGAGCATTGCATTTAAATTACCAAAGCTTGGTTCGCATTTCTCGATTTTATGTGGTAACCGATAAAATCGAATAACCTAACATCGCATGTGTAAATTTGTGTTGACTAACTCCGGAAATGGATCCATCATGACCTAGAGACTCTAGTGGATCCACCATGGTGTATACATCATGGTCACTAACCACACTAACATAGGGTTATGGCTTGATTAGTTGCTTGGCAAGAAATAGAAATAGAAAAGGACTTGGAAAATAGAAGGAAAAAGAAAAAGGAAACCCATGAAGCAACCAGCTTAGCCCAGCTACCACCTCAGGCCGGCCCGCTGCTGCCTCGCCCGCCGCCGCGGCCGCTCGGCCTGCCAGGCCCAACTCGCCCGTGCCCGCGCTCGGCCTGCCTCGCCCTCGCGTGCGTTGCCCACCTACGAGTTGCCGCGGCCCCGCATGGCCGACGCGGCCCAGCAAGGCCGCGCGTTGCCGCCCGCCCCCGCGCCGCCTCCCCGCTCGCCGCGTTGCCGAGGCCCAGCAAGGCCAGCCGGCCCAGTAAGACTGCCCGCCCGCCCGCGCCCGCTGTTGTGCCGCTGACACCTGGAACCCGCCTGTCAGCTTCTCCTTTTCCCTCTTATGGCCGCCCGCGCGTCGTGTCCGCCGTGCCAAAAATGGCCATGGCCGCGCGATGCCGTCCACCACCCGCCCGTGACTCGATGCTGCGCTCTGATGCCATCCACCCCGTTCGGCCGAGCAGCGCAAAGCCCTAACCCTAACTTGCGGTCGCGCCCTACCCTAGGATCGGCATCTGCCATCCTTGCCGTCCGCCATGGCTGCCGGCCGCTATAAGAAGGGGAGCTCCGCGCGCTAGGGTTTCCCAGTGCCGCGCAGCCATTTGACACCAGCTGCACCACCGCTCGCCTGTCCAAGCAAGAAGAGGAGAAGAGGGAGGCGGGGAAGAGCTGCCGCTGCTGCCGGAGCCGGACCCGCGCGCGCTGCCAACGTTGCTACGCGAGCCACCGGAGGAGAAGGAGCCGGAGCCCCAGTGCGCCCACGCTGTCGCCCCGTGCTTCTTCCTCTCCACCAAGCCGACGCAGCCACGCCGGACCGGCCCGAATCGACACCGCGCGAAGGTGAGCTCACCTCCGCTCGCTCCATGGCCGCCGCCAGTACGCCGCCGCCGTTTCCGCTCCCCTCTCCCCCTTTTCCCGTCTTTAATGTCACCAACACCTCCGCCTCGGTTAGGAACACCTCCATGGCAACTTCGTGGGACGAGGGGTGGACCACAGGGGGGCCTGGCACCTTTGCCGGCCCTGGTCACCTCGGTTCCCGGCCGCCGGTGCGCCGCTGCGACCCCACCGTCACGCGCGCCCCTGCGAGCCCTCGTACCCGCACCAGTAGCCACTCGGAGCTCCCAGCTGCTCCACACGGTAGGAGATGGAGGAAGATGGTGCCCAAGGTGGAGTAATCGACCGGAGCTCCGCCGCCGACGCCGTCCGCCGCCGCCGTCCGTTGGCTGCCACGCTGGGAGCTCCTTTCCCCGAATTAGGCATACACCTGCGTTCATCGTGGCTCCACGAAGCTAGGACGCAAGCCGAAGCAACCTCCTGCGCGCCGCAGCACCCTGCCGCCGTGGCCTCGCCGCCGGCCGCCGCCGACGCGCGTGCGCCGACGTGCCAGGGCCCGCAAGCCAGCTTGAGCCCCGCAGCCGCCACCGCCAAGCCTCTACGTAGCCTTGGCCGCAGCTCCGCCTGGCCCGCACCACCCGCAGCCGCCGCGCCCCTGCTCCACGCCGGCAAGCGCCGCGCCCAGCCGCCCGCGTGAGGCAGAAAGGGGGAATCTTTCAATGTCCGATGGACCACATCCACGTGGCTACGTGGACCTAGCTGGACCAACCATCGCACGCCACTCAGCCCCTGTGTCTACGGTCCAACATGGACTGAGTCCATGCAACCCCCGTCAGACCAGGCCGTGGACTTGGCCCATTAAGAGCCCAGACATGCCACGCGGCCTACCTCCCTGCTCGACACGTGCCCGGGCCGGACCGGCCCCACCCGACCCAGATCCAGCCCTGCCCAGGCCCGCCAAGGCCCGGTCGAAGCCCGGTTAGCGTTGACCGTTGACCGGTCAACGTTGACCGTTGACCTGGCCCCACCTGTCAGTGACCAGACCCGTGGGCCCCACCTGTCAGCCACTAACTGGGTCCCCTATCAGTGCTGACGTCAGCATGACGTCAGCCCAGCTCCAGCTGCACTGTGCCCACACGCCACGTGGCCCAATCAGGAGCCGCCACGTGTCGTGACCAGGTTAATCTGCCCCTTTTTCTTTTTCAGAAAATAGAATAAACTTCGAAAATTCATAACTTCTTCATACGATCTCCGAAAAATATGAATCAAGTGTCCAAATTTTCATAAAAATAAGCTCTACGTCATAGGCTTATGTATGAGTGCATTTGGAGTTATTGAATTTTATTGCTTCTTTGTGTTGACTCTATAGGAGCCGCTAACGCGGCTATTATGTCTCGTTTCAGAGGAGGATCAGCTTGAGGAGGACGACTACGAGTACGAGGAGGAGCTCGGTGACGACTTCGCAGGTGCCACACCCCACCCAACCTCGTAGATCCTATTACGCATGGCATAATACCTAGCTTGCTAGTGCTTAATTACGAATATCACCTGATGATAGGTTGTATGATAGAACTGCTTGATGAGCCTTTACCTTGTCGCAACCTTACTCCTGTACACCCGCTGGTAGGCTAGACGCATGCTTATTTACTTATGATGCTTTACTTCTACTACGCTTATATTTGTGTGATGTGATGCGTGGTGGAGAGTATGTTTATATGGTTAAGGCACGTGGTGCCACTTTACTCGGGGAGAGTGCTGTGTGCGTCTTGGGTGTGTGGTGAGGGTTGAGTCGATCGGACAGGATTCTACGATGAGCCATGTGGGCAAGTCTTGCTGGGGAATGTGTTCTGGGCATTCTCGTGTGAGATGCTTGTGGCGGGCACATTGTGAGGTATAAGGAGATCCCGGGGGTGAGAACCTTCGTGGAGCGAAGCCCCGGGTAGGAGGTGTTGTTGTAGCACGGACTGTTGTAGTCCCTAAGGAAAGATAATTCTGTTTGATCCCCCTCGGACCTGATATCTCTTGAGGACCGGAACCTTGGGACTTACGTGCTCACCACTCGCTCTTGTATGGGCGGGAGACGGATGTCTGACTAACTAGGACGGTGCCACTACTATTAGGTTGTTAGCAGATAGTGTCGGGAGGTACGGGCGTGGAGACCCACACCCTCCTTAGACAGCATAGTAACCACGGGGGTCCGGTACTATGCCTCACAGTCTTAGTGTGCCGGTGGTACCTATCTGGGATGTCCCAGTACTGAGTGGTAGGGTGGCATCGCACCAGTTAGAAAGCAGCCGGAATCAGCTTAGGCGGGGCACTGCCGATGATAGTGATCTTGTGGTTACGGGAGTACACGCTCTGCAGAGTTAATGAATCTATATATATAGTCCGCGAGCCACTGGTATGGCTTTTTTCTAAGACCCACGCTTCTCGAGAATAGTGAGATGAGTCCTTCTATTCTTCCCCCTGGTGTTACCCTTCCGGCTGTGAGCCGCTGAGACAGGCTCCGAGAGGGAGTTGGACCTGTTGACTGAGTGCGAGAGGGTAAGATGTGTGTGATGGTGATGGAATGGGTTGAATATATGGATGAGATGGGTTAAAACTTGATGAATTATATTATATAATATTGGTCACTGTTTGCATAGGAAACCACAGCCATATATTAGATCGATTTGATTTTATCCTTTGCATCCCACCAAATACTACATAGTGAAAGCAAAGCATAGGGTGGGAGATGTGGCCAGTACAAACCGTACTGAAAACTATTTGGTAGGTGAGCCCGACTACGACTATGACGATGAGGAGTAGACGTCTCGTTCCTACGCTTAGGCTTCTTTTGAAGATGTATTGTACTTTTGCCTTCCGCAGCCGTCCCAGAGGCTACTGCTACTCTGATGGTTCCGCTAGTGTAGCGACAAACTATTTATGTAATTCTCCCTAATTGTACTCTTTTATTCGATGTATGGATCCTGTATCAACTGCTGCGAAATAATAAAATGGTTTGATGCTTCAAACTATTATATTATCCGCTATTCTATGTATTTTTTCTTCGTGAAAAATTGAGGATGTTTCACCTACGGTGTCCATGATGACTTGTGTGCAAGTGCAAGCACGATTCACGCGTGCACTGCAGGTCTGCAGCTGCTCCAGCAGCCCGGACGCCGGAGACACCGACGACGCTGACGTGGAAAAGCGACCCTGCGTCAGCACCTTACGTGGCGCGACAATGGACACGCTGCCTCCTCGTGACTCACGCACGCAGGCACAAGTCCGCACGCCCGCTCTCCACAGATTATTCCATTGATAATGATTAGTAGATAAACATAAATGAACATGCTGATGATTCGTGGTGCCATCTCATCCCAAACACAACCATACAATAACAGTGGTGCTGTAAAAAAAACAATACAAGAATAGTAGTACAATATACAAATAATAAAATATAGAATAGAGATGAGAGATGATGATACGATGAGGATCACGTTATCCATACAATATCCATCGACATCGATCTCTGTCACCAAACATCCACATCAATCCGTGGTCTCCGTTGTGGCCCGTTGTTGGTTTTATTTGTTTCTCTCTCTCTCTCTCGTGGACGATGATGAGCCATCACCCACTGCTCGGTGGTATGGCCCCCCAGCTAACCCGATCATGCACCTACAAATAAAGGCGAATCTGCTAAAAAGTTTACCAGTGCCGGATTTTTTTTATTGTTATTATTTTTGACACGATCAGGATCTGAACAGATCGTTTCCGGCACCATCAGTGGTGTCTTTTCACCCCACTATATCTCGTCTAATTTTCAATAATACCATGCATATAATATCAACGATTATTTTGTAGAGAAAATAGATGACAAATCGAGTTTTTTTTTGAGGATACAAATCGAGTTGTTATTAAACGAAAATAATATTATTATTGCTGCACGTTATCACAGGTCGTCTTATACGGAGCCCTGCAAGTTGTTTTATTTTTTATTTTTTTTGAGAAAGAATGCATGCAGGTTCTTTTTTTTTCTTTTATGACATGGAACATGGATATACGGAAGAAAGAGGTTGCTTGTTTCGTCCAACTCATGGAATTGGCTTGGTTTGTTTCGTTTGGTTTGGGTGCCTCGGCTCATCTCAATTGTTACCAAATCTAGTTCAGCTTTCTAGTAAATTGAGTACTCTCAAATTAACCAAGCTAAAATGAGTTATTATACTTTGACCAATCTTAGGTAGCCAAAGACGAAAGAAACAACTTACCAAGCTTTAGAAAACAACTAGTTATTAAAATTAACGCAAAATAGTTAATACCAAACAATCCAAAAAGTTTCATTGTTCAACCAAGTATTATAATATCCCTCATGTACACTATCAAATACTCCTAGCCAAGTCAAAACACTTCAAAATCTTCACCACCAGTTTTGAAAATCTCGTTCCTCAGATACAAATGACAATTTGCATTAGAAAATCCTAGACTATTTCTTAACTTGACATAATCGTTTTTATACTCTCTCTTGTATATTTGTATTGGAACCCTGTCTTACTCCTTGTTTTTTTCCACATTTTTCCACCTCTAGATCTATTGACCGATGATAGAGAGTTATAAGAATTTTTTTAATAATTGCAAAAAAAAAATGGATAGTAAATTGAGTACTCTCGGCTCATTGCAATTGTTACCAAGTCTAGTTGAACGTTATAGTAAATTGAGTACTCCCGAATTAATTAACCAAGCTAAAACAAATTACTGTACTTTGACCAATATTAGGTAACCAAATATGAAAAAAACTTACCAAGCTTTTTTATGAATAACTGAAAACAAGTAGTTCTTAAAATTAACCAAAAATAGTTAATACCAAGCAATCAGATTTTAGTTTTATTATATTCAACTAAATATTATAAAATTACACATGTACAGATATCCTAAGTCAAAACAGAAAACACTTGAAAAGCAACACCAACAGTTTTTAAAATCTCGCTCCTTAAATACAAACGACAATTTGCATTAGAAATACTATACTATTTTTAAATTGATATAATCATTTTTATACTCTCTCTCATCTATATTTGTATTGGAACCCTGTCGTGCTCTTTTTTTTTTGTTTCCCACATTCTTCCACCTCTACATTTGTCGCTTGATGCGTGCGCCTATATATCCTCGTGACTGGATCAAATTTTCAAGTACTAAAAGATTGAGATTTGAGACAGGGAGTTATAAGCATTTTTTTAATATTGCAAAAAATGTAGATTAAGAGTGAGTTTTGGAAACTTGTCCACTAGAAAAAAGATTTTCTTCCACTCAACGGAAACAATTTTAATTGCCAGCTCAGCAGCACCCGCCGTATCCCTCCCCAACGCTTTTTCTCCCCAAATAAATACGGCCCATCGCTCCCACAAATAAAAAAAGAAAAATCCGAGAGAGGATAAAAAAATCCACAAGAGAAGAAAAAAAGATTCCTCACACCTCCACCGACCCTAGCCAATCCTCCTCGTCCGGCATGACGCGGGACGGCGTGCCTCCGGCGGCGCCCCCGCCGGCGGCCGGCTCCGGGGGCTCGGCGGCGGCGGCTGCGGGCGACGGGCCCAGGCGGTGCTCGCAGTGTGGGCACCATGGGCACAACGCGCGCACCTGCACGGCGCGGCCCGTCAAGCTCTTCGGCGTGCGCATCGGGGACAAGCCCATCAGGAAGAGCGCCAGCATGGGGAACATCGCGCACCTCGCCGCCGCCGCCGAGGGCAGCGGAGGCGGTGGCAGCAGGGAGGAAGGGTACGGCTCCGATGGGGAGCGCCCGCACAAGAAGCGAGGTGAGATGGCGGCCGACGGGGGACAGGGTTTTAGTGAATCGTGATCCCTCCGTTTTGTTTTCCTCGATGCCGTGAGGTTTTTTGGGTGGTTTCGTGCTTGTGTGGGGGATGTAGGAATTGTTGTGCGAAAAATGACGCGATTTTGATGCTCGTCGGCGTGATTGTTGCGTCGCTCATTTTTGTTGGGAGTAGAAAAGAATCGTAGGTTGACGGCTTGTTGAAATTGAAGGTTCGATGGTAATTGTAGATTGACGATTTGTTGAAATTAACGTTTTTTTTTGGCGATTTGATTCGGTTGCTAGCTTGGAGAACATCCTGATTCGATTAGATTGCCTGCGGGAGAATTTGGGAGGCTTGGTGGTGTCACGCTGTTCCTATATTTTTCAGGTGCTCTGTTATCTTTTAAGGATCTTCAGGCTCTGTTATATTTGTAGGATCTTCAAAGAATAATGAGGAGATTAAGGTTTATTTGGTTCTTCAAATATATATTGTTTGTGGTGTCAATCCATTGAATTTTCCTGTTATGATGTGATTCTGATGCCTACTGTTGACAATTTTTGCTTTAGTCCTTTTGGTCGTTTCAGGTCAGTTGTCTCTTTTGGTGTGTCCTATGTTTCATGCATTTGTGTACTGCAAATTATTAATTGGGTACTGCTTGTACATTGTGTTTGAGCATTTGTGCTGTTGTCGTTCAGGTTTTTGCTATTTGAGTTTGGTTGGTTGACCAAACTTTGTGTTGCATGCGACAACGAAATTGAATTCCTGTTATAGTAAAGTTTGGTTGCATATTTGCACCACGTGCCATACACACTTTATGTGCCTCTAAATTCCGTTAAAGTGCTTCTTTCCAATGTATGTCTCAAATAATTGTTTTATTGTTTGGATTTCTATTACCTCGAGTACCACATCAATACTGGGTGCTACTCTGCACTGTGTTTTATACAATTGATTGGTTGGATTTCCATTTGCATAAACTAAAATGTCATGGTGGTTTGGTGACAGGTGAGGCATGGACTGAAGAGGAGCACAAGAAGTTTCTACTTGGGTTGAATAAGTTAGGGAAAGGTGATTGGCGTGGTATATCCCGTAATTATGTTATTTCAAGGACGCCTACTCAAGTGGCTAGCCATGCGCAAAAGTATTTCAATCGCCAAACAAATGTCCATAGAAGAAAGAGAAGATCAAGCCTATTCGATATGGTGATTGATGATGTGAGCATCTCTTTCTGATCCTGGTAACGTATTTGTAGGTGCATCTTGCAAAGAATTGTAGTTGCTTGCACTCATATTAGCATGAGTATTCTTTCCTTTTGTCGGTAGCTGTTGTGTTGGCAGTTTTTTTGCAGCAGCTGTGCTTAATAAAATAAATGCTTGCCTAGGTTCTAGTTCTATGATTTGATATGCTTTTTTTCCCTTTTTCGTACCTGCTGTATTTGCTTCTGCTTTACCCAGACATACTTCCATAGATTCTCTTCCTTTTTGCATGCTCATCACTCTTTGACTTAGCTATGCTTATTCCACTATGCTTTAATACCTTTTTACCTCTGTTGTATTAATAAGTCGTGCAGTTGCTTCTGCTTACCAAGACATGCTACCATAGGTTCTTTATTTGCATGCTCATGGTTGACTTAATTATTCTTATTCTTTAATACCTGTTACCTTCTTTATCATACGGGTGTATTATAGTGCGCTGTAAAGTGTAAGACTTTCAAGCTCCTTATTACTGTGGCACCTCGTTTGCATATGTCTGTTTGTTGGAGCTCCTTATTATCTTTGAAGTATTTATTTATTATTATTCCTACCCTTCCTATGCTTATGTCTGTTTCTTGTGTTTTTCTTTCCAGTCATTTGATCAGCCGCCGCTCTCGCGTTCATCTTCACAAGAGGTAGAGCAACAACATTTAGATGATCCGCAGCCTGTTGCAGCCCTGCCTGCCCCTGTGGTCTCTCAGGCTACTGTGGTACCTCCTCCTGTGCCTATGGAAGTGCCTGCTTCAGTTACGCCGCCAGTTCAAGTCCCAGTTCCAGTTTCAGCTCCAGTGGTGACATCTCAGCCCATGGAACAGGACTCAATTGCCTCAAGTTCAAGTGCTGGAGAGGCAGGGGTGATGATGCCAGGAGCCATGCCCCCCTATATTTATCCCATGATGATTCCTCCTCCATACTACCATCCTGCATTTGTTCCAGTGCCCTGCTATGGTTATGTTCCTTTTTACTACGGGCCACCAGGTGCTGCACAAGCTCCACACGAAGTTGTCAAGCCAGTGGCTGTGCACTCAACACCACCATTAAATGTCAAAGACCTTTACAATATGTCTGAATTGAGCCTGAAGGGTGACACATCAGATGCAAATGGTGTAGTGCCTGCTTCTCCCTTGCCTCCAAAGCCGATTGGTAGACCAGAGAGGCAATCTGCATTCCATGGAAAAGGACCTACCGATGGCTCAGGCGAACTAATTCCTGCAGTCAAGTGACTTTGTTTCTTGTCTTAAACATGCCTTCATGTGTATGTAATACTTAGAAGATAGCCCAATCATAATAGCCTGTGTGCTGCTAAAATGGTGTTGTGGTTTCTTGGAAAATATTTATACTGCTCATTTTAGTTCTCACCAGTTTGGAAGTCATGATCTGTGGGTAAATATATTGTTAGTTTGTCGTTAATTTAGCAATATTCTTCTTTTTTTCCTTCAATTAGCCCCAATTTTGTCCATCTTTATATCCCCAAAGTTATCAATCGTGTATTATTTAGTATTTTGTTTTCATCAATTTTCTCCTGTTTTCTTCATCATCCCCAAAGTTAACAATCGTGTATCATCACTTTGCTTTATTTCTGCACATAATTTGTTGAATTCTTTCACTTGTAACAATTAGTTACTATTCAGTAGCTCTGTTTGTGAAAGAACGTACCATTGCTTAATATCTGTTTGTTGTGCGGCTTTTGATTTTCTAACTACTGAATTCACAGATTGTTTATTTCAATGGCTAATAGCATATGTCAACACAATAGATAAGAATACAAACTTCTTTTCCTAATTAGATGCAATACCACATTGCAAAACATCACAACGTTTGGATCAGGTTCCCTTTACTGTGTTTTTTTTCCTTGGTACCGTATCCAAGTAATCTACTCTTGAATGAAGGCAATTTTGTCTCGCTTTACCATACATCACACTATGTATGTATGCACTAGGAAACTTAGCACTTGTCCGATCGTGAAGCACATTCTAGCACTTCTGTTAATCAAGTCTGGTGCTTCTGTTAATCACGAGCAATCTTGCACAATCTTCCACCATCGCACATCTTGGTATCTGAAATTTTCTCCATTACACCTAAAAAAGTTGCCCAGCCGGAGTAATAATGAGGGAAAGGTTGTGGATTCGTGCTGCTTGCTCTTTCAATTCATCAAGGACTGAATTTTGTGCTCCTGGTGTCTCCAATTCCCTATTTGTCTAATTGGTAATGGAGTTCATGTGACCATTCCTTACACCAGCTCATCTTTCTTCTGTCTCACTTAGCTTTATGAAATTGAGAAATGACCAAGGAAGCTCTGCCCCCTATATATAGAACCAGAAGCAAGAGGAAGTGGGGTTATATTTATATTATATTGCTCCCTATTTCTATACCAACCGCATGTGGAGAGTTTATAGCTAAAAAAAAACCCGCGTGTGGAGAGAAATGAGCATATCACATCAGACATATAAAGGGAAACAACGGATCCTCACACTCTCAAGTCTGACGTCCTATTTGTTAGCCTAGAATCAATAAGGACTTTGAATCTTTCCACACATTTTATACTTGTCGTTCAGGCTCAGGCATGTAGTCTGTTGCAACTGGATCAATGGCTCATCTTTGAAGTATTTATTTATTTACTTATTATTCCTTGACCCCTCATATGTTTATGTCTGTTTGTTGTGTTTATGTCTGTTTATTGTGTTTTTATTTTCAGTCATCTGATCAGTGCCGCTCTCACGTTCAGCTTCACAAGAGGTAGAGCAGCAGCAGCAACAACACTTAGTTGTGGTCCACAGCCTATTGCAGTGTTGCACCCTGCCTGCCCCTGTACTCAACGCCTCCATTAAATACCAAGGACCTTTTGTATGTCTGAATTGAGCTTGAAGGGTGACTCAAAATGCAAATGGAGCTGTGCCTGCTTCGCCCTTGCCTCCAAAGCCGATTGGTAGGCGACAGAGGCAATCTTCTTTCCAAGGAAAAGGACCTATCAATGGCTCATCAGGCGGGCTAATTCCAGCAGCCCAGTGACTTCGATTCTGGTCTTAAGCATGCCTTCATGTGTATGCAATACTTAGAAGATAGCTCTATCATGTTAGCCAGTGCTACTAAAATGGTGCCGTGGTTTCTTACAAAATATCTATACTGCCATGATCTGTAGGTAAATATATTGTTAGTTTGTCATTAATTTAGCAATATTCTTCTTTATTTTTCTTCAGTTTACCGCAATTTATATTCATCAATCCCCAAAGCTATCAGTCATGTATTATTTCGTCTCATGTTTTGATCAATTTTCTCCAATTTTCTTCATCATCCCCAAAGTTAGCAGCCATGTATAATTTCCTCGGTTTCATTCTGCAAATACTTTTGTTGAATTCTTTTATAGTTTAGTACACTTTATTGTCACATTTAACAATTAGTTACTAGTCTTCTATTCGTGTGAAAGAACTTACAATTGCACCTGTGCTTTTTGAGTGACCTTAGATTTTAACACCTGAATACACACAGATTGTTTATTGTAATGGCTAATGCATATAGCATAATGGCTAAATAACACAAACTTTTTTTTTCTAATCAGGTGGCAATACCACACTGCAAAATATCACAACGTTTGGATCACAAGTAATCTGCTTCCTCTTTTCTCCAATTCCCACACCACACCAGCAAGCGCTTCCTTTAACTCCTGAACTTAATTTTGTGCTCCTGGTGTCTCCAATTCCCACACCAACTCATCTTTCTTCTCTCACACTCGGCTTTATGAAATTGAGAACTCATCTTTATTCTCTCTCACTTGGCTTTATGAAACTCTTTTCTCTCACTGGCTTTACGAAATTGAGAACTGAACTAGGAATTGTGGTGCTCTGCTCTCTCTCTCTCTCTCTCTCTCTCTCTATAATATATATATAGAAGCAAGCCGCATGTGGAGAGACATGAGCATATGTAATCAGTTGTATAAAAGCGAACAACTGATCAACTGATCCTCACTTGCACTCTCAGTTTGACGTCTTATTTTTTTACCCTAGAACCAGCAAGAACTTTGAATCTTTTGACACATTTTATACCAGAAAGCTTTGAATTAGACAGCTCCATCGAACTAGCATCGTATATTCATCTCTTCTCATATGAATTAAATGGTGTATGCATCGCTCGAGGATTAATTTGCTGCAGCAGCTGCTTGTTGCATTTTTGTTTTTCATGTCGTTCAGGCATATAGTATGTCTAAACTGGATCAATGGTTCATCTTTTGCATATAGTATGCCAAAACTGGATCAATGGTTCATCTTTTGCTTTCACAGTTTTGGCATATCTGTTGATGAATATGGACAACACCTTATGCCACTTTGCCATAGACTGATGACCAAAGAACAAGACATCAGAAAGTGTACAGACCTATGCCTGCTAGACTAAATTATGCACTCTGTTTTTCACTTGCAAGCACTTGTTATCCATCAGCAGCAGAGGCACGGTTAGTCCTCCAGTTAACCAGTGCACATGATATTTCTTCAAAATCTGCAATTGCCAGTAACTGCTTATGGCAACGGCCAAGAATAAAATTCCTTCTAAACTACGGCAGTTGCAGCGGTGCAGAATTATGTTCCAGTTTGCCAAAGAAGTTTTTGTTCCCTAATCCCCTACACAACTCTGAACTGAACCTGAAAACTAAAATTTGAAATCTTAGCTAGATCTGACATCAGCCATACATAGTGCCCCTCTGCCATAGATCAGCTAAGATGAACACTCGGGGTCGAAGTGTGTGAACTTGTTTAAAGTAGAGTAAATACTTAGTTGTTCTATAGTGTGCCCTTTCTCGAGCTATTCAACTTTATTTTGTGCTTACGGTGTCTCCTATTTTGAGTAGACCTTACTATAAGACCCTTTATCATCTTTCCTACCCTTTATCACTCACCAAGATAAATGTATTTAGCATTACAAAATGGAGGCCTTTCTCTTGGCCTCTTCCTCTTAATGAAAAACGGATAAAAGACCCGATCGCGAAAATTTGGAGAAATGAGCTAGTTAGCAGGCAACCATGCATATATTAGAGCATGAGCAAGCGTGCTTTTTGTGCATACTCCATATATCTATAATTATGGTTAAGACCAAAAAACTCTTCTAATCAGGTGGCAGTATCATAGTGTAACACATCATAATGTTTGGATGAGGTTCCCTTGACGAATGTGTTTTTTTTTGCACGCCCCCAAAAGTAATCTACTTATGAACGTTGAAAATTTTTGAAGGAAGTCTGTTTCATGGCTCCCTCTCGTCCCCCTCCCCCCCACCGAGCTCCCCCGTCCTTCCACCGCCGCCCGGCCATCAACGCAGCCCATCGAGCGGTGTGACACCCATCGTCTGCCCCCGTCCTGCCTCTGCCTCACCTCTGCTTCGGCTCTCTAGACCCCTGCCTGCCGGAACCGTGGAGCCATGCTCCCCAGTTTCCCACCACCCTAGCTCCAGACGAGCCGCGGGTACCAACAGCGCGAAATGGGGCTTATCAGCTATCTCAAGTCCTGGGCGATTGCAAGATAGAACAGATTCACAGACATTGCTTATCATTCATCCCAGGATCAACTATCTTTCCAGAGGTTTTGAAAATTTTGCAAAAGAAAGCCAAGTTTCTCAAATGATTCTCTTAATTACTCAATGTGTATGATTACCTCACCAAAGGCATTGTAGTGTTGCCTTTTTTCATGACCCACTGCTAAGGCTTTTGAGTGGAGTTCTAGGCAGGTATGAAAGTGGACATACTTGTATCACATATATTGCTAAGTCAAAAACCGAACCACAAGGAGATACAAGTCATGCACTTTGATTGAGATGTGCAAGTGTGTGGAATATGGAAGATGGATCCTAATTCTAAGTATTTGTTTTGGTACTCCATGCATCATGACTCTCTTTATTGGATGGATGATATCTTGGGAGGAATATGGGATATATAAGTATTCTAATTTTTTTGAATGATGATTTGGATTTTCTTTCCCGTTGCTTATTGCCTGGATTTTTTTTTCATGCCCCTTGGCATGGATGTTTTTTTCTCATGCCCCTTGGTACATATTTTTTTAAAACATAGCCCATATCCTTTATTTGGCATACGAACATTTTTTAATGGAGAGAGGTTATGATGGAAATGCGAGGAGTAATTTTCTTAATAAGGAATGCGCGGCTCTCAGGGTAAGAGTCGGCAATTTTATTTTGGTGGATGGAGATTTGGCATTTTATTTTGGCGGATGGACGCGCAACTCTCAGGGTAAGAGTTGGCATGTTTTTGGTGGATGAAAGGTGCATGTTGGGCACAACTCTCAGGGTGTGAGTTGGCTTTTTATTTGGTGGGTGCATATGAATCTCAATTATGGGTATATGACCATAATCTCACTAAGGTCACAACAGTTTGACCTAACTCAATGTTCCACAAGCAGCATATGACTAAAAGGTTTGCATAATTAAAAACATGTCATATGGCCTTGGTAGGTATTTTATAATCATTGAGGAACTTTTGATTTTTTTGAATATTTTTGAAATAAAATTCCGGATGTCAAGTCTCACTTAGAAGAAAGTCAGAGGGCAGTCTATGGCACTATATCATATCAGGCAATAACTTAGACAGGATTAAACATGTGCAACCCACTACTTCAAGTTTTTAGGATGAGACATTTTTAGTTGATAAACCCAAACTTTAGAGAAAGCTCAATTATAAAGCAGGTATAAGAGAAACATAAAGCAGAGCAACTATTCATCATCTCAACAAGGGTAGAACTAAATATTTTTATAACACATATATAGAGTGAAATATCATTATTATTTTTTTATCATATCTCGTCATTCTATAAGGTAGTCAATTTATTCAATGAAGTTTGAGATATGAGTTACCTTTGCGGGAGTCCTCCCCCAAGCTAGCTTCTGACTTACCTTTATTGATTTACCTTGGAGTGCCGCTAGCTGGTGCATGCTGTGGCATGATTTGCGGTTCATGGCATCCTTTGAGCAAGCTATGAAGCTTCCCTCCCCAAGCTTGTCTTGTGGTGATATCAAAATAACAGAACAACGAGCTTGGGTTCGAAAGGTTTATTTTATTTTTATTTTATTATATTTTGTTTTTAGATTCACCAAACAAGTTTCATCTCCATTGTCATTTCAAGACTTAACCTTATAAAATTTATATATTCCTGCAGGGGTTAGTTCATATGATCAACAAAAATCTATAAGATCTCGGCTCAATCAAGGAATCTCTGTGTAATTCCATGCAAAACGATCAACATATTCCTTGAGAAGCATGATTAACTCAGCTTTGTAATCGGCTTCCAAGTTTTGATTAACAAACATCGGCCGCGATATAGTACCATCCCCAATATCAACATGTTCCAAAGGGTCGGCCGACATGAAACCTCGGCCCAACTTATTGAGCTTATCAAAGTCATCAATAGCTTCATAGGCATCGGTCTTTTCAGCCCAATACTATTTAATATGACGCTTTAACCATTCAACATTATCCATTGATTATATTATGGTGCTAAGCCATTGTCAATCGGTTTAAGGAATATAGGAATAAAGCCTTGCCTAGTGAAACTTACAAAATCATATTCAGACAAGTCTCTACCTGACAAGCAACCAAAAGCATCATGCCCCCAGCCTCACACGCATCGCTTGTAGCAATCTCTACCGATGAATCAGTATGCACGATCCAGTTGCATCTCCCACCCACTGGATGAGAAACTGGTGCAAGTAGGATAGCACACACTCATTAGCATGAATCCAATCATGCCCAAGTATCACATTGTAGCTTCCCTTGATGTCGACAATGAAGAACGCTGTAGCTAAAGTCTTGCTCCTGATGGTCAACTCAACGTTAGCAGTGCCTCTAGCTGGAATTGGAGCTTCACTACCAACACTTGTGATGGTCATGTTGGTCTTCACCAGCTCTTCATCTTTGTTACCAAGCTTCTTGTACAATGAGTATGGCATGACATTCACAATTGCACCACTGTCCACCAACATGCTATGAACTGGCATCCCGTTGATGTGACCCTTCAAGTGGAGTGGCCTGAGATGATCCACTCGCACCGTTGGCTTCTTGAATATAGCGTCTTCAATGGCAAACACCAATTCTACTGCTGGTGGCTCCTCTTGATCACGACAAATAATGTAGTAATCAGAGGATAAATAGAATACGTTCACATCTCCACATGGTGATGATGGCTCATAATCCACCATCTCCTCCTCTAGCACCTTTGGAGCCTCCATACCCACCATATCAGCAACAACGGTGGCAAAGATCTCAGGTGAGTCTCCAAGATCTCCAGAACCTACAAAAATAGACACGAGCGCCTCAGAAGACACCACAACCGATTCAGGAGTCACCGGGACAAAATCAGCAAAGACAGCTAGCCTGGCCGACTCTTCAGCCAGCCTAGCTAGCTCAGTTGGCTTAGCCAACTCAGTAGTCAGCTTAGCCGACTCCTGGACCTCCTGGCCAGCAGCTGTGGTAGAGGCCGGCTTGGCCGGCTCTAGCCGGTTTTAGAGCTGGCTTAGCCGTCTAAGCAGGAGCAGTAGTCGCGATGATGGTCTTCGGTGGAGCTTCTTGGGGTTTTTCTGGTTCCAGTGGATATTCAACCATTCCAAGAGCTTCCTTCTTCAATTTCCTCTACCGAGCGCGTTGTAATTTTTGCCTTTGAGTCTTGTCCAAACCTCATGGGCACCACTTCGGCTGGGTGTACTTGGGGTCCCTTGGTGGCTTCTCTTTCTCTTGAACTCCAGCAACTTCCTTAGAAACTTCTTCTTGTTGCTTTGCTGGATTTTCACCTCGAATCACAATCGGCTTGTTGTCATTAACAACAGGAGCTGACATTGAGCCGATTATGATGCTAGGAACATGAACAGGCTTCTTTTGCACCTCAACCTTCTTTGGCATGTACACTTGTTGCGTAGTGGCCTTCTTTAATTCTTAAGGAGCTGCAACCTGTGATTTGACCATCTTTTCCTGAGTTGCTTCGCTAGAGCTCGATTGATGACCCAATCGGCTAAAGACGAAAACACTTGAAGATGGACCAGCAACACCTCCCAACCGTTGATGCACGGGAGCCTGAGGATATGGCACCCACACTCCTCGTGGTCCCCATTGTAGCATTGGTATAACCGGTGGAGCTGGAGGAACTGGAGGTCCCCAACGAGACACCCGAGGATGAGTAACCTGCAAGGAAGAATCAGCTGGTGGAGTCATCGCCAATTGCTTATTTCTCTGTTCTTCACGCTTTGGCGGTGTTGACTCTCTTTTTTTATAGGTCAATTCTCGGAATTGGCCTTTTGTTTCTTGTACTTTGCCATAAGTCGATCAAAAGTACAAAGTGGCTTCACCACGGGTGGTTTGACTTTCTGCTCTTTATCCTTACAAATACCAAGCTCTGGCTTCTTGGAAATAAATGTGCACAACACATGAACACCGGAGGTAGGACTGCCTAGAGGGGGGAGCCGGCCTGGACGACTGGGTCAATCGTCTTAGCTAGCTGGCTTGACCTAGCTAGGCCGACTAAGTCAGTCAGCTTAGCCGGCCCTAGCTGGGCTGCACTGGAATCGGCCTGGCTGACTAGACCAGTCGGCCTAGCTGGCCTATGCAGCGCCGCACGTGTCTCATATCATCTTTTCCTTCTCAATGCTTTCGTCGATCCAGCAGTGATTGTAAGCTTGTTCTGGCCTTGTTGGTCCTTCTTGAGCACCACTTGTTGCCCCAAATTCTTTTGAGCATTCAGTGTAGCACGCGGTTCATCGATAATGACATTCTTGCCTTTAGCTTTATCGGCTTGCTTGGGTCAGATCAAGATTGTTGGATTCCCTGCTTCAATTGTATTCATGTGAGCAGGAAATGGGTTCTAGTGTTCTCCATATCAGAAAGACTCAATCGTCCCTCATTAAGGGTCGATTGGACCTGCCGACGAAAGACATTACAATCATTAGTCGCATGAGAATAAGAGTTATGATATTTGCAATAAGCACGTCTCTTAATCTTATCTGTAGAAGGCATAGTATAATGAATTCTAATGTATCTGATTTTGAGTAACTCATCAAAAATCCGGTCACATTTAGAAGTATCAAAAGTAAATTTTACTTCCTCATTCCAATTCCTTTGAATCAACTTGAGAGAAGGGCAAGTAACTTGTTTATTCTCCGCTGGCCATCTAATTTCAGTGGCCAACATCTCTTTAGTTTCATCATCTGAATCAACTGAAAAAGTACCAAGAGCATGTGTATTCGAACGATAGGGTTTATATGCATCACGAGATTCTTTAATGCATGATTCCCAAAAAAACAGCCTTCTCGACAAGATGATTAAAGCTAGCGCATTGCACATTCTCAAGTTTTTCTTTAATTTTATCATGCAAGCCATTGAAACATATATCAACAAAATCTCTTTCAGAAAGATTTAAATAAAAGCATCTATTCTTAATTTCTCTAGCCTTCTTAAAGAAATCTTGTATAGATTCATTACAAACTTGGTTAATGTCAGTGAGATGTGCTAATCTAGTTTCTTGAGCTCCAGTGTAAAAAAGATCATGAAACTTTTCTTCTAAATCAGCCCAAGTACTAATAGTCAAAGGTGGTAAAGCAGTAAACCAAGAAAAAGTAGTACCATTAAGAGATAAAAGAAAGCTACAAATTCTCATATAATCATAATTAGCAAGTTCGCCTAATTGTGCAAGGTATATGCTTACATGCTCCATGGTCGATTTACTATCATTACCGTTAAACTTTTGAAAATCTGGTACCTTCCAGCCCTCAAGAGCTTTCATGCGATCATAAACTGAAGGGTATGGTTTCGAGTACATATGTTTGGAAGATTTGAGATTTACACCTAAACTTTCCTAAATAGACTTAGAAAAGTCTTCTGTAAACTATTTCAAAATGTCATCGATATCGGTAGAAGAAGAAACATCCTGTGCACCTCCAAGCATTGGATTAACACTAGGAGACTTTGGTGGGTTACGTAAAATGTTGTTACCCCCCGAAGCTCTTGATGCTCTATAATCAGTTCACAATACTTGAGCTAATTTTGGAGCACCACCTGCAGTACTGGTTCCAACATGATCGATCTTATCGGTTGGAAGAACCAAAGAGTCTGATATTAAGTTCTTAGCTTGATCATAAGGAGTATGTTTATCAAAAGAACTGTTGGCGGTCCTTAACGATGATTTTATACCACCAACTTAGAACAAAAAAGAGGAGAATTATATATTTTTATACACATATACCTTTGCTATTAACCTAATTCCACTTGTACTGGAAGTTGTGATACTTTGCAGGAAATGCACCAAGTACAGGGAATTTTATAAAGAAACGATGCTTTCTGACAAAGCATAAAATAGAAATAAGGAGAGAAGCCTACCTACCTAGCAAACTTGGGCCAACCACTGATATATCAATAGCCCAAGCCCACACATGAACCCAAGAAGTGGAAACCCAAAACTCGGTCCAACTCCAACTCGGGCTGCAGGAGTAGGCCCAGGTAAAACGGATGCCCCAGATACATCCGGACTCCGATTTGGATGTTTTACTAGGCGTTGGAAAGCTAGTTGATAGGCCCATGAACCAGTGGCAAAAGATGGGGCCAAGAAAGCCCAAAAGTGGGCCGGCCAGATCAGGTGAGCTGGCCGGCGCACTTCGGAGTCGGTTCGGGCCCAGCCTTGGCGAGGCGGTGCAATCAATGCCCAGGAGGGTGGTGCGGTGCTGGGTTTTCCCATTCTATCCTCAAACTGACCTCCACACAGTATAAGATGAGGGGAGGAGGCACTCTCTCAAGACACATCAACACAAGAGCCTCTCTCCACCTCACTTGTATCTTTTCTTTTTAGTAGTTTTTAGGAGCAAGGAGGAGTTTCGATGTAGAGCTTGAGCATCTTGGAGATATTTGGTATGATATTCTTCATCCATGTCTTCATCTTGTTCTTGTTCATTACTCACCATTTTAGCTATACTTTTGAACTAGAGCTAAGTTCTTATGCGCATAGAACTTTATGCTTATTCTTTCATATATACATGTTTAGACCTAGAGCTATGTTGAGGTGATGAGTTCTATCTTAATTTAGTCTTGGTTAATGTTCTCTTGTGGGATCGTCGATTGTCCTTATGGCGATTGCTCTAGTAGAAGGGACCTCCTAGTTAGGTAACCCTTGATCATGCTAGAGTAGTAGAGGTCAGCTTATCGTCTACCTTCGTTTGCCTCGTTCACGTACGGTTGAGGTGGTAGGCGGAAGGGAGTGACCATGTCTTGTCCATCCCTTGTAATCCCCCGCGTCCGTGTTTGGCGTAGAGCCATAAGCCGGAGGTACCTGGCAGACCAGGTATAACCGATGCCCGAAGTATGTTAACAATGACCAGACTATCTTATCTTCGAATTTCTGACCCTATATAATGACATGTATCTGTATGATGATCTGCTATCATAGCATAGCTATGCCTGGTCCAATTTACGTTATTCTTTGTTCTTTCTTTATCTTTATCCTTGAGGTTCGCTCGAGTGCGTGTGTCAAGTTATCCAAAATACCTATCTTCATTTACCCTTGTTATGAATTTTGGTCTATTATGCATTCATGTTATCTTGTTCATGTCCCTATTATACTCTTTTATACCATGCCTTCCTTTGGGAAAATATAAAATAACGATACCCTGAGTACTTCTGGGTGAAATGTTACAACGGTATTTCCGTGCGCTTGCGGACTTGTTCTGTAAACGTTACAGAATACCTACCGGCATTTCTCGTAGCATTACCATGAACTTTGCAATTCTGGTAATGATGCGCCAACAAGCATTTCTGGCACCGTTGCCGGGGAAGGCATTGGTTTGAAAAATTTAGTAGGACATGTTCTTGATAATATGTATGTCTAGTAGCCATTGCTCATTTTAGGGTAATTATAAAAAGCATTTCCTTTATAGAACTATATTTTGCTACCATAAAAATATATTTTTCAAATAAAACAAAAAGTAATTTTGTTTTTAATAAAATGTTTTCTCTAAAAAGCCTATTAAAAATATATATTTATCTCTTTAAAAACATATAGTAATATTTATTTGAAAGAAAATACTAAAGTTTGCAAGTCATGAACTATCCTTTTAGAAAATAAAAATATAAATAATTACTAGTAAAATAAAATAAATGTTTTTATAAATGTTATTTTGTTTTCAAAGTTTTGCATGAAGCATGTTTCGGTTTGAAGTATGGTTTATGCATGATCATATCTTTATGGGCATTTTGATTTAAGCATGGAGCTTAGATTAAATTGTCTGCTTTGTTTAAACGACATGTCTAATCATTGTTCCAAAACTGCTAAGTGTGAACTTAAAAAGTAATTTTATTTATCAACAAAAATATTTCATAAATATGTTTTAAAAATTTTTTAAAAGATCTTTCAGAAAGAAAGGAGTTTCTAAAAATAAAATTGTCTTCATAAACCAAAAATATTTTCAAAATAATAAAAAACTTGAAAATTTACCTTTCAAATAATCTCTTTTCCTTTCAGATTCTTCCATAATAAAAATGATTTTTTTCTAAAAAATAATGTTGAATTTTATATCTCCTCCCTTGAGTGATAAAGTTTCTATAAATTTTTGCAAGCCAACTAGCTCAATTTGCTGCTTCCTGCATATGTTTTTCAATGAGGCAATCACAAGGGATGGTAAGTTCCCGTGTGATCTACCATCTCCTAACAATGCAGGAAAAGCTAAAAAAACATGGGAGCGCAAATCCAATCTTCAGGCTTTGAGCTAGCTTGGGGGAGGACCACAACAAAGTAACATGTATCCATTGCTCCATATCCCTTGGTTACGTTGCAAAAAAATATAAAAAATAGAAAAAATGAATGAATAGTAACTAAAAAATTGCCTTTTCAATAAAAGCAAGGGCATGTTGTCAAGTTAGTATACACCTCGGGTATTCTTGTCGCTAACTATTTCAGGTTGAGACTTAAGAAGAACAATGGACATATGAAGCTTGAGAATATGGGAGTGACATCAGTGTCACACTATGATGATGAAACACACTCAAGAGGAGACCCTGACCCTGCACACCCGACTTCTACACAAAAGTCTAAGTGTGAAGGGAAGGATGGTGATAGTCTTGCTACATATTTCACCATGCCAAAAGGCCATCCAATGATCAATAATGATGACATCTATACCTTGCTAAAAAAGAGAGAGAAAAAAGTGTTAAAAATGACAAAAAGAAGAAAAAATAGCATTGCAAAAAAAAGAGAGAGAATAAAATATGAAAAAATAAAGAAAAATATATATAGTAAAACAAAAAAATGGCGGAGAGAGAATGAGCAGGATAACCTCATATATCCAAAGAGGAACACCTATGGGCCGCTTGACTCCACCCGGCATTGCTCCCACAAGCGAGAAGGACTCACCTCCACCCCTTTGCTACTACCATCAAGGCCATGGCCCATACACACTAAGCCAAGAGAGTGGCCTGGCCTAGAGGTTCACCTGGAAAAGTCATCATGTGGACCGCAACAACAAATGTTTCATCCATCCATGCTGTCAGTACTACACCAGGTATGCAAAGGTAATGTTCACCAACTCATTTACTAGCATTTATCTCCCTAAAAATATAAAATCGTGCGTCCTTTGTTCATGATATATGCTTTGGTTTGGATGTATCCTAATTAAGTACATCCATAAGCCATTTTGATTTAAGCATGGCGCTTGGGTTTAAATAACCTTCTTTAATCAAAATTTGATATGGTGTTAAAATTTGATCAATGAACTTGAAGTTGTTATCATAAATAATAGAAGTAATTCATGTTGGAGATAAAGCAAGGCATGTTTTACTTTGCAAACGTTGTCTTTTGCCTTGCTTGAGTTTTACTAAAAGTTGGCTGATCAAACTTTTAAGTGAATAAACCTTTTGGTTCCTTTGTTCACCTTTCAATATCTTCACCTTCATTGGATGAATCTTGTTAATCCTTTCATGTTTCCTCTTTCTATGCTGGCTTGTTTTGGCTTGAAAGAATTAATCATATAGCTATTAATCATACTTTTATAGGCTTGCTAAATTAAGCAGTGCTTAGTTAGTTGTGCCTACCTTAATCAAATTAGACATGAAGTCGAGTTTGATTTATGAACCAAAGTTGAAGATGAAGTCATCTTTTCTATAATTGAAAACTTCTCCGAGCTACTTCCCTCCTTCAAGATCAAGGACTCACAACACACCTACTATGATTACAACGACGAAGATTAAAAAGTTAAAAACCGCTTCCCACCCTGCTCCCTCAGTCGTCTCCCCTGCAGGCGCCCTTCCCTCCTTTTGCTCCCGCGCACGATCGGCGACCCTCGGAGAGCGCCGCCCACATCTCACTGACGTCAAAATTTTCTTTTCTAATGTTTCGTAACCTTCCTCTTCCGCCGCAGCGAGTACAGAAATCCACAGCATCTCGCAGTACCCAACCCCACGCCGTCACCAATCTTTCCAGGACCTAGCTCTCGCTCCCAATCCGCCGCCGCGCTACCAAAACCCTAGGTAGGTCCGGTATGCCTGCCGCAGGAACCCTAGGCGTAGGCGTGCCTGGCCGCCACGTCCCAGGCTCGGAGATCCGCCCCTCGTCAGCGCCGCAAGGTCGGAGATCCACTCCGCCATAGAGCTGCTGGCCGGAACTGCCGGCGCTGGAGGCTTTTCGGGTGAGGGGCGGGAGGCAACAGGCTGAGCGTGCGAGACGGAGCAGGACAAGGCGGCACTCTCCAAGGGCTCACGCATCAATTTTGTGGTCCAGAAGTCCAACGCGCGAGACGGGCCCCGCCGCCAACAGTCTCCCCACAGCAGCAGGCTGCGGGCGGGGCCGCTGCCACGAGGCCACGCCGCCACCATGCCGCCACTCCGCCGGGTTGCCGCCATGCCGCGGGGCCGCTGCCCATCTCAGAGAAGCCCTTCACCCCGCCATCCTGTACGCTCAAGATCTTCAGCTGCTGCAGGGCGCACCTCCCCGACTTGGTCTACTTGACGGCGGACGGACGGCGGCGAGCACATCCATCGTGCTTGCATCGGCCACTTCAATTTATAATTTTATCGAGCTCAGCCTGATTGCATGGCCGTGAGACGCGCACCACCGGCAAGGCCACCAACGCACATTGTCCGAGGGCTTCTTCGCCAACGAGTAGCCGTCACAATAGAAGAGTTCAGTCCATACAAGTAACTTTTTTAAGTTTTTATGATTGCAGATGGAGGGGAAGAAGTAACTGCTGAAATAGATTTTGTCGGACATCAAAATATCATGATAGACTTAAGCTCTAGACCTAATCTTTAGTCTATAAGACTATAATACTTGGTCTTAGTTACTATTTTTTTTTAGATCGAATTGCAACATTACTGGTGTGGTACTTTATTTTTAGGAGTACATTGGGCTGAAAGGAACTTTTTTGTTCTCTTTCATGTGCTGGTTGATTTTTATTGATATTTCTTTTCATCATGCACTAATCCAACTTAAAGTCCAACTGTTTTAATCTGGCCGCAGGCTTGTGTGTGGAGCTGTTAACCCGATGCTGACTAAGGATGGGAACACCCTCTTGAAGGAAATGGTATGGCTTTACCATTTACAAAAAGATCCTATTGAGTATTGACACCCTAATGCTCCTCACTTTACGAAACAGATACCTCTTTGTTCCATTCGGTCAGGTTCAGAGCCATCCTTGTCCATATACATGTTAGTGTGATACTATTGCTGTAGTCAGATGATGACTGAAAATGTAAAAAAAATCAATCTAACTACTGTGAGAAGTAGTTCCTGTTGGCCAGTTTCAGATCATGGCACTTCTCCTTTATATGATGTAGATGGTTTGATCATCACACACTGCACAGATATTTGTCTGCAGAAAATAGTGAGAAGTTAATTTATGATCTGAAAGCGAATATTTTAAGAGTATTTTTCATAGGTCTTTTTAGATTGACTTTACCAAACAATCTATGGCAAAATGTGGCACATCACAGTGTGTGCCGAAAGGCCCAAAACTTTCTGAAACTTGGTGCCAAAATTTAAAACATGGCACTCCAAAATGAATCAATGAAGTGCCACGCAAGTTCTGAAACTTCAAATTTTTAATTGATAGAAGTTCTTGTTGTCAGGTACTAGGATAAGGGGTACCCTAAACCACCGATATCCAGGAGAATTAGTCCCCGAACAATCAAACCTGAATCGCTAAAAAGCCCACAACCGCTTCTAAGCAAAAGACGGAAGCCAAACGCAAGGCCGTCGAGTGATACTGGGCCGGCCCACGAACGGGACGAACTGGTTTGTATTCAGATAACTCGACGGGGGCCCTCGAGTGATGGAAGTCCGCCCAGGCGGACGACCCCCTGCTCGAGTGACGGAAGTTCGCCCAAGCGGACGACCCCCGTCGATTACTACTACCCCCTCGAATCCACCTACTTCCTGTACAGGAGTCATTGCATTTAATGCTCCCACTAATTTCTGCCTAACCGTATGGCTACTGTGGTGTTACAGTGATCGGGTACAGCGGTCGAATCCTACTTTTACCGCTCATCCCTGGATGTGCGATGATTTGCCTGGTACCGCTGGACCTTACCAGCACTGCTCCACCTCCGACGCCCCCTTGACACACTACGCGACAGCCATCAGCCCTCTCGACACACTACGCGATAGCCGTCAGCTTCGGATGCCCTGGGGCTCGGTCTTATCCATCCGACCTCGACCCCAAGGCCACCCCTCGACTGGGCCTCAAGCATCGTCGGTCACCCCTCGAGTCAGACTCCGATGCCTCTGGTCAGCGCCCCCAACAACTCCGGATGCGACGCCTACAGGGATCCGCACGACCACGCATGGGCACCAGTCCTTCGCTGACCACCTGCGTGTCATCTTGACGCGCCTGCAGGATAGTCGGCGACCCCGAGCACATCGCTACAGGGCAGCCCTTGCCAGACACACGCCTCTACAGTAGCTATGACATGATCGGCATCGCCCCCTCGACGTCACCACCTACGATAGCTTAGGACTCCTGTATGCCCGTGCCTCTCCTTGGTCTATAAAAGGAGATGCCGGGCACGTCATAGGGAGAGAGAGCGACTGGGGCCTGAAACGCTCAAGTCCTGGCTCAGTTTCACTCTCTACACCTCTGTTCTCACTCGTTTGCTTGTATTCACCCATGTACAAGCACTTTGGTGCAAGATAATACAAGTCTCCTCCCCCCGCTAAACGTAAGGCCTTCTTTGCCCGAACTAGGATAAAAATTGTGTGTTCATCTTACATCACCATCTGAATTAGGGAGCACACAATACATATTTACTCGTTGGCTTAGGGCACCCCCAGGTCCTGACACCGACAGTTGGCGCGCCAGGTAGGGGGATCTGCGTGTCACCACCACTTCCCGCCATTTTTCGGATGGCAAACTCGGCACCATCGCTTCTGTCCACCACTGTGATCTGGTTCAGGAGTTTGGAGTTCATGTCGCTAGGCCACGGTCATGACATGGTCCTGCTCTCAATCAAAAATCCGAGCGGAAGCAGTCCTGGGTCCCCGCAATGGGCCCCTCGCCTGTCTCGTCACCACGCTTCCCCGCCTAGGAGAAGGCGTGGCAGGCGCAGCCACCATCGCCGCTCCGGGACAAAGACCACCCCAGCTTCCCTGTCCCAGGCGGAGGACACAGGGTCCCTGGTTGGGAACCTGGCTGACTTACGCCTGGGATTGGAGGAGCTGGGAGGTCTTAACTGCAACCCCCGTTTCATTCCTACTGTGCGCCCGTCGATGGGACAGAGCGTGGTCTCTTCCACGGCCGCGGCCCCAATGCCACCCAGTCTGCTCCCACACGGGGTGTTCGAGGCCTGTCATTTGTTCCTGTTTAGTCTAAACAACACTGCCAGGTTGTACTCCTCCCCGATGAGCACCAACATGAGCATGTATGAGGACCTCCCGGGACACCTCCTTTGCACCATCGAGGGCTTGCCGGCTCCTACGCCGGCCTCTGGGCACCCAGAGTCCTCACAAACTCCCTGCCCGAGGCGCTACACCCTCGGTGTGATGCGACAACAGTTGGAGGAAGAACATAGGGGGCAGTTCCCCATCTTCTACTCTGGCAACCACGACTCCGATTCTGACCACTATGATCCGACGCGCGAGTGTTTTCATATTGACGAAACCATCGCATCAAGCAATGACACCGTCGACCCTGCAGCCACGGCTGCAGCAGGAGGCACCCTCGTTGCGGTGGATCAGGAGGAGCAGCCACCTACTGCACCGAACAACGCACAAGTCTGGGAGATGCAAGCCAAGCTCGATGAGGATCGGGAGCGTCTATGCTAGCTCGAGCGGACCCTCAAGCTGGAATGCAGACATCCACCCGGTGGAAGGGCTCGAGCCAGAGACCCAGAAGTCCATCGATAAATTGTCAGGGGAGACGTGATCGAGCGCCCCATGTTCAACCGAGCCAGCCAGAACGTCATCGCAGTGACCATGCTCCTCCGCAACATGGTGGCCCCCTCGAATCACAAAGCCCGACGCATCCAGCAGGAGGTTCAGGGCCTCTTCGAGGTCGCCGCCGCACAGAAAGAGGAAAGCTCAGCCTTGAGATGTCGAGGGGTGACTTTGAGGCAATCCCCTGAACCCTCCTGACATGAGAGGCAGGGCTCGGTCTGCCAAGTAGACTCTTCCCAACCAAAGAGGGCGATCCTAGTCCGTGAACGCATCCATGACAACCGCGTGTCTTGAGACGCATGCCCCGACATCAATGAGAACCGTAGATGGAAGAGCGGTGACGCTGAGGCATGAGGCTACAGTGCACACAGGGGCGGGCGTTACGACAACGAGGACCGATATCGGTCCCTCGAGCCGCTGGGCCCTCGAGTCTTTAGCCGGACGATTTGGAAGACACCGCTGCCGAATCCCTTCCAGCCCCCCACGAGCCTCATCAAGTACAACGGTGAAACCTAGCTTGAGCTGTGGCTAGCCGACTTCAGATTGGCATGCCAGTTGGGTGGAGCGCGCAGCGACCACGCCATCATTCGGCAGCTCCCCCTCTTCCTATCGAACACCGCTTGATGGTGGCTTGAGGAGCTCCCCTCTGACCAGATCCATGACTGGGATGACCTCATCAGGGTGTTCAAGGGGAACTTCAAGGGAACCTATGTACGCCCCAGTAACAGGTGGGATCTCTGGAGCTGCAAACAAAAGCCCAGAGAGTCTCTCCGCAACTTCACTCGACGCTTCTCCAAACAACGCACCGAGCTTCCCCACATCGCCGACGATGATGTGACCCTGGCTTTCATTGCCGATACCACCTGCAAGGACCTAGTACGAGAGCTGGGGCGTATCCCCCCAAGACTGCCAATGAGCTGATGGATGTCATGGCCAATTACGCCACTGACGACGAGGCAGTTGGCGCCTTCTTCGACGACGGCCAGGAAAAGCGCGAGGCCAAGCCGGGCGGCCCCGAAAGCTCAAATTGGGGTACCAAGAAGGGTGGCAAGAAGAAGAAGAACCAGCGGGGCAAGCACGAGAATGCCCCCAATGATCTCGTGGCTGCTGTCGAGTGCAAGAAGCCCCGAGGTCCTCCCGAGAAGGGCCTCTTTGACGAAATGCTGAAAAAGCCATGCCCCTATCACAAGGGGCTGGCTAACCACAACCTCGAGGACTGCTAGATGATCAAGAAGTACTTCGAGAGCATGGGCCTCAGGAAGGATGACAAGAACGAGGATCCCAAGGAAAAGGATGGTGACAAGGAGGACATTTTCCCCGAGGTCTATGATTGCTACATGATCTACGAGGGGCCCCTCGACCTGGCTTTCATTGCACCAATGCAAGAGGGAGAATCGAGAAGTCTTCTCCACGTGGGTCGCTACTCCCCACTACCTCGACTAGTCCGATATGGCCATCATGTTCGACCGTGATGACCACCCAGACCATGTCCCCCGACCTGGGGTGTACCCGCTCATTGTTGACCCCATCATCGTCAACACTCGCCTTTCCAAGGTGCTCATGGATGGAGGAAGCAGCCTCAACATCATCTACGTAGAAATCCTCGACCTCCTGGGGGTCCCAAGAGAAAAGCTTAGCCTGAGTGCCGGGGCTTTCACGGCATCGTACCAGGAAAGAAGGCCCTCCCCATCGGCCGCATTGACCTCCCCGTCTGCTTCGGCACTCCCGCGAACTTCAGGAAGGAGAGGCTCACCTTCGAGGTGGTTGGGTTCCACGGTACATACCATGCCATCATCGGACGACCCGGCTATGCCAAGTTCATGGCGATCCCCAGTTACACCTACCTCAAGCTCAAGATGCTGGGACCCAAAGGCGTGATCATTGTTGGCCCCTCCTTCAAACACGCATACGACTGTGATGTTGAGTGCGTTGAGAATGAGGAGGCTGTCGAGGAGTCCGCAATGTTGGCGGCAACCCTCGAGGTGTTCGCCACCGAGCTTCCCGACCCCAAGTGCCATGCCGGCAACTTTGAGCCCGCCGAGGACACAAAGAAGGTCCTCCTCGACCCGTGCAGCTCCGATGAGAGGGCGCTGATCATCAGCGCCACCCTCAATGACAAATAGGAAGCAGTGCTCATGGACTTTCTCCGTGCAAATGCCAACATGTTTGCATGGAGTCCTTTGGATATGCCAGGCATACCGAGGGAAGTCGCTGAGCACGCCTTGGAGATCCGAGCCAGATCCAAACCGGTGAAGCAATGCTTGCATCGCTTCGACGAGGAGAAGTGTAAGATCATCGGGGAGGAAGTCAACAAGCTTCTGGTAGCCAGTTTCATCAAGGAGGTTCATCATCCCGAGTGGTTAGCTAATCCTGTACTAGTTAAGAAAAAGAATGGGAATATAGGATGCGTGTAGACTATACCAGTTTGAATAAAGCATGTCCTAAAGTTCCCTTTCCTTTACCACGTATTGATCAAGTCATTGATTCAACTGCGGGATGTGAGACTCTCTCCTTTCTCGATGCCTATTCCGGCTACTACCAAATCAAGATGAAGGAGTTTGACTAGCTCGAGACTTCCTTTATCACCCCCTTCGGCATGTATTGTTACGTAACTATGCCCTTCCGCCTTCAAAATGCCGGGGCAATGTACCAGCGATGCATGCTCCATGTCTTTGGCGAACACATCAGGCCAACGGTTGAGGCCTATGTCGACGGCATCATAGTCAAAACTAAGAAGGCTGACAACCTCATCAATGACCTCAAGATCGCGTTCAAATACCTCCAGGCGAAGAACATCAAACTCAACCCTGAGAAGTGTGTCTTCGGCATCCCCCGAGGCATGCTCTTAGGGTACATAGTCTCTCAGCGTGGTATCGAGGCCAACCCTGAGAAGGTCTCTGCAGTCACCAAGATGGGTCCAATCCAAGACCTCAAGGGTGTCCAGAGGGTCACGGGCTGCCTCGTAGCCCTAAGTCGCTTTATCTCACGACTCGGAGAAAAAGCACTGCCTCTGTATCATCTCTTGAAAAAACTAGAGCACTTCGTGTGGACCCCCAAAACTGAATAGGCCCTCACCAAGCTCAAAGCCACGCTGACCTTACCTTCGATTCTTGTACCTCTAAATCCTGCCGAGCCACTCTTGCTCTATGTCGCCGCAACCACCTAGGTGGTCAGTGTAGTCGTAGTTGTCAAAAGAAAAGAAGGGCACGTCTTGCCCGTCCAGCGACCGGTTTACTTTATTAGCAAGGTACTCTCAAAAACTAAAGTTCGCTACCTACAGATCCAGAAGCTGCTCTACGCCATCATCCTTACGTGATACAAGCTTCAACATTACTTCCTTGGCCACCTGGTAACAGTAGTCTCGTCTTTCCCCCTCGGAGAGATAGTCCAGAACCGGGAAGCCACAGGGAGAATCACCAAGTGGACAGTTGAGCTCATGGGTGAGGCCCTCACCTACACACAGCGGAAGGGAATCAAGTCCCAAGTGTTAGTAGACTTCATCATCGAATGGACCGACACGCAACTTCCCCCCACCCAAATCCAAGCAGAGCTCTGGACAATGTTCTTCGATGGGTCGCTGATGAAGGCCAGAGCGGGCGCAGGCCTACTCTTCATTTCACCCCTCGGAGTCCACATACGCTACGTGATCCAACTCCACTTCGCTGCCTCTAACAACATTGCAGAGTATGAGGCCCTCGTCAATGGTTTGCACATCGCTATCAAGCTCGGGGTCCGGCACCTCGACGTTCATGGTGACTTGCAACTCGCGATTGACCAAGTCATGAAGGCCTTGAGCTGCCATGACCCTAAGATGGAGGCCTACTGTAAGGAGGTTCGCAAGTTAGAAGATAAGTTCTTGTGAGGGGTGCCAATTCTACGCTAAGGAAATGCACCTCCCCGCACACGCTTTGCAGATGATTCCCATCACGTGGCCCTTTGCCGTGTGGGGGCTCGACCTCGTTGGGCCCCTGAAGAAGACAACCGGGGGCTACACCCATTTTCTCATAGCCATCGACAAGTTCACCAAGTGGATCGAGCCTCGACCCATCACCAACATTCGCTTCAAGCAGGCAGTTCTATTCTTCACCGACATCATCCATCGCTTCGGGATTCCTAACATCATCATCACCGACAACGACACACAGTTCACCGGCAAGAAGTTCCTGGACTTCTGCGACCATCACCACATCCATGTGAATTGGTCTGTGGTCGCCCACCCTCGAACTAACGGCTAGGGTCGCCTCCATCACCGGCAAGAAGTTCCTCCTTGGCTTGGGTCGCCTCTCCGCGAGCCGACAAGGCGTCCTCCCTAGCCTTCACCACCTCTTTCTGGGCCTTGGCCGCGTCCTCTCTTGCCCTCTCCGCCTCAGCCTGGGCAGCCTCGACCGTCGCTTGCGGCTCGGGAACCTGCTCCCACTTATCCTTCGCCAGGGGGATGAAGTAGGATTTAGCCTGAGAGCGCCTCTTCAGGTCCTGGGAACAAAGAAACAGAAAAAAGAAGGGATATCAGATAAGCAAGTAAACCGACCCCCACACCGTGAAGATAGATCACATACCCCAAAGCATCTTGTCAAGTCCTCGGAGATGACTTCGATCGCCAACTACAGGGCATGCTGCAACCAGTCCCGGAACTCCTCGGCGTGCTCCCACCTCTCAACCTCTGCTGGGTCATTTATCTCAAGCATGGGAGTGTCAAGATCTGTTGGGTCATAGAGTCAAAGAGCTTCCTGCCCCTAGTGAGGGAGGTCCCCCTCGATCTGCTCCTGTTCTGCCGCCATGATGTCATCCCCCATCTCGACTGAACCGCCGTGACGGAGGACTCGGTCAGCCAGCGTGGGGAACAGTAACTCCATTTCTCCCTCGGCCCTCGGTGACCTAGCCTCCCCAGCCTTCTGCTTCCCCCTGGCAAGGTGGCTGAGAGCACAGCCGTGCGGAGATCCCTGATCAGCCAACGATGCCCCGACCAACGTCGCGTGAGGTGTCAGGCCGTCGCAACCATTTCGCCCGCTGACACCTCCGCCGGGACCATTGGCATGGTCAGCTGTCTGACCTCGCCCACGCCAGGAAGTCCTCAGCTGCCAACTCTTCTAGCTGGCTCAAAGCTAGCAGCTCTGGCCGCCCGCCGTCCTGCCCCACCGTCAACGGGGCCGCCTCCACCAGTTGTGGCTGCTGCGGCTGGCTCACTTCGAGCTACTCTTCTTGCTACTGTGGCTGCGCAGACTGTTTGGAAGCTAGCTGCTCCTCTTCCTATCACTTCTGTAGCTGCTCCAGCTTCTGCCGCTCCTCCAGCTCGTGGAGCCCTTGTGGCCACGCTGGGCCCAGTTGCTGCTGCTGAGGGGTCTCAGCCACCTCCTCTGCGTCCCGGGCAGAGGTACCCGCCTCCTCGCCATTGACGATGATCGAAGCCTCCTCTGTCGACCCCAGCTCCTGGCTGCGGGATGTGTCCCCGAGTCCGGCAGTGCCGGGAGACACGTCGGTCTCCTCCCAGCTCTGGGTCACGTTCCCCCGCCGCAACCCCTGGGGCAGTCGAGCCTGTGACGATGGCAGCGCCCGTCAGCCTGCATCGAGTCATGGTGACGTGGGCCTCCGCAACCCAGGTAGCCACCGCCACCACATGGGGCATCGAAGCAGCGCTTGGCATGGACACCACCATCTTTGCCGCGACATCGGTCTTGAGCCGCTTCGCGGGGGAGGGAGCCGCCATCTCTGGCACACGCTTGACCCTGAATCATGCACAAATAGGAGATGCTGAGAACACCTGAAGTGTCAAAAAAGAAAAAAGGGAGACGAGAACCCAAGACGCCGAAGACTTACCCCACAGGAATGAGGGGCGCCCTCTTGCCTGCCTTCATTCCGCTCAGGGGCTTCGGAGCCCCCTTTAATGCGCCCTTGTCTGAACCAGAGGTGCTCGGAACCACCTTTGATGACGTCCTCTGCATTTCTCACTTCTTCGAGGCCGACCGCTCTGGTTCTACGCCCCGGGTGCTGAGGGCCTGCTCCAAGGTGGCAGTGTGCTGGACGCCCCCCCGTGAAGGAACCGGAGGTGTCCGGCAGCGCGTGCGATGAGACGACGACCTCTCCTGAGCGGAGGGGTCGCTCGAGCCCTGCCGCCATGGCTGCTTTGAGGCCCTCGTCACCCGGCCCTCGACAGGCGCCGAGGTCACCCTCGAGGCCAGAGAGGACGACCCCACCCCGACGGTTCCCTGTGTAGAAGGGGCGTCAGCCGGGGCCATTCAGGGCACCAAGGCGTCGAGACGCGCCTGCACCCCTTCATCGTCACTGTCCTCCTCCTCCTCTTCCTCTTCTAAGGGGGACTTCTCCTTGGAGAGCCCCTCACGCCTCTGCTTCACCCGGTGCTGATCACGCACCTGGCGATCGAGGCTCTGCTCCTTCCTCTTCTTCTTCTCCTCGTCCTTAGTCTTCTTCTTCTACTGGGTCGGCGAAGTGCCTAGCCTACTGATCAGGATCATCTTCCCTGACCAGGGGCGTCGACACCCTGAACTATGGCCGGCTACGTACAAACCCATGACAAAAGGCATGAGGATGAGTTGAAGAAGAAAGAGAGAAGGAAATCTGAGAACAATATAATGATGTACCTACCAGCTGGACATCACCGGGCAGCATCGGGATGCTATTGACTTCATATGGCACGAAGGAGCTGGCCACCGCACCCCTCACCCACCTCGCGACCTCCTCGGGGGGAAGCGCCTCGGCCGACATCTGGCACCCCTCGAGCGGTGCCCTGGGGACCATTTGGTCCAAGCGTAGCGGGTGCTGCATCAGCAGGAAGACCCTGTGGTTGTGGAACGCCGAGATGATGATCCCGGCGCTCAGCCCTCGCTTGCACAGAGCCCTCAGCGCATCGAGGAGGGGGTTCAGCCACACCTGACGCTCCTTTGCCACGCTACAAAGCCAGTGCTCCGGGCTCGCCACAATGGTACGTCCGGTGTAGGGCGGCAACCAGCCCTCGTCATTCTGGATGTAGAACCATTGGGCGTGCCACCCGCTGTGGCTGGACATCAACCCTATCGGGATGAACAACTCCGGCCACTTCAAGGAGAGGTTGTAGCAGCCGGCACGAGCAATGCTCCTCCTTCCCTGCGAGACCGGCTTGGTGAAGAGCTCCCCCTTGAAGAGATAGAGCCACAACTCCCAGTGTGGCTCCATCCCAAGGTACCCCTCGCAGACGGCGACATAAATTGCCACGTTGGAGATGACATTGGGGGAGAAGTGCTGCAGCTCCATTTCATAGTAGTGGGTGAGCACCCACAAGAACTAGCTCAGCGAAGACCCGAGCCCCATCCGGTGGTACTTGACGAAGCTCACCACATACCCTTTCGGTGGGTTCGGTTCCCGGTCCTCCTTTGATGGCACCATCCACTCTGCCGGTCGGCCGAGATGACAAGGCAAAGAAGCCCATCCTCCACCAACCCTTTGAGCTCCTCCTTCATCACCATCAATGGAAGCCAATCCTCCATGGCAACTGTGCGGATTTGCTCGGCTGACGGATGGGAGGGAAGGTTTCCAATGTTTTCTCTCTCTTTCTCTCTCTCACTGACAAGCAGGGTGGCTAGGCTCTCCGGTGGCAGCGGCGATGGGAGAAGGAAGGTAGGATGAGGAACGAACGAAGCCCTACCCCCCAAACTTATATGCAAGCGAAGACTAACGGGCGGATTCGACCGGGAGGCAAGTAAATCTTTTGTATTTATTGCACCTACCTAACCAATCCCCCAATCAAAGGGAATAGAAACACACGTTGACTGCACGGACTCTAGCCGTTGCATGGGTCCACCACGACTGTGCCGCTCTCACTTCCACCTAAAAAGATGCGCCCGACAAACAGAAAGAGTTATCCACGGACGGAGCCTTCAACGGTAAGAAACGCGAGCCCCGGCCCCACATAAAAATCTTGAGGGAGCGAAGGCTGGGCCTCGAATAGGGTTCGACAGCCGCCCTAGAGTGCCAGAGTCAGGGATGACTGAGGGGGAGCTGACACGAGTCCCTTGCTCGAGAATAAACTCTCGAGTCCCCCTCGGACATATTCAAGGAAAAACTAAGGGTCCATTTTGGAATCTCCTCGAAGGGAGGCATTGAACCACTGAACCCGATTGAAAGGGGTCGGCATCCGTGGGACCCTTGATTTGCTTTGATAAGAGCGCCTCTGGGCCACAAGTCGACCCCTATCGAACGAGGCACGAGCTCTTGCTTGAATTTCCTGATAACAGCTCACCTGAGACATCGGAGCTCGCCCAAACAAGGGTAGCATGGCGCTTCTCACCCCTCCTCCCCATGAAAGGGAGCGTGAGGGTCGAAACAAAAAAGAGGGGCTCGTTCTTGATTGACCTCGATGAAAGAGGCTCGGGGGCTCGATCATAACCAGAAGGCCTCAACGAAAGATGAACCAACCATCCGGGGGCTCGACCACTCGAGCACTCTTCGGCAAGAAAAACACAAAAGCCCTCGGGCGAGTATTCTACTCCCCTGAGGCCTCGGGGGCTACACTCGACGGGTGCGCTCGTGCGCACCCTTCGAAGAACGACCGACGCTATGAATCCAGAGTCTCTACATGAATGCCAGCACTCACACAGAGACTCGAGGGCTACTATCGGGTACTAGGACAACGGGGTACCCTAAACCTCTGATATCTAGTAGAATTAGTCCCCGAACAATCAAACCCGAATCGCTAAAAAGCCCACAACCGCTTCTAAGCAAAAGATGGAAGCCAAACGCAGGGCCGTCGGGTGGTACTAGGCCGGCCCACAAACGGGACGAACTGGTCCTTATTCAGATAATTCCACGGGGGCCCTCGAGTGACGAAAGTCCGCCCAGGTGGATGACCCCTTGCTCGAGTGATGAAAGTTCGCCCGAATGAATGACCCCCCTTTGATTACTACTACCCCCTCGAATCCACCTACTTCCTGTACAGGAGTCATTGCATTTAATGCTCCCACCAACTCCTGCCTAACCGCATGGCTACAACAGTGTTACAGCGATCGGGTACAGCGGTCGAATCCTACTTTTACCACCCATCACTGGACGTGTGGTGATTTGCCTGGTACTGCTACACCTTACCGAGCACTGCTCCACCTCCAACGCCCCCTTGACACACTACGCAACTGCCGTCAGCTTCGGATACCCTGGGGCTCGGTCTTATCCACCTGACCTCGACCCCTAAGGCTACCCCTTGACTGGGCCTCAAGCATAGTCGGTCACCCCTCGAGTCATACTCCGACGCCACTGGTCAGCGCCCCCAACAACTCCGGACGCGACGCCTATAGGGATCCGCACGACCGGGCATGGGCACCAGTCCTTCACTGACCACATGCGGTGTCATCTTGACATGCTTGGAGGACAGCCAGCGACCCTGAGCACGTCGCTATAGGGCAGCCCTTGCCAGACGCACGCCTCTACGACAGCTACGACATGATCGCATTGCCCCCTCGACGTCACCACCTACGACAGCTTAGGACTCCTGTATGCCCGTGCCTCTCCTTGGTCTATAAAAGGAGACGCCGGGCACATCGTAGGGAGAGAGAGCGACCAGGGCCCAAAACAGACAAGTCCTGGCTCAGTTTCACACTCTACACCTCCGTTCTCACTAGCTTGCTTGTATTTACCCATGTATAAGCACTTTTGTGCAAGATAATACAAGTCTCCTCCCCTCCGTTGGACGTAGGGCCTTATTTGCCCGAACTAGGATAAAAATCATGTGTTCATCTTGCATCACCATCCGAATTAGGGAGCACGCAGTACACATTTACTCGTTGGCTCAGGGCATCCTCGGGTCCCGACACCGACACTTGTGTAGTATAAGTTGGCTACCAAATCTAACAATGGAAGCAACTGATTCTCAGGGAGCCAGAGATGCAGAGGTGAGTAACTGGAAACAAATTTTTATCTTGTTTTGTCTTTCAGGTGCTTAGAAGTTACTTCCAGTACGTGGCATGGCAGATTGGGCATATATTTAAACTGATGCTTGGCTTTGTGGATGTTGTTGCTGTGTGCCCTGCTTGCAAGAGGGATTTCCAGTTCCTCATAAACACAGTTAGTAATAAGAGTTCGTTGCTAATCTAAATTGTGTTGTCAATGCCTGTAACCATTCATGTGTGTGTTGCATTCTGCCCTTTCCCATGTGCCAACCAAACCGAGTGGAACTTGAGTAATATAGAGATTGGAGGCCACAAAAAAAGTGTAAGGTTATATGGGCATGTTACAATCTATCAGTGAAATTTTGTTCCTGAAGCAATTTGGGGATTACTGTTGTAATAACAATTGACTAAGTATAATATATTGATTTAGTTTCACTATATTTTTTAAATTTATAATGTAGGTTGTTTACCATGTTTGATTTTGATGAACTATGTTTAATGTGTGTTATTCTAGATGTCGCCACAGCGTTAGCACGTACACTATACTAGTTTCATGCAATGCAAATGGCCCAACACATGGTGACAATAATTTAGAGGACAATCGAAATCTGGTGGGATCAGCTGAGAATCAATTTTCATCAGGGTCTCGCCCTGCTCCCTCCTATGAATCTAACAGAGTCACTCCATCTGATGTGACTCTCCCGAATGATGGAGATATCACTAGTACCAGGTAGGAATATGTTCTTCTGGAGCATCAGAAGTGCGACGTGCAAAACTCTTCAGATGATCTCCAGTTCAGCTTTATTTTGTGTCCCCAGTGTCTCCGATTCCAAATATACATCTTGCACCTTTGTCTGTGTGCATATAACAATGCCGATACGGAGCTACTCTCATTTTTGTTATCCCCGATCACTAAAAAAATTGGTTTCTACAGGCTTGAGAAATAAACGTGAAATGCCACAAATATATAAATAGGAAGTGTGTGTGTGTGGCTGGGGGTGGAGGGGACATGTCTTTAAATCACTGCACCCTAGCACCCTCGTTCCATAATTAGAGAACAATGGTTCACCAACTGCATGCATAGACACAATATACTACACTAGTCCACCAATATATCTCTACGGCCTAGTACTTCGATATAGTGCTCTGGCTCGTCCAAAATCACCAAGTATTTTCTAAGAAAACATAATATCGCTTGAAAACGTTTTGGTAAGACAATTTCTCCTGTTTTTCAGGAATGGTTGGAAGGGACCAAATGTTCATAGTGCCTCGGCATATTTGACTTAGTTATACATATGGGAAATGAAAGATCAACCAATAATTGGTTATCAAATGCAGGCTACAATTCGCTTACATGCTTCTACTCTTTCCACAGAGACGCTGTAATCTGAATAAATTACAACTGCTATATTTTTTTTTAATTTATGTTAACTCTGTGTGCACATTCAAATCTTGAATCATTTGTGAGAACCAATGTTTTTTTTTCCTCCATGGCCATTTCAAAACCAGCTCCGGCTCCTAGCTGCTTGTGTATGGAGCTGTTTTTCATCTTCTCGTTATGCGCAATTTGTTTCGGTTGTAATCAAATAGTATACATATTTGACAGAACTCTAACAACAGATTATGCTGTGAACTGACACTCCTCAAGCTACAAACGCACTCACAACCAGGACACAATATACCTTCACGAGTTATTAGTTCTGCCGCACCCATAGACGTATACGTGATAGTCAGTCACTCTCAAAAAATAGAAGGACACTATCTTGTTCAGTTTTGGTCTAGCCCAGCTCGCCAAGGCTGGCAATACCAATGCCGCAAGGGACACCGCCAGGCTGCTTGTGGAGCATCTGCCATGCACCCTCTTCCTTGATTTATACAGAGGTGCATCTTCATTCTTGATTTGTTGTTCTTTGTTCATTTCTTATTCCTTGTGTCTCTAATTCCAAATAGATGCTACTGCTTGTCCATGTATAACGCTAAACTAGTGGTGACCACACCTTCCTATTGTCACCAAACAAATTGTGTTAATACGGCACTGAGAAGGAGCCATGTTGGGCCATGTTGGACCACATCTTCCTTTAATAGACAATGAATGAATGATGATAAATATGGACCAACAGCGTGCTCGAGATACAATACACTGGTCCACCAGCATATGCTCTATGGCCTAGTAATTTAAGAGCAGTTTGGGGGTGGGGGTGGGGGTTGGTGGGGGGTGGGGGGGGTGGGGGGTGGGTGTTGGGTTCTAGATCCTTTAAAAACTACATTCGCGTTAGCTTCTATAGAGATTAATCAATTTGGGTTTTTTTTCTTTTTGGCAAAACAGGCTCCCTTATTTTATTGAGCTCAATTTACTTTTATGCTACCTTATTGTATCAGCTACGAGATTACAAGACCCGGGCATATATAGCTAGCACCCTTGCAGACACAAATTCCGAATACATTAAGCATGAACTTGATGTCGTGAAAGATGACTCCATTCGCCATCATATCAAGCAATGAGGAAGTAAGCGCCGATTTCAAGTTACAAGCATAAATCTCAATCTCCACCCTTGAGATCCCAACATCCGTAGAAAATGAAACGCCCTGCAGGGCTGCAGTCACTATGGGAAATAGAGTCTTTGCCGACTGCCCGCAGCTTTGCCGACTGCCATACCAGTGGCTCTCGGCAAAGAAGCCCTTTGCCGACTGCCAAAGGCAGCACTCGGCAAAGACTTCTTTACCGAGTGCCTGGCTCTCGGAGAAGCTAGGCACTCGGCAAAGACTCCCTTTGCCGAGTGCCGAGCACTTGGCAAAGTAATGTACTCGGCAAAGTTTCCCACACGCAAACGATGTCCGTCGCTGTTATCTTTGTCGACTACCCCGCCGTCAGGCACTTGGCAAAGATAATGTCTTTGCCAAGTGCCACGCCACACACTTGGCAAAGAGCCACGTGGCATGGACTAGGCCCAGGCCGGCCCTCTTTGGCGACTGGGCACTCGACAAAGAGGGATTCTTTGCCGAGTGCCACTTCAGAGGCACTCGGCAAAGAGAACATGGCATTCGGTAAAGATTTGATTTTTTTAAGTTTTGAGTTCAAACTTTTCTATAGCCCAAATATATTGTATTCAAGGACATGTTCGAATTTGGGACATTTTTATAACTTTTTGCTATATTTCGTTCATTTATTTCATTTACTTGAATTTTTCATGATAATCTAAATTTTAACTGCAGGTGCATGAATAATGAAACGTAGCCATTCGAAAAAATGATATTCATGTTGGAGAGCTTATTTTGAGGCCGTGTCCATAAACTCACCCAAAAGTTTGAACGCCTTGTCCACGAAACATGACCATCCAGGTGCGGTAGAAGTGTTTTTTAATATTATAAAATCCAAATGAAGTCCGAAAATCACTAAATCTAGGTGTCATGTTATCGCATGTAGAGGCTATGATAAAAATTTGAGAATTTGGAGCAAGTTGCGACGCCCGATATCTAAATCTCAGACATCTCTACATGTGATCATGTTGTCGAAAGGGGAAGCGTAGGTACCCCCAAGACGTTGCAACAACATGAGTTTCACACTATCACGCTCTACGTGTTGTTGAACCTTGAAGAAGTGGCTCCTTATTGAATGTAAGTTCTCAACGAGCTAGTTACATACGCAGTCAGTATCCTCCACCTATCGGTCCTACCCCTTTGTCTCTTGTTTTTTCAGAGAGTTTATTAAGGAACACTAGATAGGGAATAGGGCTCCTACCGACCAAGAAGAAGACTATCTTCTCAAAAATTACTCGCCCAATTTTATTTCCTTGTTCTGTACGAAGGTACCATCCAACTTACCTTGTTCCAACTTTGAGATTCCACTTTGCTCCTACGAGCGAGTAATGTAACGATCTGCCTGGCCTCACCTTGCAGGCACGCATGGATAGGGCAATGAGTGGCGAATTGAAACAGGTTGCACAGGGCTTCACTCGTAGGGTCAAGACATTCACCGTTTATGATGTGAATGGCTATCGCTTTCACACGAGAAGCTACGAGGAGAATCGGGCCACCCGAAAGACCACGTGCACAGGAGTTCGTACGCCCGGCAATGATGATCCCGACTATTATGGCATAGTCGAAGAAATATACGAGCTCCACTTTGAGGGCCCCAAAGATCTTTAACCAGTTGTATTCAAATGCCATTTGTTTGATCCTAATGACACGATAAGAGCCGATGACATTGGGTGTAACACCATGGTTTTGAAGGACTAAAACCAAGGCAAAAGCTCATGTGTGCCCCGATCAAATTACACACATGAACGAAAAATTACATGGTCCAATAAGCACAGTGTTTGAATAAAACAATAATATAATGTTTACATCGTACCATTGTTACATAACTATCATCAGAGTAAAGCGGAATATAAATAATGTCATCCAAAGTGAAAGGAAACTAAAATGACGTAGATGAAGTGACGTAGCCACAGGAAGGTCGATGGCAGCATCACGACACCTAACATCCCGGATAGTTCTCAGGGAAGTCACCATCCGAGTCATCACTTGAGCATCCTTTATTTGGGAATTAGCAAGGGTGAGTTCCATGTTGAAACTCAGCAAGTACAGGCGAAAAGTAATGACATACAAGGCTAACACAAGGTACAGCTGAAAGGTAGACTACGGTAGCATTATAAATGTAACAATTAAGATTTCACTTATTGCAACCTATTCTCTAATCAACTTGGTTGAAACACCCAACCCTTTATTGAGGTTCAAGTAGCATTTAATGTGTCATTTAACATCACATATATAAACATATATCATTAAACATGAGATAGCCATCTCAAAGGGAATACAGGATAGCCATCCCGATAAAACCCAAGGTAGCAACCTCAAACAACATCACCATGATTTAACAGCTTAAACCATTTAGCTAAGTCATGTGAGGATCTGGGCCACTTGTGACCGTGAGCACGGGCGATATATTGATTCTAACTCTGCACAAAGGTGTACACTTTCACTCCAGATTGTGATTACTCTTTATGCCCAAGGTGATCAACATCTTAGCCCATTATCGAGATAGGTTGGCAGAGGTCACAACAAGGTTCTTCACAGGGTCATGTGCAGTGACAACTAGCCAGCAATGAGTGCAAGCGTATGGGAGACTTCCCCATAAGGTCGCCCCCTTCCTGGATCAACAACCCCTCCTAAACTAAATACTTGAAAACACCCCAGTGACCATAGCTATAGCCACCCATCGGTAAGTTGTCCAACCTGCCCATGATTGTCCTGCTAACAGACCAAGCCAGAGCCCATTAGCCTAGAGATGTACGGAAGTCCTAGGTTGCTGGTCCACGAACAGGTCCACAAGGGGGAGGAGATACGGATACCCTCATCAACACAACTCCCACTAGCATCCGTTTCCCCCGTGATTCACCGCCAACCATCGATGCGGAACACATCAACTTCTCCAACGGCCGAAGCCAAGAGCATGTTTTAAGAAGCATGTTTTATCTTCGTTAAACTAGTGAAAGGTGAGGTAGAGCACTAGCAACCTAATGACCTATCAACTAAAACCCCCATAGGTGATTTATGGATAGAGTGGCTAGTCATCCCTATGGTTTGCCGATTTGAAACACATGCAATTTATTAATTAAAAGTGAATAGGCTCAATATGATAAAAGGTGCCTACACTTGCCTTGGTTGATGTCCTACCGTACATAGTCCTCCGGGTCCTGCTGATTCTCGTTCACCCACGTCTCATTCTCTATACGCCACAATCATCACACACGAACAATACATGCAAGCAAACGTACCTTAATTAGAACACTACACCAAAACATCATAACAGTAGCAAATAATAGCATAGAACTCTTCTACTCATTGAGAAGATTCCAAAAAGTATAAGTTTGCTATAAACAGAGTTAAAACGTGAAAGTTATGACCTGTACAAGACTAGGGGCTAAACTGCAGAAAACAGGACTGAAATCTAAATACTTTTGAACTATGAAGGACTAGATCATAATTAAAGAAAAGGACAAGGGCTTTTCTGCAAAAGTGCCAGCGGCGGTGGTGTTGACTGCGCTGACGGCCACGCGGTGGTACGGGAGCGGCCGGGTCCCGTGGACCGATCCCGTGGACCAAGTCCACGAGTCCAAGGTGGACCGGCGGCGGTCGGGGCCGACCGAGGCGGCAGCCGAGACGGTGGCGCTTCGCCGGAGGTTCATTGGAGTTCGCCGGAACGGCACTCCGGGGCACGGCCGACAGCGCAGAGGGGATGGGGAGGCGCGATGCGAACTCACGGATTCAACCACGTGTTTTGCTGCGGCGCTAGCGAGCTGAAGACGAGTCTGGGTGACGGCGGCACCATTGGCACGGCGGGGAGCTCGGCGGCGGGCGGCTGTGGAGCACGCGGGACCAAGATGTGGCCACGCGCACGTTACGCATGTGCTTGCGCACGCAATGAGGGTCATAGCCACGTCCGGGCAAGGCCAGAGCGGCGGTGCACCGCGGCGGCTGTGAGCGACGGTGGCGGCGCTCCTATGGTGGCGCCTGGTAGCGCGCAGAGGGGGCAAAGGCGGCCGTGGAGGGCATCTCTGTGACCCTCGCGGTCACGCGGTGCTTGGGCGAGAACTTACCACAGTGAGGAATGATGGCACAGGTGAAGATGACAGCGGCGATGCAAACTCAGCGAGTCGGCGACTAGGGTTGCGTGACTCGGCGAAAACGGGTGGCGACTAGGGTTTTGGAGGACGGCTCAGGAGGCGGCGCTTGCTCTTTATAGCACGCGGCAGACCGGAGTACGCGTACGTGATGTGCACGGGCACGGCACGAGCAGAGCCGGGGTTCCGGCTTTTGTCCGTCTCCCTAGGGGAGATGACACTATAGCTTGGCCCTACCGCTGGCGGGAACCGCCGGTCAGTGACCGGGCGGAGGCGCTGCCGCGGCCTACCGCTGCTGGTGCTCGGCCCATGTGGGCGGGAGCTGGGCTGCGGCCTGGCGGGCTGGCGGCAATACGGCCCAGCTGGCCTTGGCCGCTGGTGGCCAGCTGCTGCTTGCCGTGGCCGGCCAGGGTTGGCCTTGACTGGCTGGAACTGGTCAGAACTGTCCATTGGAGGCTAGAGGTGGCCAGGGGAAGCTGGGTGATGCCGGGGATGGCCAAAGCTAGGTAGGAGCTGGTTCGCGGTTGCTAGGCTAGGCTGCTGCTACCTTGTCATAGTTGGCCAGTGTTGGCCACTGCGGCTGGCTTCTGTTGCTGCTGTCTAGACCGTGGCTGGCCAGAGTTGGCCATAGCCGGCTAGGGCTGGCTATACTTGGCCAGTAGGTGCTGGGGTTGGCCAGGGTCCACTAGGGACTGGCTTAGGCTAGTTAGACTAGGTTAGGTTAGTCTAGGAGTTAGGGGGGACAAGTTAGAGCATGTTAGTAGCTAGAAGGCAAAGCAAGAATTAAACAACAAACTCAAACAAGTCGACCAAAACTTATGCAGCAGCATGAATGCAACAATGCATGGTTTCTAACGTGCTACACACTTTAAAGTAATTCATAAAACTTTATAGTTGGCCTATGAATGTAAAAAATCTATTGAAATAAATCAAATTCATCTAATGTTTTCAAGGTTCGAAATCAAGGTGTCATAGACCTACCCCCTTAAAATAATCTCACCCTCAAGATTAGAAGACTCAGGGAACAATTCTAGATATTCTGCTCTTAGATCCTCTTCCTTCCCAAGTAGCCTCATCCTCTGAGTGATACTTCCATTGTACTTTACACCACTTGACAACTTTACTTCGGGTGACTCTCTCGGCTATCTCCAAAATCCTGAATGCACTCTCATCATAAGTCAGATCCTTCTGCAAATCCACTTCCTCTACAGGCAACTCTTCCCTTGCAACTCTCAAACACTTCTTAAATTGAGAGACATGAAACACATCATGCACATTGGAGAGGTAAGCTGGCAACTCAAGTTGGTAAGCTACTTCTCCTTTCCTTTCCAAAATCTTAAAAGGACCAATGTACCTAGGAGAAAACTTTCCCTTGACCTTGAACCTCTAGAGATTCCTCATTGGAGACACTTTAAGATAGACATAGTTACCTACTTCAAACTCAAGGTCCCTTCGACGAACATCTGCATAACTCTTCTGCCTAGACTGAGCTAGTTTCAGATTACGTCGAACCACTTGCACTTGCTCTTCTGCTAACTTCAAAGCATTAGGACCAAAAACTTGTCTTTCTCCTGCTTGATTCTAGAACAAGGGTGTCCTGCACTTTCGTCCATACAATGCTTCAAAAGGAGACATCTTGAGACTGGCCTGATAACTATTGTTGCAAGAGAATTCAGCATAAGGAAAATTATTGTCCCAACTATCACTAGATTCCAGGGTGCAGGCCCTCAACATATCCTCTAGAATCTGATTAACCCTCTCTAAGTTCGAGGCAACCCCACTTCCATTCAGGTATCTTCAATGGCTGCAACAATTTGTTGGCCTTTGATGTTCTGCCTTAACTCTATGACAAGTATCACACAAGGCTACATACTCCCCAATGCCTCTCTTCATACCTTTCCACCAATTGTGTTCCTTCAGATCCTGGTACATCTGAGTACCTCTAGGGTGAATAGAGTAAGATGACTCATGACACTCCTTAATAATAGTATCCTTGATCTTCTGAATATCAGGCACAACCAACTTGTGCTTATACCAGAGTGTTCCTTCTTCGTTGACACTGAATCCTAAGGCTCCATCTTCATTAACCAACTTGACAATCTCTTAAAGTTTCTCATTAGTTTTTTGACCCTTCCTGATCTCCTGTTCAAGTGTTGGTTCCATATCCACATAGGCTCCCTGAGTGTTAGCAACAAACCCCAAATTTAGATACTCAAATTCAGCTAACAACTCTTGAAGTAACTCTAGCACTTCTAACATGTTTAGCTAACTCTTCTGACTTAAAGCATCAGCCACAACATTAGCTTTACTAGGATGGTAGAGAATCTCCAGATCAAAATCATTAATTAATTCTAACCATCTTCTCTGCCTCAAGTTCAATTCTTTCTGAGTGAATATATACTTCAAGCTCTTGTGATTTGTATAATTGTTACACTTGTGACCAAGAACATAATGTCTCCAGATCTTCAATGAATGCACTACAGCTGCCAATTCTAGATCATGAGTTGGATAATTCAATTCTTGTTTCTTTAACTATCGAGAGGCATAAGCAATGACCTTACCCTCTTGCATCAACACACAACCCAAACCATGTCTAGAAGCATCACAATAAATAGAGAAGTCCTTTGTCATATCTAGCAGAGCTAACACCGGTGCTGTTGTCAACCTCTTCTTCAATTCCTCGAAGCTAGCCTGACACTGTTCAGTTGACTTGAATGGTTTATCCTTCTCTAGCAAAGCAGTCATAGGTTTAGCTGTGGTAGAGAACCCATCGATGAACCTCCTATAGTATCTAGCCATTCCTAGAAAACTCCTGATATCCTTGACATTCTTAGGTGGACTCCACTTAAGCACATCTACAACATTCTTAGGACTAACTGTAACTCCATCCTTGGAAATAACATGCCCAAGAAAAGAAACTTCCTCTAACCAGAATTCACACTTACTGAACATGGCATAAAGTTGATGTGCTCTCAACTTCTGCAACACCAATCTGAGATGCTCTTCATGCTCTTTCTCATTCTTGGAATAAATCAGAATATCATCAAGGAAGACAACCACAAACTTATCAAGATACTCCATAAAAAGTTTATTCATCAAGTACATAAAGTAAGCTGGAGCGTTGGTCTACCCAAAAGACATCATTGTATACTCATAAAGACCATATCTAGTGGTGGAGGCAGTCTTTGGAATATCACTAGGTCTAATCCTCAACTGATGGTAACCTGACCTCAAGTCTATTTTGGAAAAGACACTAGCTCCCTTCAACTGGTCAAAGAGATCCTCAATTCTAGGTAAAGGGTACTTATTCTTAACAGTCACCTCATTCAGAGATCTGTAATCTACACACATCCACTGTGTTCCATCTTTCTTCTCTACAAAGATTACTGGGGCTCCCTAGGGTGATGAACTAGGCCGAATGTAACCCTTAGACTGTAACTCTCTAAATTGTGACTTAAGTTCTTCTAGTTCATTAACAACCATTCTATAAGGTCTTTTAGCTATGGGTGTAGTACCAGGTAACAAATCAATGATAAACTCAATCTCTCGTTCAGGTGGCATACCTGGCAAATCCTCTGAAAAGACATCTGGGAACTCATTGACAAATCTGATGTTCTCCAATGGCTCACTGCTGAGATGATTCACTTGTCCCTGATTCTTGGACGACAAAGAAACTACAACATCTACTACATCTCCATTAGGTGCAGTCAAGCTCACTGTCCTTTTTGAACATTTAATATTTGCCTTCCACTTGTTCAACCAACTCATTCCCAAAATAAGATCAAGACCTTCAGACTCAAGCACTATGGGTCTAGCAGGAAATTCTACCCCCCTTAAATTAATCTTTATATCTAGACACAAGACATTAGAGTTCATGGTTCCTCCCGGTGTCTTTACGTTCATGGAGCTAGGCATAAGTTGGGCTGGTATACTATGCTTATGAACAAAATGACTACCAATGGAAGAGTGTGATGCACCAGTATCAAATAGAACTGAAGCTGGATGAGAATCAATGAGAAACGTACCGAGCGCCACATCTGTAGCTTCCTCAGCAGTCTCCACCTTGACGTGGTTCACCTTCCCAAAATTTTGTGGCTCTGATTCTGGGGGCAACCATTGGCATAGTGTCCCACCTTGCCACACTTGAAGCAAGCATTGCTGGGGGTGTTGTTGGGCTTCACAGGTGCGTTACTAGGAGTATTATGGTGAGGAGCCTAGTTGTTCTGGTGAGGGGCTTGATTATTCTGGCACTGCACTTGATTACTGCCGTTGTTGGTGTTGTTATAGCGCTGACCACCTTGTTGACCCTGATTGTTCTTCCCATACTGATAAGAAGAATGCTGCCAATAATTCTAGGAGTTATCGAAGCAAGGACGACTGCTGTTTCCCTGATCTTGGTACTTGTTGGCCTTCTGCCTCTTCTTCTTATCCTCCATCTTATTGCGCATGCTCTCAAGCACAATGGCCCTATCAACCATCTCCTAGAAGTTGGCATACTTGACGTTTGCCATCATGTAAGAGAGTCCATCATTAAGCCCTCCCAGGAAATGATCCTGCTTATCCTGGTCTTGCTCAACATCCTTGGGTGAATAGCGAGACAAAGCAGTGAACTTGTCATGGTACTCACAAACAGACATGGAGCCTTGCTTCAAATTAGCAAACTCCTTCTTCTTCAGCTTCACCAGTCTAGCTAGAACATGGAACTCCTTGAATGCCTCAGTGAACTGTGCCTAAGTGATGGTGTCAGGAGCTGAATGAGCTAAACGGTATGAATCCCACCAAGACACGGCTGCTCCCTGTAGCTAACTAGATCCGTAGAGAACTTTCTCCCTATCATTGCACTGAGTGATCTCCAACTGTTTCTCCACATCCTTCACCCAATCCAAAGCAACAAGAGGGTTAGGGGAATGAGAGAAGAAAGGTGGGTGCCCCTTCAAGAACTCATTGCGCCTGTCCCTGGGTGGTGGTAGTGCATTCTGACTCTGATGATGGTTCTGAACTTGATTCATTGCCATGTTTTGCTGCATCATGGCCATCATGGTGGACATGCCCTGCATGAACTGGGTCTGCATGGCCATCATCTGCTCCATGGTAGGTGGAGGAGGTGGTGGTGGGGGATTCTAGTTGTTGTTCTGGTTGCTCCCACGAGGACCACTAGCGCCAGCAGTGTCTGACTGGGTCCTCCTGGTGTTAACCATCTGATGCATATAACAATAGGGTATAAGGATATGTAGTCTCAATATATATATCTGTGCTGAATGTAAACTGTGAATATAACTACAACAACATAATGCCTCCTCATATCAATGAACCTTCTGACATAACCCAAATATCACAATCACTGACAGATAGCAACGACATGGTCTCCAAACTGATAGATGATATGAACAAGTGACAGCAGGCTATGACAGAATATATTGATATGACAAAGCAAAAAGAGAGATAGAGCATAATATATGGAGACCCAAACGCCGAATTAACTAAACATACTCTTAAACTTATATATATATGATAAGTGTGGATATCACCCCACATCTTATCTCAATCATTACAAAGAAGCAAATCATCCAAGGTTCATAATGATAAACAAGTTCTCACACCAATAAAACAAAGCACACTCTAAGCACACTCGCACTAGACTCACCATAGACTCTATAAGATAAACGTTTGAACGTGCTAACGTAGCATTATTTATTACATAAAAGGGAAGTCCTAGTCAATCCTAGTAGGGCCTCCAGCTACTCTGTAGGGATGTAGTCACGTGTAGGGGACAGTGTTGGCCACTGTGGTGATGGTGGTGGCGCTACTCCAGTGATCTGCGTCTCTAGCTGAGGAATCCTCCTCCTGTCTTCTTCTGACAGTAGACTCACCTGACGTAGCTCCAACAGAGTGAAGTTTAGCTCAGTGTTTAGCTACACCATGAGCCGAACTGTGGCACGCAACCTCGGATCCTCCCCAGCAGTAGAAGCAACTCTAGCAGAAATCTGACCACGGGTATGGTGAGGGTAGTAGCAAGGTGCATCCTCAATGATTAGGTGAAAGTACTGATCCCTATAAGCAAATAGGGCCTATCGTACTACATCCGTGATGCCTGCCAGCTGGGAAGCTCTATCTGTTGGTGCCCCGTGGACTGAAGCAACTTGAAGAGCATGAAGTGTAGGGTTGGGGCGCCCAACATAGCATCCAACCCTCCAAAAGTCCGCGTAGACAGGGTGGCTCTAGAACTCGCTACGGTACTCCACTTCGACCATCCCATGGCCGAAGAGCTGGTGAAGAAGCCTCATAAGGTGAGCGTGGAAGAAGTCATCGCCACCGTCATGAACAGTGAGTGTGATGATCCAACTGTCGTGTGCCTGGTACACTCCATGGACTCCATGGCCTCTAGGACCTCTAGGGCCGCCAGGTCCTCCTGGCCCTCCTAGACCTCTTGGACCTCCTGGTCCTCTACCTGGTGCTCCAGGGCCTCCTACACCTAGACCTCCTATGCCAGGTCCTCCCCCTGGTGCACCATGGTTGGGCGCCTGCTGCTCATCCTGGTCTTCTTCCTGCTACTGCGAGATTAGAGCCTGGCACTATACGTACTGACCCCCACGTCCGAGGATCATACTGTAGTCAGGGTGCTGGCTAGGTCAAAACTCATAGTGGTGCACGCGTCCGGTCATCGGGTACTCTATGGGACGCCAAGAACGATGGTAACCAGTGGAGCTCTTGCGACATGTCAGAAGCTGGCGCACCATCTACTAGTATGCAGAGATCAAAGACATGTAGCAAATAGTTAATAGATCAAGATAAAGAAATAAACATGTCTATGATCAAAGGATGATATATATGGAGAGTGCATGCATAGATATCTGGAGATAATGATATAAAAGCTAGAAATAAATTGAAGTAAGAATAGCATGCATTCTATGGTATTTGTAGTAAAACAAGAATAGCATGGAGACTTGCATATAATGATCATAATGACAAAAGCAAGGTGATAATTTTAAGGTACGGTAATAAATGATCAATAAATGATAAAAATAATAGCTGAAGTAAATGCATATCAAGGTAATGAATAGGATAGTAAATGAAACATGCTAATAATGATGAACAATGCAATAACTTATAAAAGGTCAACCTAAGACAGTTAGAAGACGACCGTTTCTAACTAAGGCTTCATGATCCTACAGTCAACACAGCTTTGGTTTTGAAGGACTAAAACCAAGGCAAAAGCTCATGTCCGCCCGGATCAAATTACACACATGAACGACAAATTACATGGTCCAATAAGGACAATGTTCGAATAAAATAATAATATAATGTTTACATCGTACCATTATTACATAACTGTCATTAGAGTAAAGCGAAATATAAATAACGTCGTCCAAAGAGAAAGGCAACTAAAACAATGAAGATGTAGCGACTCCATCTCGCCACAGGAAGGTCGACAGCAGCATCACGATGCCTAACATCCCGGATAGTTGTCAGGGAAGTCACTTGAGCATCCTTTATTTGGGAATTAGCAAGGGTGAGTTCCATGTCAAAACTCAGTAAGTACAGGTGGAAAGTAATGACATGCAAGGCTAAAACAAGGTACATCTGAAAGGTAGACTGCGGTAGCATTTTAAATGTAACAATTAAGATTTCACTTATTGCAACCTATTCTCTAATCAACTTGGTTGAAACACCCAACCCTTTATTAAGGTTCAAGTAGCATTTAATGTATCATTTAACATCACAGATATAAACATATATCATTAAACATGAGATAGCCATCTCAAAGGGAACACAGGATAGCCATCCCGATAAAACCCGAGGTAGCAATCTCAAACAACATCACCATGATTTAACAGCTTAAACCATTTGGCTAAGTCATGTGAGGATCTGGGCCACTCGTGACCATGAGCACAGATGATATATTGATTTTAACTCTACGTAGAGGTGTACACTTTCACCTCAGATTGTGATTACTCTTTATGCCTGAGGTGATCAGGTTCTTAGCCCATTACCGAGATAGGCTAGCAAAGGTCACAACAAGGTTCTTCACAGGGTCATAGGCAGTGACAACTCGCTAGCAATGAGTGTAAGCGTATGGGAGACTTCCCCGTAAGGTCGCCCCCTTCCCGGATCTATAGCCCCTCCCACACTAAACACTTGAAAACACCCTAGCAACCATAGTTATAGCCACCCATTGGTAAGCTGTCCAACCTGCCCATGATTGTCCTGCTAACAGACCAAGCCAAAGCCCATTAGCTTGGAGATGTACAAAAGCCCATTACCCTCGTTAACACGTCTCACTAGCATCCATTTCCCCAGTCATTCACCGCCAACCATCGATGCGGAACAACATCAACTTCTCCAACAGCCAAAGCCAAGAGCCCATGGCTCCAACATGTTTTAAGAAGCATGTTTTATCTTCGTTAAGCTAGTGAAAGGTGATGTAGAGCACTAGCAACCTAATGACCTATCAACTAAAACCCCCATAGGTGATATATGGATAGAGTGGCTAGTCATCCCTATGGATTGCCGATTTGAAACACATGCAATTTATTAATTAAAAGTGAATGAGCACAATATGATCAAAGGTGCCTGCACTTGCTATGGTTGATGTCCTGCCATACGTAGTCCTCTATGAAGCGTTATGAGGGTGCTACGCTAGCCAGAAAACAAAACTTTTCTGCCTCATAAACCAGGATCTACTGCTAGTTACAGGTCACGGGATTATCACTTGACGCGCGGATGCAGCGTAAGATGACTCGATGTAGTTGTATGAGTTGTAGCAGGCAGTGCAGTTGCGTGGTCGTCCGTCATGTCAATCCCCTCGCGCGGTTCATCCCAGTGCTCCAGATACAGCACCTCCGAGGTATCCCACACGTACAGGAAAGAAGCGATGCGCCTACGGACTGCTAGGTCCGCGAGGAGCAGAAGGCGTGAGCATGGGGAGGGCGACGACGGCTGTTCAAGGCGTGTAACCCTCACCATGTGCCCTACCCCTTGCTTATATAGGCGTCCCCAATGAGCTCACAAGTTGGAGGCCCATTAGTAACCCTAAGCCTTGTCTAATTCGGGTCCAACCCGGATTAGGCTTCCAGCACCTTAACAGTGCGACCCTATGGCTTCACGCACACATTGACATGGGCCGAGTACTCCTACTCGCCCAATAGTTGACAGCGGCCTCTAGCAAGACGTGAAAACTCCTACGTGCACGCAAAGATCATATCAGACGAACCACTATGACCATATACAAGTTATTCCCTTTGCCACTCGATATATGGTTAAACTCGTGGGTTAACACTTAACCCAAGCACGGCTATGCATTTGTTGATCCAATCACTTGAGTGATCCAGTGATATCTCGCTTGAGTAGAGAGGGGCAAATTCCATCTTGATTGTCTATGTCTCATAGCATGCTTCTCGACCACCCGAAGGCCAACTTTATAACTGCCTAGTTACGGAGTAGCGTTTGACAGTCCCTAAGTAGGCCGTTTCACATCTTGAATACATCCCACAATTTCAGGTCTAAGGACATAACGTATATGACATGAATAGAGACTTTCTCATGTTGGGTCAGTCCAGCCTACATGTCTCACATGTGCCCACATTATTAGTTTGACATCTCCATGTCCATGACTTGTGAAATATAGCCATCAACTAATACATGTGATGGTCTAATATGCAAGTGTGTTCTCACAAGAACACTGACCAGGGACAACTTTAGAATAACCATTCAAGTAATTGAGTTCCACAAACAATTCACATAATTGCCAATCAATACAAGTTGTCTATAATGGATATTCAATAACACTTTATTAATCATGGATACAATTAGAATATCATCATCTCATGATTAGCTCTAGGGCATATTCCCAACAGTCTCCCACTTGCACTAGAGTTAATTTCTTAGATGTCTAATCCCCATAGACCTCATGTGCGCCTCATGCTTAGGCTGTGGAAGAGCCCTTGTCAAAGGATCTGCTATATTCAAATTCATATGTATTTTGCACATTTTGATCTCTTCTCATTTCATAAACTCTCGAATAAGATGAAGCTTCTGGAGTACATGTTTGTTCTTCTGATGATCCCTAGGTTGCTTAGCCTGTGCAATTGCCCCATTATTATCACAATGTAAATTCAATGGGCCCAACGCATTCGGAAACACACCAAGATCAATGAGGAACCTCCTCAACCAGACACCTTCCTTTGCAGTGCCAGAAGCTGCAATGTACTCAGCTTCTGTTGTAGATTCAGACACCATCTCCTGCTTGAAACTTTTCCAGCTAACTGCACCACCATTTATTGTGAACACAAAACCTGATTGAGATACTAAATCATCCCCGCCAGTTTGGAAGCTAGCATCGGTGTAACCGTTTACAACGAGCTCCTCCTCACCTCCATAGATTAGGAACACATCCTTAGTCCTTCATAAGTAATTAAGAATGTTTTTAACCAACGTCTAGTGACTCTCACTTGGATTGGCTTGATACCTGCTCGCAACACTTTAGAGCATAGGCTACATCTGGACGAGTACATATCATGGCGTACATGATGGAACCAACTGCCGAAGCGTATGGAACCTTACTCATGCGGTTGTGCTCAGCATCAGTCGAAGGACACTGCTCATCACTGTAGCGCACATCATGTGACACAGGCAAGAACCCTTTCTTGGACTGTTCCATGTTGAACCTCTTCAACATCTTGTCAATGTAAGTACCCTGGCTTAATCCTATCAGCCTTCTCAACCTATCTCTATATATCTTAATGCCCAAGATGTATGTTGCTTCTCCTAAATCCTTCATAGAAAAACTATTATTCAGTGAAGTCTTTACAGATTGCAACATAGGAATATCATTCCCAATCAATAGTATGTCATCCACATACAAGATCAGAAACACAACAGCGCTCCCACTTTCCTTCTTGTAAACACAAGGTTCTTCTTCATTCTAACGGAAGCCAAACCCTTTGACGACCTCATCAAAATGAAGATTCCAACTCTGAGATGCTTGCTTTAACCCATAAATAGATTTCGTAAGCTTGCATATCTTTCCAGCATTTTTAGGATCAACAAAACCTTCGGGTTGTATCATATACACGTCCTCTTCTAAATACCCATTTAGAAAGGCTGTTTTAACATCCATCTGCCATATCTCATAATCGAAATATGCAGCAATTTCTAGAATGATTCGGATAGATTTAAGCATCGCTACCGATGAGAATGTTTCGTCGTAGTCAACCCCTTGAACTTGCCGAAAACCCTTTGCGACAAGCCGAGCTTTATAGACATGAACATTTCCATCCATATCCTTCTTCTTCTTGAAGATCCATTTGCACTCAATGGGTCTAACCCCATTAGGCAGGTCAACCAAGTTCTAAACTTGATTGTCTCCCATGGAATCTATCTCGGATCTCATGGCACTTTGCCATTTCTCGGAATCTGGATCCATCATAGCTTCCGTATAATCCACGGGTTCGTCATTGTCTAACAATAACAAATCTCCACGCAATGCGTGAAGTCTTGCTGATCTTCGTGGTTGTGGTGGTGTCTCCACTGCCACGGGTGTCTCAACTTGCTCTGCTACAATAGCAACACTTGTAGAGTCAGTCCCTACTGGCTCATCTTGAACTTCTTCAAGATACACCTTTTGTCCATTCTTTTCTGTTTTGAGAAACTCTTTCTCTAAGAAAACACCATTTCAAGTAACAAACACTTTGCCCTCTGTCCGGTTATAGACATAATACCCTAAAGTTTCCTTTGGATATCCCATGAGAAAGCACTTGTCCGATTTGGGTGTTAGTTTATCTCATATAAGTCGTTTGACATAAACTTCACAACCCTAAATTTTCAGAAAAGACAAATTGGGACTCTTACCAGTCCATATCTCATATGGTGTCTTAACTACAGACTTAGATGGTACCCTATTCAATGTGAAAGCGGCTGTTTCTAGAGCGTATCCCCAAAACGATAAAGGTAGGTCTGACTGGCTCATCATAGACCGAACCATGTACAACAAGGTCCGATTATGTCGCTCAGACACGCCGTTTCTCTGAGGCATTTCGGGTGGCGTAAGCTATTGAACAATTCCACAACTCTTAAGATGATTGCTAAACTCGCGACTTAGATATTCGCCTCCATGATTAGATCGCAAGGCCTTGATCTTCTTGCCACATTGATTCTCTACTTCATTATGAAATTCTTTGAACTTTTCAAATGTTTTAGACTTATGCTTCATTAGGTAGACATATCCATATCTACTAAAGTCATCAGTAAAAGTTATGAAGTATTGAAATCCTCCTCTAGCTGTCGTGCTCATTGGTCCACATACATCAGTATGTACAAGTTCCAACAAGTCAGACACCCTCTCAGGAAATCCTTTGAATGGCGCCTTGGTCATCTTGCCTAGCAGGCAAGCCTCACATGTCTCGTATGATTCAAAATCAAACAAAGTTAGAAGACCATCATCATGGAGCCTCTTCATGCGATTCTCACTTATATGACCCAAGCCACAATGCCACATATAGGTAGGACTTAACTCATTAAGCCGAGGCCGTTTAGCAGTAACATTACAGACAGGTGCATCATCAAGATTTAAAATAAATAATCCATTCACAATGGATACAAAAGCCACAAACATGTCATTCTTGGAGATCACACAACCATTGTCTTTACTCATAAAAGAATAACCATCCTTCATCAAACATGAAGGTGATATAATGTTTTGACTTAAGCTAGGAACAAAATAACAATTATTCAATTCCATGATAAATCCTGATGGCAGGTGAAGTTGCATCATCCCGATGGTCAACGCAACAACTCTTGCATTGTTGCCCACACGAAAGTCAACCTCTCCCTTTTCCACGCTTCTACTTCTTATCATTCCCTGCATCGTATTGCAAATATGAGCAATCGATCTGGTATCAAATACCCAGGATTTGATATATGAATTAGTGAGAAAAATGTCCGTAACATGAATGACAAGGGTACAAGTAGCAGTAATACCTTTACCACTGCCATCCTTCTCTAAGGATGCTAAGTATTCCTTGCAATTCCTTTTCCAGTGACCTTTCCCCTTGCAATAAAAGCAGTCTGAATTTGCAGATGGTCCAGCCTTAGTAGTAGATGGGTTTGGCTTAGAGATCTCATCTCTAGCCTTACCCTTCTTCTTGCCCCACCTCTTAAACCAAGGTCTGTTCTAGACCGCCAACACTTGGCTACTACTGGCACCTTTCTTGATGTCAGCTTTTGCTATTTTTAGCATACCACACAGTTCACTCAAGCCTCTCTCCACTCCATGCATATGGTAGTTCAAGATGAAGTTTTCATAGCTGGGCGGAAGAGACAAGAGAATAAAATCAGTGGCCAACTCTTGGCTGATTGGGAAGCCTAGCTTCTCCAACCTTTGAGTGTAACCAACCATCTTTATTACGTGTGGTCCTACTGCTGCGCCCTCTGCAAGCTTGGTTTCCATAAGCGCCTTAGAGACATTGAATCTTTCAGTCCTGGCCTACGTGTGGAACATCTCCTCAAGTGCCATGATCATATCATTCGTGGAGTGATTGTTATCGAAATGCATCTGCAGATCAGGTTCCATACAAGCAAGCATAAGGCAACTCACTTCAAGATCAGCATCGCATGCTTTCTTGTAAGTGGCTCTTTCAGCAGCAGGTGCATTTTCACCAGGCTCATCTGGTAATGGGGTGTCTAGAATATGTTCGTTTTTCTCAACCCTGAGAACAATTCTCAGGTTGTGGATGCAATCCGTGTAATTTGTTCCATTCAACTTATCTTTCTCAAGAATTGTACACAAAGAAAATGGTTGATTGCGAACGGCCATCTACAACAAAAGTAATGCAAAATACTAAGACAATGTATCCATGAAGGAGTAAATTATATCAAATAGAATATACTCCCACTAAAATCAATATCCCTCACTTGATACTTAGTGATTCAAGACCCACAACTAACATCCCGACCAGTGAGCTTTAGCATCACCGCTGGTCGGTATGGTCGATTGGTAAGCAACACCTTGCTAATCATATCTCATATGACTCCTGTTGTTGGGCTAGCATCCCTATGCCAGGCACTCAACCATTCCATGCTTCAAGATCCCTAACCGTTAGGATGACCTCGTTCAAGTAACCAAACCTTCTTGCAGTAAGTATCCGATACGAACCTGCCTAGTCAAGGAAAACCAGTGGCACCCTAATTTCATAGACCCACCACCGATTGTACAAGACTTATGATAGTGCAAGGTTTGGGGAAGCATTTAACTTAAACATTACTGAGGGATCGTTCTACTTCACTACCGCACTCATGTAGACAAAACATAATAGCATGTGAAAGTAGAACAAATAATGAGAATCACATTCACACATAGTGACATGGTATGGCCCTTTAATGAATGGTGATCTCCATCTCCATCATCTTGCCCATCATGGTGATCTCCTTCTCCACGATCCATATGTGCCATCCTTCTTGTGATAAGTCCTCCAAGAACTATCTTATCACAGACTATACTAATTACATAGTCACAAGATCACAAGATGGCGCGCAGGCCAATACATTAAATGCCAACACATATGGCTCTAGCCGTGTTGCTTACATGACACGCAGGCCATGAATGAATTACATACATACACATGGGCCATACCAATCACATCATACCCTGCAAAAACAAGTTAGACGTAGAACGATTCTATGCGCTATGACAGGTAGCAATGGCGGTCCCTCTATTTTGATGGCGGTCCCTGAAAACCAAACCGGATTACACAGATCACATCTATGAAATCATTATGAAAATCTCATCAGATTGATCTCATCAACCTGAATTCAAACCATTCAGAGTCCCTCTATTTTCACTAGATCAATCTCATTGATCTATGCCCAACATGTATGGTCTTACGTGTATCACTTAACTCAGATGGTGGATTAAACCGACCGGTATGAGTAGATCGTTACACAGCCACGCATCAAGAGCATGAAAATAGATTGAGTTTCCATCTACCACCCCGCTCCACAATTGATCTAATCAAACTGTGCAACCAAGACTAGCAGATCACATCTACTATCTCTGCATATCATCTATGTGCCATCATCTGAACCTATAACGGCAGCTATGGCTCTGATACCACTGAAGGGTTATGAGGGTGCTACGCTAGCCAGAAAACAAAACTTTTCTGCCTCATAAACCAGGATCTACTGCTAGTTACAGGTCATGGGATTACCACTTGACGTGCGGATGCAGCGGAAGATGACTTGATGTAGTCATACGCGTCATAGCAGGCAGTGCAGTTGCGTGGTCGTTCGTCACATTAATCCCCTCGCGTGGTTCATCCCAGTGCTCTAGATGCAGCACCTCCGAGGTATCCCACATGTACAGGGAAGAAGCGATGTGCCTCCGGACTACTAGGTCCGCGAGGAGCAGAAGGCGCAAGCATGGGAAGGACGGCGGCTGTTCAAGGCGTATAACCCTCACCGTGCACCCTACCCCTTGCTTATATAGGCATCCCCAATGAGCTCACGAGTTGGAGGCCCATTAGTAACCCTAAGCCTTGTCTAATTTGGGTCCAACCCAGATTAGGCTTCCAACCCCTTAAGCGTGCGACCCTATGGGTTCACGCACACATTGACATGGGCCGAGTACTCCTACTCACCCAATAGTTGATAGCGGCCTCTAGCAAGGCGTGACAAGTCCTACGTGCACGCAAAGATCATATCAGATGAACCACTACGACCATATACAAGTTATTCCCTTTGCCACTCGATATATGGTTAAACTCGTGGGTTAACACTTAACCCAAGCACGGCCATGAATTTGTTGATCCAATCACTTGAGTGATCCAGTGATATCTCTCTCGAGTAGAGAGGGGCAAATTCCATCTTGATTGTCTATGTCTCATAGCATGCTTCCCGACCACCCGAAGTCCAACTTTATAACTACCCAGTTACGGAGTAGCGTTTGACAGTCCCTAAGTAGGTCGTTTCACATCTTGAATACATACCATAATCTCAGGTCTAAGGATATAACGTATATGACGTGAATAGAGACTTTCTCATGTCAGGTCAGTCCAGCCTACATGTCTCACATGTGCCCACATTATTAGTTTTACATCTCCATGTCCATGACTTGTGAAACATAGCCATTAACTAATACATGTGCTGGTCTAATATTCAAGTGTGTTCTCACAAGAACACTGACCAGGGACAACTTTAGAATAACCATTCAAGTAATTGAGTTCCACAAATAATTCACATAATTGCCAATCAATACAAGTTGTCTATAATGGATATTCAATGAACACTTTATTAATCATGGATACAATCAGAATATCATCATCTCATGATTAGCTCTAGGGCATATTCCCAACACTCTGGGTCCTGCTGATTCTCGTTCACCCACATCTCATTCTCTATACGTCGCAATCATCACACATGAACAATACATGCAAGAAAACGTACCTTAATTAGAACAGTACACCAAAACATCATAACTATAGCGAACAATAGCATAGAACTGTTCTACTCATCGAGACGATTCCAAAAGTATAAGTTTGCTAAAAACAGAGTTAAAACATGAAAGTTATGACCTATACAAGACTAGAGCCTAAACTACACAAAACAGGACTAAAATCTAAATACTTTTGAACTATGAAGGACTAGATTGTAATTAAAGAAAAGGACAAGGGCTTTACTGCAAAAGTGCCTATGGCAGCGGTGTTGACCGCGTTGACAGCCACGCGGCGGCGCGGGAGCGGCCGGGTCCCATGGACCGGCTGTGGACCGACCCGTGGACCAAGTCCATGGGTCCACGGTGGACCGGCGGCGGTCGAGGCCGACCAAGGTGGCAGCCGAGACGGCGGCGCTTCACCCGAGGTTCATCAGAGTTCGCCGGAAGGGCGCTCTAGGGCATGGCCGATGGCGCAGAGGGGATGGGGAGGCGCCTTGCAACCTCGAGGATTCAACCACGGGTCTTGCATTGGCGCTAGCGAGCTGGAGACGAGTCCGGGTGACGGCGGCGCCATTGGCACGGCGGGGAGCTCGGTGGCGGGCGACTGCGGAGCACGCGGGACGAAGATGAGGCCACATGTGCTTGCACGCGCGATGAGCGGCACAGCCACATCGGGGCAAGGCTAGAGTGGTGGGGCACCATGGCGGCGCTCCTATGGCGGCGCCTGGCAGCGCTCAGAGGGGGGCGAAGGCGGCCGCGGAGGGCATCTCCGTGACCCTCGTGGTCACGCGGTGCTTGGGAAAGAGCTTACCACAGTGAGGAACGGTGGTGCAGGTGAAGATGACGGTGGCGGCGTGAGCTCGGTGAGTCGGCGGCTAGGGTTGTGCAACTCAGCGAAAATGGGCGGAGACTAGGGTTTAGGAGGGCGGCTCAGGAGGCGGCGCTTGCTCTTTATAGCACGCGGCGGATGAGAGTACGCGTGCGCGACGTGCACGGGCACGGCGCATGTAGAGCCGGGGTTCCGGCTTATGTTCGTCTCCCTGTGGGAGACGACACTGTAGTTGGGCACCACTGCTGGCGGGACCCGCCGGTCAGTGACTGGGCAGAGGCACTGCCGCGGCCGGCCGCTGCTGGTGCTCGGCCCATGCGGGCGGGAGCTAGGCTGCGGCCTGGCGGCAATACGGACCGGCTGGTCTTTGCCACTGGTGGCTAGCTGCTACTTGCCGTGGCCGGCCAGGGTTGGCCTTGACTGGCTGGAACTGGTCAGAACTGGCCATTGGAGGCCTAAGGTGGCCAGGGGAGGCTGGGTGATGCCGGGGATGGCCAAAGCTAGTAGGAGCTGGTCTGGGGTTATGAAGCTAGGCTGCTGTTACCTTGTCATGGTTGGCCAGTGGTGGCCACTATGGCTGGCTGCTGCTGTTGCTGTCTAGACCGTGCTGGCCAAAGTTAGCCATGGCCGGCTAGGGCTGGCCATACTTGGCTAGTAGGGGCTGGGGTTGGCCAGGGTCCACTAGGGACTGGCCTAGGCTCGTTAGACTAGGTTAGGTTAGTCTAGAGTTAGGGGAGGACAAGTTAGAGCATGTTAGTAGCTAGAAGGCAAAGCAAGAATTAAACAAGAAGCTTAAACAAGTCAACCAAAACTTATATAATAGCATGAATGCAACAATGCATGGTTTCTAACGTGCTACACACTTTAAAGTAATTCATAAAACTTTTATAGTTGGCCTATGAATGTAAAACATATATTGAAATAAATCAAATTCATCTAATGTTTTCAAGGTTCAAAATCAGGGCGTCATATTGGGCAGGTCGAAATTCGATAGGATTCCGTCTATACTGGAGAATATGTCTATATTGTGGCTCAACAGGCCACGCAAGTTTATTATCTCCCATGGGCGTGCCAAAAAGATGAGAATCTTAAGGGTTGGTACCTTGTGCACTTGATATCACCGCGTGGTAAAGCGGCTGTCCCAAACAATGATGATTACAACTTTGACCCAAAGGCAGATACCGAAGAGTTCTATCAACCCGAGGGGCTAGAAGGGTGTTTGGAGATAGACATTCTTTTGCTGATGGGCATAGAAGTTGGCAACGACATCAATGAGGATGAGGGTGAAGTGGTGCAAGATCCTAAGGACATAAAGATGCTTGAGCGATGGAGGGCTCAGTGCGATAGAGTTGTTTAGGACGATGGAGATGATGAGGACTTAGGTTTCAACAATATTGATAGTGATGATGATGATAGTGATAGTGATGACGTGGAGCCAACCACTGCTCTTCGTGGAGATAATTTCTAATTCATGTAATACTATATTGTTCTTATTATTACTTTGTAATTATGTTTCGTTCATTTTGCATCTCTTTACAAGTACTTATCGATTATTTGTGCTAATTGGTTTAATCTTTGTCTTTGTCATTGCAGGCATAAGATAAAATGCCGGGTGGAAGTAGATGATCACGACGAATGGGAGTCAACTCGCGCTACCTGAGGACTGGCCCCGACGAGGAGGTGGAGCAGCTGCCATTGGTGCAGTCGTCGACGACGGCCCGCAGGCCGAGGGCGCTGTTTTCGGTGGACGATGACGACCGGCAGACATCGTCAAGGAGGAAGGGGGCGAGCAGCAAGGGGGTGAGCAGGATTAGCATGACAGGGGTGAGGCAACACTAGGGGATCATGCACCTCCCTTCAGTGCCGCTCGCGCTAGACCAGCGTCCGGTGATTTGACCTGATGGTGAGAAGTAAGTAACCATTCACAACTTATTCATATGACATGTTAAAATTGAACTTTAGACTAAAAATTCTTCTTAATGACTCGTGCAGAAACTGGAAGCATGTCAGCGGGGCCAGTTCACGTAATCTTAATGGCATGCTGGCCCTCCTGATTAAGAAGCAGTACCCTGGCCTTGTCACCCATAACGAGACCACAGCATCGCCCTGGAAGTGGCGGGACTTCTTCAATGTCAGGGACACAAATGATGTCCCCATTGCTACTAAGATTAAGAGGGGGTTCTGGGTGAGTCTTCATCGCACCGCTTTGTGAATACTACGCATTCATTGGACGTTCTTGAAATATTGAAATGATACATGATATTTGTATGCATGAGTGGTTCACATGTGAGCCAAGGAAAGAGGTCGAGGCATCACAAGTGCAGGACAAGGTCTGCATGGAGCGACTCAAGGACATGTACTATGAGGCGCACGTCTAGGTCCTTATCACCTACCACGCCGACGTGCTTCACTAGTCGCTGCCAAATACACAAGCCAGGGAGATGATCCTCTACCTTGACACTAACCTTCCCAAGGAGATCTACCTCCAGGTAAGTAGGAAACATTAATTCTGATTCATTCCATGAAAAATAAGTAGAAAACATTAATTTTGATTCATCTTCTGACATGTCAAATGCACGTTGTCATGCAATTTCCTGCTGATTGGTGCAAAATGCACATGGACTGCTGGGAGGCCATTGTGGACGAGTGGAGAAAGCCGGAGTCGTACGTGCACCATAGAGCCAAACAGGGACATGCCAAGGCGAGGACAGGGCCGGCACACCACCAAGGGAGCCGCCCCCTCGGAGGGTTCATGGACACATGGGTACGCTTCTGATGATTTATTTATTTATTTATTCATTCTCATTACGTGTAATCATCCTTGTGTTTTCCTTGTAGTCCCCGTCGCATGGTAGGCAGGTGATCAATGAGTTCATGGGCTACACCCTGTCTCACAAGGGCAAAGTGACAGATCCGGACAACGTCTACAAACCAGCGGAGGGGGTCGACACATACACCAACCCGAACGCCTACGAAGATGGTCTAGTACACTGAGGCGGCTCGCAAGCACCATGGTGAGACCTTTGATCCTGCCACCCAGTCCCTAGATAGAGACATCCTGATGAGGACGGGAGGAGGGAAGCAGCACGGCCGGTACTTTATTGCCCACAGCGCAATCGACCCAGCCTCCTCTGATGTCCCCATACGATCTCAATAGCCAAGCTCCACGTAGATGTTGGCAGCAGTTCAGGGGCTGGTGCCCCAACAGGAGGCCCATCGGTAGGAGCTGGCGGCCCAACAGGAGGCCCATCGACAGGAGCTGGTGGCCCAACAGGAGGCCATTCGGCTAGAGATGGCGCGCCAGATGGAGGGCCAGATGGAGGCTGACTGACAGCACTTGTAGTGTCAAATGTAGGAGTTTGCTGGCTTTTTTCAGAACCTTCATATCCCTGGTGTTGTCTTTCCTCCATTGCCTACCTCGATGCTCACTCTACCCGCTCCTCTTAGCCCTATAGGGACTCCGGTGAGTATATATATTTGTCTATTGTTTTGGCTTGTGCGGCCATCCCGCTGGTACTAATGAGATCGCTTCTCCTATGTCCAGGCACAGTCTCCAGGCCATGACTAGCAGGTTGACCCGAGTCCACACCACACATGGCTAGGTGACACTGTGGGGGTATGGACCCCATATACCCTTACGGCTAGACTTTGGGTTGCTTGGTATAGGGCGGCCCAGACCACAAGACGAAGGCTGGTCCATCATCATCCTAATCGATGGGCTGGACGACAAGACAGAGCCCGTGGTCCACTACCGACCAGGTCGATGGGCTGCATAGGCCCTGAAGGCTACTTGGCATGCAAGGAGTCTTAGTTGGTTAGATCTAGTCGTTTACTCCAAGGATACGTCACAATGTAACCGACCACATAGGGAAATCCTAGATATGTAACCTTGCCCCAGACTATATAAGGCGGGTAAGGACCCCCCTAGAACACATCTATTCATCTCATTGTACTCTGGTACTCATCAATACATCAACAAAGACGCAGGATGTAGGGTATCATGCCTCTGAGTGGCCTGAACCTGGATAAAACCCGGTGTTTGTCTTGTGTCTCACGTCTGGATCGTAGGTCTTAGTGCGCCCTTCACCGCAATCTACTACTTCGAGGTATCCCGTCGTAGACTGCCAATGAGGTTTCATCGACAGTCGCGCGCCAGGTAGGGGGTGCGTGATCTGATCTTCAGGCGATCCAGATGGTTTTGTTCCTGGCTTCCATGGACTTCGAGGCGGGCGTCTCCCTCACCATCGGTTCATTCATGTGGACCACCAGCGGGATGACGTCCTTCACATTCGAGGGGTCAGCGTAGCCGGTCCCAGCTCCCGCTGCAACACAGTCAGCCCCAGCACCGACCGCACCGACCACTTCTATGACAACCCAGATCTTGAGGCCGCCCCCGGGGTCGTTCGAGCCGCCCATGACTAGGGTGGAGATGATGGCCATGCCAGCGGTGAACTGGCAGCTTCCTCGCTACCAAAGGAGGCACATCGACAACTCCGATCTGATCAACACAATCGACTGGCATGGGTCAGGTCTGGCTGAGCTCCTCGAGTACGTGGAGTCCACTCCTGCATGGCTCCATGAAGAGTACCTGGACTTCACCCCTGTCCAAACACACCGGGGCAAACGTGCCGACCTGCCACATCGTGCAGATCCAAATCTGCCCGTGGTCTGTGGGTCACCACCTATCCGTCAGGATGGCAACGCTCGGCACTAGCAATGACGTACGGGCTAAGCTGGTGGCCCACGCCGACTAGACCTAAATCTAGCTTCTGGCCCAAACACTGCCTACCAACCATAGAGGAGAGCCACCGGCCACGCGCCGAGGCAGGCCCCTTACTGTGGTGTAGCGCCATCAACAACAACCCACGCCCATCCAGGGCACCGCCAGCAGCACCCTACATGCAATCAGTCTCGTCACCCACGCCGACCAGATCCAACTCTGGCTGCCACTCGGGCTCCGCCCCCAGTTAGGCTGGACGAGTTCATTGACGTGCATTAGCACTAGCAAGCACTTCCCACGCCGCTCGACAGGCCTGAGTAGAGCAGAGGCAGCAGCGCCGGGCACAGTAGGCACAACCCGCCCTAGGGAAGATAGATCCCATCACCCCGACCAGAGCTGTGCATCCTTCTTTCCGCACGGGTTGAGCAACGAGCCGTGTCCTATGCGAGGAGCCTGTAGGATGCCCCCTAGCAATGTGACGATCACCTATTGGACCTAGATCCCAGCCTAGTTCTGGTCCCAGAAGATCCAAGGCCCATGATCGGCATGGTGACTTTGTAGCAGAATCCTTTCGAATCGGGCGCGACGGTCCACAAAGACAACGACATGTCCGACTCGCCCTCTTGGCTCAACAGGATGCCCTCCATTTCCTTCGATTCTTACCGAGTACTTCTGCTCTAATGAAGAGTGTCCTGAGGTTTGGAGTCAAGAAAATGTTGAGGAGACGGATCTGACCATGCTGGACGACCCAGCCCGTTCTGCCGACGTTGCGCCAGGCACCCCGAGGATGCCGCCTGGTTTCAACGGTGCGGTATTCGCTGTCAGCATGGATGAGCCTCCCATCCCAAACAAAGCAGACTAGGAGAGGCAAGAAAGGGAAGGACGCAACAATGATCGAGAGCGTCGACACCTCCAAGAGGCACAAGGCGTGAATGCCATCAACAACGGAGGCAACGGGGGCAACAGCGTAGACCCCCCGCCGCGCCGCCTCCAATGCAACCTCAATCGTGAGTTCAACATTGTTGGGAACCAGATTGTCCATGAGACTCCCACGGCCAACATCACCTTGGCTATAGATCAGCTCAACAACCTTTCCCAAACACACCCGGGGTCAAAGCAATGCAGGACTTTTTGATCGCTGCCGAAGCACAGGTGGTTCAGCTCCGCTCTGTCGGGTCGCTAACCACATCGCATCGGTTGTGGCGGTCCCGGCGTAGCCGTCACCGCCAACCCACAGAAAGCAGCACCGACAATGAGTCTAATCATGTAGGCTCTTCACTCAAGCAGCCTCGGTAGGCCGATGCCGACGACACTCCATGTGAGGTGCCACACAATAACGAGCACCAGTGCGGTAGTCGCCAGCGCGCCAATAGGCAGCATGCCAATCGACGTGTCGAGTGCAACCAGGAAGTCGAGCAGCCCCAAGATCATGACCTCTGTGATCACCTTGATGAACGTTACCATGCTCGATGACACCTGAATGGACCAGCCCCATTCTTGGAGGAACTTAAAGCCGTCCTTTGGCCAAAGAACTTCTGGTTTGGAGACGTCAAGATGTACGATGGGCAAGATGATCCTGAGCACTGGCTCATGTTGTACGAAGTAGCGGTCCGAGCGGCAGGAGGCGACTAGTATGTCATGGCAAACTACCTCCTGGTAGTCCTGAGCAACATCGCTACCTCTTGGCTGCTCCGTCAGTGCGCTGGCAGCATCTACAACTGGCCCCAGCTTAGATAGATGTTCATCAACAAATTCAAGCCCACCTGCGTGTAGCCGAAGACCAAGTGCACCTTGGCGCAAGTCTGGCATTGTCCAAGGGAGTCACTGTGAAAGTACATCTGGCAGTTCTCCAACGCGTGGAACCATGTGGTCGACGTTGCCCTGGTGGAAAGGATCGACCTTTTCGTCGCTGGCTTGGTTCAACCATGTGGCCTGGACCTTAAGAAGGAGTTGCTCCTCAAGTGACCAAGAACCATGGAAGATCTCCTCTCCACTACCCACAAGTTTGGTCATCTCAACGACAGGCTGAACGAGGGGGACCCCATTCCCCCAAACCACAACTACCACCGCAATGACGACTATGACAGCAATAGCAACCACGACCACCGGCAAGATCAGTGGAGACAATCGTTGAGACAATCACGAGCCTGAACATCGTGGTGACGATCGCTCGTTCGAACGACATGGTCAGGATGGCTACAACGATGGTCGGCGTAACCGCAATGAACCCTCCATCAACGTGGTAAAAGGCCAGAAGAGGACAAACAACGATGAACTCAACAAGGTCCTTAGTCAGGATTGTCCCCGTCATCTTGGCAAGGGCCACACGCTGGGTGAGTGCAGGGTCCTGAAGGAGGCGCTGGATAGGACGGCCAACAAAAAGCCGTGTCTGGCCCACAAAGCCAAGGGAAAAAGTAACGTCCAGCAAGAAGATGTCGATAAAGAAGAAGCTCAAGATGCCAACCCATGGCACGCCTATAGAGATCCCGTGAAGAACGTCACTGCCGTCATCTTTGGTGGCAAAGTCGGGCTAGAGAACGCCCGTGAGAAGAAGCTACTGACACGAGCCATCGTGGCTATCCAGGAGGCTGACATTTCTGTCGCAGATGTGAAGGTGCCTGCCTGGTCCGAGTAGGCCATAACATTCAGCTGCAACGATATGTGGGCCAAAATCCCTGACGCCGGTTGTTTCCTGCTGGTCCTCAATCTGGTGATAGACGGTGTCTAGTTCGACAAAGTGCTCATCGACTGTGGCAGCTCCCTAAACATCCTATTCCTCCCAGCCTTCAAGGAGCTAGGGTTGGATTTCAAAGACCTCAAGCCATACAATTGTCCATTCTGGGGCATCATGCCGGGGAAAGCTTCGTACCCTCTCGGGCAAGTCATGCTACCGTCCAGTTCTAGACCAAGCAGCACTTCTGCATTGACCACATTACCTTCATCATGGCCGACTTCAAGGGCATATACCATGCTATCCTTGGCCGACCCAGGATTTCTAAATTCATGGTGGTTCCTCACTACGGGTAGCTTGTGCTAAAGATCCTGACTAAGCTGGGTGTCCTGTCCCTGTGCAGCAACGTCTTCATGGCGTGCGCATGCGAGTCTGATGCCTACGTGGTCGTAGAAGTCAAAGAGTTGAAGCACGCCATGGAGCACACCCACCTGGGCATCAAGGAGGCACCCCCTATGGAGCTCGAGGTTCTATTTGGATCTGCGTGACGGCCTTCCAATAGGGCCAAGTAGCATAAGCTGATCTAGCTCAATCCAAACAATCCCTTGAAGACCACCAAGATCGAGGCTACCCTTCCCCCCATATAGGAAGACGTGCTCGTCCAATTCCTTTGAGAGCACATCAGCGTGTTCATGTGGAAACCCGCCGACATGCCAGGTGTCCCAAGGGAAAAGGCCGAGCATTACCTTGACGTCTCAAAGACTGCTAAACCAATCAAGCAGAAGATGCATCGGTTTGCTCATGACCGCAAGGAAGTCATTAGGGTAGAAGTGGCCAAGCTTCTAGCAGCTAGCTTTATCAAAGAGGTGTATCAGCCAGAGTGGTTAGCCAACCCGGTTCTTGTACTCAAAAAGAATAAAGAATGGACAATGTGCGTTGATTACACTGATCTCAACAAACACTACCCTAAACATGCTTTCAATCTCCCTTGAATTGATGAGGTCATAGATTCTACTGTAGGTTGCGAGTTGCTGTCCTTCTTAGATTACTACTCAGGCTACCATCAAATAGGCCTCAAGATGGAGGACCAGGAAAAGACCGCTTTCATGACCCCCTTTAGTGCTTTCTGCTACAGGACCATGTCGTTTGGCCTCAAGAATGCTGGAGCTACTTATCAACAGGCTATCCAGGCCTGTCTTGAGCATGAGATTGTTGCTGACCTCATTGAGGTGTATGTCGATGATGTGGTGGTGAAGACCAGAGAGTCCCACACATTGGTTGATAAACTCTAGCGGACTTTTTTGGCCCTCAACAATTTTTGGTGGAAGCTGAACCCCAAGAAATGTATCTTTGGCGTATCTTCTGGGATCCTACTCGGCAACGTCGTCAGCCAAGATGGCATATGCCCAAATCCCAAGAAGGTTCAGATCATGCTAGACCTACAAGCACCATGAAACGTTAAAGATATCCAGAAACTCACCAGCTGCATGGCAGCCCTGAGCCACTACATCTCGCACATGGGCGAAAAAGGGCTCCCCTTCTTCAAGCTGCTCAAAGCTAAGGAGAAATTTGAGTGGACGGAGGAGGTCGACAAGGCTTTTAGACAACTTGGCAACTCCCCCAGTACTCACGGTGCTGTAAGAAGGCGAGGAGCTTCTCCTCTACATTGCCGCCACAGCTAACGTGGTCAGTACCGTGATGGTGGTCGAGCGCCAGGAGCCCGGGCATGTCTACGGGGTGCAGCGCCCAGTGTACTACTTTAGCGAGGTTCTTAACAAGACCAAGCAGCAGTACAACCATGTGCAAAAACTACTATACACACTCTTGATTACCAAACGAAAGCTCCTCTATTACTTCCAAGCCTATAAGATCACGGTGGTTATAGAAGCTATAATCAATGACATACTCCGCAACAGAGATGGTAGTGGTCGTATTGACAAATACGCATTAGAGCTCTCTGAGTTCACGCTGAACTTTGACAGTCGCAATACTGTGAAGTCTCAGGCCCTAGTTGAGTTCATTAAGTGGTCAGACCTCAGCTTGCCCTTGGCCGATACGTCTCCCAACCACTGGAAGATGTATTTTGATGGTTCCTTGAACATCGATGGCACTAGGGCAAGAGTGTATTTCATCTCTCCGTCCAAGGAACACACTACTACATCTTGCGCATACATTTTAAGGCGTCCAACAATGTGGCCAAGTACGAAGCCGCCCTACACGGCCTCCGTATCACAGTGGAGCTAGGCATAAATGGCTCCTGGTGTACGGAGATTCTTCTCTCATCATCCGGCAAGTTAACAAAGACTGGGATGTGGTCAATGAAAAGATGGACGCATATGTCACCGAAATTCGCAAGCCAGAGAAAAAGTTCTATGGACTAGAATTCACGCACATTCCACGTGCCGAGAACACAGGTGCAGACGAGCTATCCAAACTCAGATCATCCCAAGCCAAGATACCACCTGGTGTTTTCATCAAAGACTTTCTTAAGCCTTCGATCCCTGATCAGGATTACAAAACACCCGCACCTAGCACCACTACCGACCAGCTCGTAGCAGTGCTCAGAGGCGAAGCAGCAGAGGTAGAAGACAGCTATCCCGGCCAGTAGGCATCCGACAATGGTAATGAGCAGCTGCCTAGTGATGAACCAACCAAGCAGGCAAGGCCTCCCTAGCCTGACTGGAGAGAGCCCTTTTTCAGATACCTGAATGACAACCTATTTTCAGAGGACAAGACCGAAGCCCAACAGCTAGTCTGCAGAGCCCATCCCTATCTCATGGTTAACAGTGAGCTGATGCGCAAGGCCCCAAGGTCCCTAATTTACCAGAAATGCATCACCCAAGCAGGTGGTTTGAAGCTTCTGAAGGATATTCCTGAGGGCACTTGTGGGAACCATGCAGCATTCTGGACGCTGGTTGGCAAAGCCTATAGAGCAGGTTTCTATTGTCCGACAGCCATCTCTGATGTAGAATATTACGTGTGCCGGTGCAAAAATTGCCAGATGTTCGCCAAGCAAATTCATGTCCCTGCACATGAACTCTAGACCATTCCGGTCCCTTGGCCATTCTCATGCTGGGGACTTGACATGATCAGTCCTTTCAAGAAGGCTCCTAGCAGACACACATGTGTTTTCATGCTCATCGATAAGTTTTCCAAATGGATTGAGTACAAAGCCATCAAGAAAGCCTCATCTGAGAAGGCGGTACAGTTCCTTGATGATGTTATCCATCGGTTTGGTATACCCAACACCATCATCACCGATTTAGGCTCTCAGTTCACCAGCGACGAATTCTTTGACTTTTGCGATGATAATGGCATCAAATTCAAATACATGTCCATCGCTCATGCTCGAGCAAATGGACAGGTGGAACGAGCTAACGGTATGATTCTCGACGCTCTCCGAAAGTGGGTATATCGGGATGACAAACATCTCAAACCTATTCGGTGGCTCAAGGAATTACCTGCTGTGGTTTGGGGACTCTGTACCCAGCCCAGTCGTAACACTGGAGTTTTCCCGTACTTCATGGTGTTTGGATCCGAGGCTGTCGTACTAGCCGAGGTTGCTCTCCTTTCACCATGTGTCCAGCATTACAACGAAGAAGCCTCCAATGATGCTAGGGAAATTGACATCATTGCCAAAGAAGAAATAGCGCTTGAGTCTTGTGCTCGGACAGCTAAGTACCTAGTGTTAGTGCATCGTTACTACAACCGCAACATCAAAGGCAGGCTGTTCGTGGTCGGTGACATGGTGTTAAGGAAAATCCAGAAAACAGATGGTCTGCACAAGTTGTCATCCCGATGGGAAGGGCCGTTTAGGATCAAGGCTGTGACACGCCCGACATCCTATCAGTTGGAGACGATGGAGGGTGTCGAGGAATCCAATTCCTGGTACATTGACCACCTCATACGCTTCTATCCAGAAAAAAGATATGTACTCAGTTTTTTGATTATCTCAATTATCTAATATAAGTTTTCTTTTGTTGTTCTCTTTTCCTATCTCGATTCTATTTTTGTGCACACATCTGTCATACATGCACCCTGCATAAGTCTCAGTTAAACTTTGTTTTCTGCCCGTCGAGAATGGCTTAACAAGGCACTGTCTCGAAGCCTCTTATAATGTGTTACAGCTCCACGCTACATGGCACTAGGAGATTCAGCAGTCGCTCTCTAAGGGTACTAGGTACCCAGTGAGCCCAGCGGTCCTACGCGGTTCACTAGCGCATCCCTAGTCACCCGACAAAGTTAGCTTGCTTCGAGGGTGGGGGCAAAACTTAACTAGTGACATTTTTTTGGAAAAACAACCTATGCATAAATCTGCATCTAAAAAAAGGAAAAAACAACAAAATGTTTATCACCCGCTTAAACATGCCTACTTGTCTACATTAATAGGCTTAAAAGTTCATGAGCACCCAGTGCTCAGCACAACTTACAACCATTGTTTTTACATAATTACATTGATAACAGCCTACTGACCACTACCACCATCTCCTGCAGGATCAACGATCAGCATCATCTTGTCAACAATGGTAGTGGCAGTTCGACCAGACAACACCCGGAGCTCCTCGGCTTCATCATCCGTGACCTCTGGAGGGATCTCGTGCTTGATGGTCGCTAGATCTATGTTCTGATAGTTGGGGCGGACCACAGTGAGCACGATAGAGGCAACAAAACTCCCAACTCCCACGACAAACTCCTGCAGCGCCGGCCATAGCCTCTGGCACTGGTCGGCGACAACAGTCTCCTCGCCCACAGGGTCGGCAGGGTGCTCTGTTTCCAGAAAGATGGCCCTTAATACAGGCTTGATGTGTTCGGTCATGGCCCGCATCTTTCCTTGGAGGATCATGATGGAGTCCTCGAGCACCTGGAACTGGGCCAGGTGGCTTTCCCTTAGGTCTGCAACAACAAAGTCATGGTGGTTAGCATACCTTGGTCCATCCAGTATGCTATAGACTTCACATAACAATTCTACATTGATTGACTTACCAGTTAGCGTGGTGATCTGTCCCTGGTCTGCTTTGGCCTCCTTCTTAGCATCTTCCTTTTGGCTCAGCAGACCAGCCAGCTCCTACGTCATGGCCTCACTCTAGCCACTCAGTCCTACAAGAAGCACTCATAAACATGCAGCAAAGATCAACATGAAAGAGGCAAGAGAGGTTTACTCACTGGCGTTGGCCTGCTCCAGGGTCTCCACATTGCAGCGCAGAGTCTCCTGCTCTTCCCTGGCCTGCTCTAGGGCCTCTACCTTGCGGCGTAGAGCTTCCTCCTCCTCCCTGGCCTGCTCCAAAGCCTCCACCTTGTGGCACAGGGCGGCAACCTCCTCCTCCCGCTGGACCTCCTGCTCGCAAAAGACTTTGGCCTACGCCTCCAGCTCAGCCTTGGCTGCCCAGAGGGTTTGGCACTCCTCCCGGGTCACCGCAAACCTGCTGATGGTCCTGCCCCACTGGCTGTTGGTCTTCTGCAGCGACTGCATATACCACGGGTTGATTAATAAGTTTGTGGTCAAAAACCATGTTCAAAACAGACAAGACTGATCTTGGTCAGGTATCATGTTGATCCAGTCAAGCAACACCTCCACCGCGTCCTGGACGCAAGCGTCCATGTCGTCATCCGATATTTCTTCATGTGACATGACATTGCCCTCCCCCAACTTGCGTGATATGAAGACACGTTGCTTGGGCAGGTCGGTACGCGGCATCTTTGGCACCATGGGCACCTCCTCAACCTCCTCCACCGGCGCCGGCGTGATGGGCCTCGTCTGGTCTGGGGCGTGCCTAGGCGGCTGACCCGTCTCGGTGACGGTCAGCCTAAATGGCACCACCTACCTCTCTGGAGGGGGAGTTGGTGTTGGGGTCGATCGGGTGGACGCTGCAGCGCTACTCATCGCCTCCCGTTGCTCTCTGGGCTGCGCTGCGCTGCTCCCCGGTGCCTGCTCGGTGGACGGCGCTGAGCTCTAACTGAGGGGAGGAGTTGGCATTGCCAACGGCGACGCACGGCTGTAATTCATGTTTTAGCCACAACAAGCGAAGAGTCAACATCAAGAACAGGCAAGATATGTGAACTCATTGACACTCACCTGGCTGACCGTCGGAAGCCTCCTCTGAACTTTGGCGCTGCTCTCCGGCTCAGAGCGCCTGGGGTCTCGCTTGTCGCCCCACTGCCATGCCCAGGGACTCGGTCTGACGACCCACCCGACTGGCTCATTCCAGCTGGGTGCATCGGAGAAGTTGGCTCCCTTGCCTCCTCTCGATGCTCGGCAGACGAAGCTGCTCCAGTTGGTGATGTGGCCACCCTGTGTGGTGCCAGCGGTGGCGATGGTGGCGGTGGTGCTGTTTCCATGACTAGCTCCAGTCGAATGGGTGATGCAGCGGCTGCCCACCGAGGTGGAGGAGTTGGTGGCAGTGCGGTCTACACGGGCCTCCTAGGTGTTGTTGTGGGTGCAGGCCTCGGGGCCCTCCCCGTCTGAGGCATCATGGCCTGACATTTCCTCTGGCACTGATTTAGCGTCAGTAGGTAGTCATCCGATGACTCAGGGGTAGCGGCGGCAGCCCTCTTCTTGCTTCCCCCTCCTTTGCCGTCCAGGTTTAACTTACCCCCGAACAACAGAGAAGGGGGCTTCTTCTTGGTGGCCTTCGCCATGGGCCATTTGCCCGCTACTCAGCTCCGTGTCCGAGCACCAGGGAGGTCATCATCTGAGCTAGAGACGTCGGTTGTCCCTTGCTCAGCTTCGTTCTCATCCCGAAGCATCTCCTCTACACTACGCTGGTAGGCCTACGCCTGACCCTGAGGCCATGCCTCAACCAGCACATCAGAGAAGAACACCCTCTGGTCCTGTCCAAGCAATGTCTGACAGTCAGACGATAAAAGTTACTCAAATATCATTACATACCAGTGCACACAAATCAAATCAAATCAAAGTGCAGAGCTGGTTAGCTTACATCTGGTGGTGGTCGGTTGATGTCGTATGGTCGAGTATGCTGCTCCAGAAAGCTGCTACTCGGGTCAAACCTTTTGAACAAAAAAAGCCATTCATCGGTTCAACACATCCCACGTCAGCTTCTCCTGGCTTTCTCAGGAGGGATCGGTCCATCCAGAATACTCGAATAGGCGGTTCACCTGTTCCTTGCACGGCTGGATCCAGCGGACCGATTAGATCCTGACGACAAGCACACCATTGACCGACTTGTTGTCAATCAATGACAGCAGCTCATTCACCTGGAACATTTCATCTGAGGTTGGCAGCTCTGATGACCTCGGGTTGCACTCCGGCACCTGCTTGATGTCGCAGGGCACTTGCCTCCCCTCCACGTTCTGGCTCATCTAGAACCAACGGGTATTCCATCCCTTGGTGGTGGATTGGGGCTTGGATCCTAGCCAGTGTGCCCTTGGCCTGTCCCTAAGCTGCACATAACACCTGCCCGCTATTTGGGAACCCCCAGATTTGGCCTCTTTCTTCCTGAACAAGAAGAAATAGCGGAAGAGATTGAACTGGGGGGCGATGCCCAGATACAGCTCATAAAATGCGATAAAAATAGAAAGGGCCAGGATGGAATTAGGGTCAAGATTGCAAATAGAAATCCCTAATAAATACATGGGTGCGTCGAGCCCTTGAGGCACCATGTCCTTGAAAACTATGAATTCCCCATCTCGGGGATTGGGGAAATCCTCACCTCGTGGCTCACGCCACGCCTCCATCTCGTACGGCGGCAGCAGACCCTCGATGGTGAGAGCTTGCAATGACTCCTGAGTGGACGTTGATTGCCGCCATTATGCCCCTGACACCTCGGATCCAATCGCCTTCCCTGCCTTCTTGCTTCCCTTCCTCGCCATTTCTTTCAAATGTGGTGGGTCGATTGGGTGAGCGGAGGACGGCGGAGGTGCTAATGCACGGATTGGCTAGTTTGCCTCTTGGCAATGGCTGGATTTGCTATGGCGGATTGGGGAATGGTGGTGGTTGTTCAGGTAGACGATGGGCTTGAGAAGATGGAGCGACTGGCGATAGAGATGAATGCGGTGCAGAACCGTTTCCTCCGGCGGCGCCTGCTATTTATACCATTCGGGTGATGCCCCTTTGACTTCTAGGGTTGGGCCTACTTGACTTATGAGGACTCAGCTTGGTGGGCCGTCCTGGGTCCTATTCTGTGTGTGGGCCAGGATATTATATTCCCTCATCCCGGTTGTTAAGCACGCGCCCGAAAGTTTTGGGGTCTAATCCCATATCTGTTACTGATTTTCAAAATTGGTTCCAGATTTTTTCCTTAAAATCTGGGTACTGATTTTTCGGGTCAGACTTTTTACTTTCCATACCTAGGGACTACGTGGCGCCATCACTCGGTGTTTACGGATTACAAATTCTCGGTATCATCGACGACTGCTACAACAATATGTATTCAAAAACAAGCTAAGTTTTTACTTTAGTTTTTTTGTTATCTTCCTTTTTTCTTTCTACACAATTTTGTATCTTTTTTCAATAATTGTCATATATGCACCCTGCATGAGTCACAATTGAACTTTGTTTCTTGCCCACCAAGAACAGCTCGACAAGGCACTGCTTCAATCCTCTTACAATGTGTTATAGCTCCGCGCTACATGGCACTAGGAGATTCAGCACTCCCTAACATACTAGGTACCTAGTGTTCCAAGCGGTCCTACACGGTTCACTAGCGCATCCCTAGTCACCCGACAGAGTTAGCTTGCTTCGAGGGTGGGAGGCAAAACTTGGTTGTCAATGTCATCCATGTTTTCCACATATTAAGCATCTAAAATGACATAAATGTTATCACCCGGATCAATTATTTGTACATCATGTACTACCAATTTTCATATTTATTTTTCTGGACATGGTTCCGTTTCCAAGCACACTTCATGCTTGGGGACTAGATCAAGGATCTTCATTTAGATTTTTCACACAACTTGGCGTATGGACTTCACCGCTGACCAGTTGGGGTACTCGGTGCTTCCCGCCCAATTGGTCTGGCTTGGTGCTACGCACTGCATACCTGGTTCCCGAACACATGCTACTCGAGGACTTGTCGTTACCATCATATGGCTTGATGCCCCATGCCGCACAACCTCGTCTCTGGCTTTATGCTGCTTGGGGACCTGCCATCACTACTCGGCTAGGTGTTACGCAATGTACAACCTCTTTTTTCGACTTCCTGCTGCTCGGCAACTTGTCATTGCCATCCAGAAGTGTCTACAGATCAGCGTTTCTCGGTGTCCCTTGACTCGATTGAGCCTGCTTTGTCTAGAACTTGCCTAGGGACTGTGCAATCAACTTGCCACCCAGAGGTGACTATGGACTAGTAGTTCTCGGTGTCCCTTGACCCGATCGAGCCAAAGCTCTGTTTCCTAAGCAGAAAGTCATAGTTCATACATGGGATTTTGCATCAACTCGTCAATTAGCATTGACTGCGGACTAGTTAATGCTATGTTGAGTTTTTTATTAAAAGCTCAATACAACATATTCTATCTTATCGAGCTTGGGGACTATGTGGGCCCACATCACCTCGCGGTGACTTGGGCTTATCTTCTTTTCCTGGTTCAGTACCTCTACCTCCGTGGACAGTTCATGTTAGCATCCCAGTGATACTTCGTGTCACGTGTTAACGTGGGCCCATGTCTCAGGACGTGGAAATATTTTTCTTTCTCTTGGAACACCATACATCTTTCGATTGATCACCTTCCTTGATGGGAGCTATGCTTGGGAGTAGACTTAACTGCTCAGGAGAAGCCTAGATGGTGCTGACTGATCAGCGTCAGTGCTGGTTGGTACCATGTGGTCGGCAACTTCACCTTTCGGCACTACATGGTCGGCGATAACACTGCTCGGCACTACGTGGTCAGTGTCTTCACTGCTTGGCACTATGTGGTTGGCATCTTCACTGCTCGGCACTATGTGGTCTGCATCTTCACTGCTCGGTACAGGTCAAGACAGCGATTCCCTCAAGATACATGGTGCTCGGGGACTAGTTGTGGGGGTATGGACCCTATATACCCTTACAGCTAGACTTTGGGCTGCTCGGTACAAGATGGCCCAGACCACAAGACGAAGGCTGGTCCATCATCATCCTGATCGGTGGGCTAGACGACAAGACAGAGCCCATGGTCTGCTACCGACCAGGTCGGTGGGCTGTGTGGGCCCTGAAGGCTACTTGGCAAGCAAGGAGTCTTAGTCGGTTAAATCTAGTCGTGTACTCCAAGGATACGACAATGTAACCGACCACATAGGGAAATCCTAGATATGTAACTTTGCCTCCCCGACTATATAAGGCAGGCAAGGAACCCCTAGAATGCATCTATTCATCTAATTGTACTCCGGTACTCATCAATACAACAACATAGATACAGGATGTAGGGTATTACACCTCTGAGCAGCCTGAACCTAGGTAAACCCCCGTGTTCGTCTTGTGTCTCATGTCCGGATTGTAGGTCTTAGCGCACCCTTCACTGCAATCTACTACCTCAGGGTATCCCGTGGTAGACTGCCGACGGGGTTTCATCGACAGGCGCTCCTCCTCCGCCTCCGCAGCACGTGTGGTGTCCGAGGTCAGGTGGCGCAACTCCTCAGCCTCTGCAGCCTGGGTGGTTGAAGGACCGAAAAAGGCGACCAGAGGGGGTGAATGGGAGCCTAAAACTTTTTCTTCAAAAACCCCGACCAGGTAGAAACACTACCAAGCACCAACAAACCAAGGCAAGAAAAACCCCACTAGGTAGACCAAGCACCCTCGAACTAATGCAAGAGAAGAGAATAGAAACCAAGAACAAAATGCAACTGGTTGGGAGCTAGTCAGAAACTGAAGAAAACCTAGTTAGCAACTGGTACCGACCATGTAAACCAAGGTGGTCGGTCAACAGAGCAGGAGCTGGTCCGAAAAGCTAGTCGAAAACATTGGTTGGGACCAAAGCAAAGACTGGTCAAAAAACTGGTTGGGACCACGTAGCTCACAGTGGTCGGCAAGAGGTCAGAAGTTGACCGGTAACTGGTCGGGAGCCCACGCCCTAGAGTGGGAGGCGCTTCAGTGCTGCTGAGTACTGTTGTTCTCCCACCACTGGCATCACCAAAGCAGTTAACCGACCACCGACGAAAGAACCAGAGAACTTGGGTCAAGGGCAAGTGCTGCTCAATGGAGCTCACTCAGCGCCTAAGTGCACGATGCTGGTAGCACTATAGTTAGACCCTACATGGGAATCCCTCATGCAAATAGAAAAAAAGAGTCAAAGAAAACTCAGAAAAGACATCTGCTCAGAACAGCAGTGAGGCGAGAGAGAGATTCAGTGAAAACCGGATCTGGCCAACACAGATCGATACCAAATTTTGTACAGTCAATCACAAGGGAGAAGGAAAGCTGTCCCCAAGAAATCGAGCCTCAATTTGAACCCAGTGGCCAGGAATTTCCAGATCTGGGCCGATGAACACAGTTTTTTCCCCCAAAACACAAACTACTCAGTTTCTTGATGCACGAGTGGAATTGGTTCAATTCCCCTGAGGATCTAGTTCATCACTCAACAAAACATCAACCAACACAAAAATATTGAGCCAAAATGCTCCAAAATTGATGAATCAAAGTTCGTTCAGCAGAACTACAGAAAGTCAACGCTGCACGAAAAACCGATCAAGTTCACAGATCAAGGAGTAAAAGCCCAGAGGGCACGAGGAGGATTTGGGCCTCCATTTCCACACAAAATATCTCACAAATACATGGGTAAAATTCTTGTTCTTGGACCTCTACAAGAACATGAACAGAAAAGGAAAAACCAAAGAAGGCAGAGAGCAACGGCGGCGGCTAGGAGGTATGCAGCCGAGAGATGGGAAAGAGGTGGGTCTGGTGGGGGGCTGTCCACTCCTATTTATATGCCTACTACACAATTCTACTATTGCCCCTAGATATTACTTGAGCGAACCACCTAGCCAAAGGCATTATGGTCCAACTCAGGATTTCCTGATCCGACGGCCACCGCGCCTTCTCACTGGTATCCTTGCCTCGACGCAATCTCCCTGATGCCGCCACGTGCTGTCCATCTGCATTGGGACCGTTTGGGTTTTGAGGCACAAACCTGTGAAACCCACCGTTGATTGTTTTGAGGGTAAACCACCAAACCGTCCGCGAGTAGCGTAGCCTATATGCATCCCCCGTCGATGGTTTTGAGGACAAACCATCAATCCTCCTCGCGAGTAGCGTAGCACGTATGCGTCCCCCGCCATGTACACTTGCGCTTGTTGATGTCCCAAGTATCAGCCACCACAGCTGGCCACCTGGCCGTCTGGTCCCTCGGTCCAAGCCTCGCGTCCGCCCTTCATCGCACCCGGTCCGTCAGCACAGCACGCCCTACTTGACCTTCACCCGACCACTGCCACTGCCTCCGAACTCCACACCTGCACATCACAAGCCAAGAGACACGTTTTGACACATAACCTTGTGCCAGGGGATCAGTAGAACCACCGAGACTGACCACCAACCAAAGTGTTGAACATGTTAACAATCGCTCATCACAGCAACAAAAGATGCTACACCATGATATGGAAAATCTTGTGTCCGCAATCTCCCCCTTGATGAGTGCATTGTCAATACCAACACAAAGCCAGAGAAAACCCATTCAAATGACCAAAAACCAAAGAAAAGCTCAAAACGGTCATGAGCAAGCAAAGAGCAACAACTTAAATTACCAAAAGCCAAAGAAAAGCTCAAAACGGTCACTTGTCATATATATGTGGATTTGTGTTATATATATTTATATATATGTGATTTTCCTGCTGTGATATATATTGAAAAACAGAAAAAAGAAAAAAATTTCAGCTTTGCCGAGTGCCGTCGCAGGCACTCGGCAAAGTTTATTATATAAAAAGAAAAAACTCTTTGTCGAGTGCCATCCTCGGCAATTGGCAAAGACTTTCTGAATAAAAAAATATTAAATATCTTTGCCGGGTGCCATGTCAGCACTCGGCAAATAAGTCGCCAGATGACGGTGGCCACTTCCTTTGCCGAGTGCTGGTTTGGCACTCAGCAATGGCTTTGCCGAGTGCCTTCGAGTGGCAGTCGGCAAAGAGGTCTTTGCCGAGCCATTCTTTGCCGACACCTCTTTGCCGACTGTCGACGTGTAAAACACTTGGCAAAGCCTTCGCCTACTGCTTTCAGGCCTTTGCCGAGTGCTTTCGACACTTGGCAAAGCCGGTGGATGCGGTAGGGAGTAGCTTCAGCTTGGAGAGGGTCATGGCAGTAGTCAATCTTACTAGCACCTTAACCCACCACTCCACCATGTTCATCCCGGATAATGAATCCTCATCCCCCCAAATATTTGCTGCTTGTGGATTGAGCCATCTACATTTAGCTTTACGTAATATGTTATTGGTGGTTTCCATCTGGATTGTGGCTAGTGACTGAACTGGAACCTCAAAAATGCTCACAGAACTGTGTATAAAATCTTACTATAATGCATTCCGTGTCAGAGGAGAACTCCATTATCTCAATAGCTTTGACATCAATCCTATGGGACCAAATCCTTATTAACGTCATAGTTACTTGGACACAGCAATGCCTATTCCATTCCCATATTTTTCCATAGTACATCTAAGGCCGACATCTGCTAAGCTCTCACCGAACTGCCTTAGCATATTTGCATTTGAAAATAAATGCATTCCACGACCTCACAGCTTCTACGCAGACTATCATGCGCAGGCCTCTAGACAAGATTTTTGACTTTGTTTGGGCACTTTAAGCCCCAAATTTTTGTCCAAGGGAACGTCGTCGAAATTGCCAGAATATGAACAGTACCCCCACTGCTTGGACCATGATCTGTTCTTGTATTATCAGTATGAACCTTGTAGGATGACTTCACACTAAATTTTTCCTTGGAATCATAAGTGCCAAGCTATGAAATCTTCAATATTGTCTCGTACGGAAATAGATATGATCACCTCAGCATCATTTGACCCAAACACAAAAGAAATCCAACTCTAACTCTAGTATATCTCATCCATTCAATTCCCAAAAGCAATTCACAACTTCTTTGCATCGGTCTTATCAAAACAGACAAAAGAAGTCCTCGTTATGTCTCTTTGTTTTTACATCCAATGGAGAAAAAATATAATTTTTCTGTTAGCTCCAAATAACCATAGAAAATTTCTCACCGACAAGGTTATTCTAATTTGCAGCAATGATAGATGGATTATTACGTGAGAAAAGGCCGTGCAGTGCACACACAGTTATCTAGAGCATCGATGTTGCATGCAGGCGTCTTCAATTGATGTGGAACGCTGAGAACATAGATATGAGGAAACAACCAAAGGTGGCACTCCTCCAACACATGCACGCTCCTCCTTGTGTTGAGCTTATGTGCATCTTCATTCGTCCTTCTTTGCTCACTGTTCGTTTCATGCTCCTGGTGTCTCCCATTCCTAATAGATTTTACTGCTTTTTCATGTAGCTAAAATTAGTGGTCTCCATATATGGCTGTTATCACAAAAACGATTGTGTTGGTTTATGGTGCTGGGAATGAGCCCACGAAGTGCCAGGACTGTATATATAAGAGAACAATGAAGTTGGATATATGTGTGTCTCTGCCCCCTACCTCTCTCTTTAATAGGAAATCAATGAGGAAATGAGTGAGCTAGAGAGCAAGCATCCATGCTGCATATATCAGAACATAAGAAAATTGTCTGTATATAAGTACACTGCTCACTACTTAAGAATACACGATAGTTTGCTGATCATTGGTGTATGCGTGGGTTGCAAACTGACTACTGAGACACAATATAATGACTTTATCTTGTAAAAATTAGTGAGACCACCAACCCGGGCATGGTGCTAGTACTTGGAACGTGTAAGGCTGTAGCTCCTCCAAAATGACTTAAGTCCTTTCTAAAATAAGAATTAATCTCTTGGAAAAAAACTGCAATATGATTTGTCCGATTTTTTTCATCAATGGATAGAAGAGGACACACAGGGTGCCAGTTGCACGATGGGGCCTTAGGGGCCACTCGTCGAACAGAAGCACTATACTGTTTCTGGAACAACAGAGGAGTACAAGAACGTCTTGCTTGTTCCGGTGGATCGACTATGTAATTCCTCATCGGGTGGGTTTGAATAGATCAAAGGAAGTTTTCCTCTTTAATCATATACACTACCGGGCTCAGTGTCTTTGCCGAGTGTAGGAAGCACTCGGCAAAGGCCTGAAAACAGCTTTGCCGACTATTTTCCGCGTCGGCAGTCGGCAAAGAGGTGTCGGCAATGAATGCCTCGACAAAGACCTCTTTGCCGACTGCCACGCGACAGACACTCACCGAAGACTTTGCCGAGCGCCAGGTAGGCACTCGGCAAAGACTTTCTGAAAAAATAAAAAAGGCAGAGGCCCACCTAGCCCATCTACAGGGCCCGGCGAGCCCATCGACGCCGCGCCGTCGTCCTGCCGCCGTCCCTCAGCCCGCCTCGCCTCGCGTCGCCAGGGCCGCCGCGACCTGCGCCGCTGGGGGCCGCAGCGTCCCCCCTCGCCGCCGCTCCCGGCGGCGTGTGCTGGCTGCCGCTCCCGGCCGCCGCGCCTCGCGGGAGCGCGCAAGCCGCCGCTCCCCGCCGCCCCTCGTCGGAGGCGGGCGGGCCGCCGAGCCCCGCCACGCCTCGCGGGAGCCTGCGGGCTGCCCCTCCCCGCCGCCCCTCGCTGGAGGCGCTCAGGACGCCGAGCCCCGCCGCCCCTCGTCGGGAGCACGCGGCTCGCCGAACCCCGCCGCGCCTCGTGGGAGCGCGCGGGCCGCCGTTGCCCGCCGCGCCTCGACGAAGGCGCGCGGGCCGCCGCTCCCCGTCGCCCCTCGCTGGAGGCACGCTGGCCGCCGAGCCCC
>CM041635.1:34609386-34678391 GCA_023333625.1 Bothriochloa decipiens | reverse complement strand
GGCCATCGTGCCTGACATGTATCTGTGGTTGTCGGCCATCGTGCCGTCTTTTCTTGCAGGTTTGGTAACCTCCCCGTACAAGGGAGGTATTGCCGAAATTTTTCATTCTCACTAATTGTTTTTCTTTTTCAGGAGGGCTCCCATTGGAGGCTAGCCGGAGGAGCACGACTGGGCACTGCCTCGCTATCCTGTCTCCACCGGCACCTGCAGTATGACCTCTCTTTCCATCACATGTAGGCGTAGGTTGCCTTACCTAGTTAGGCATCTCCCGTCCGAAACGGATACGGTTGGAAGTATGCGTTCTTTGCATATGTATAACCGTATCTGTTTCAGATTGTCCACGTTATTTGGACAACCCGAGGATGCGTAGACGAGGTTAGCTTCCATGTTCCACTCCCGTCCGAGTCAGAGTTTTGGCAGGACCTCCCCGTTGTTCTCCGGATACACACTCTGCCCGCCGGGACGTGTATCGGGAGAACAGCGGGGAGGTGCTGCCAAAATTTCGTCTCGGACGGGAGCGGATTATGGAAGCTAACCTCGTCTGCGCATCCTCAGGTGGGATTAGGACCTATCCTTCACCTATTAGATGGTAGGAGCGCGTTGTAGATGCACTTGCTAGTTTTATCACATGTTAACATTGCCGCATGACAGAGCATGGGTGACCATGAGTGGATGTACTCGGGCTTCGCAAGTAAGAGTAATGAATGGATTAGGGGGATGAATGAGTTCCTGGAGCAAGCATTTGGCCCAGCTGCAAAAGGGTCGATTCAGATGTTGTGTCCCTGCAGCCAGTGCAAGAACAAGAAAAGGAAAGTAAAGGTTGCGGTGGGGAAAGATCTGTTCAAGAACGGATTCGTTCCAAACTATACCCGTTGGCGCCACTATGGTGAACACCATCGTATTAGGGACTAGGTGGTGGGACCCATCCTCGAGGAGTATGATGCCGATGCCGGGATGGCAGACATGATGGCAGACTTCCACGAAGCATGGTTGGCGAAGAAATGGATGTGGAGGAAGATCCGGAGGAAACCGCGAAGGCGTTCTATGACATGATGGAGGCGGCACAGAAGCCCCTTCATGAGAAGACAAGGGTTACGCAACTGGATGCCGTCTCACGCCTAATAGGGTTGAAGTCGCAACTGGGCATTAGTTGAGATGGCTTCGATCTCGTGTTGAGCATTGTTGGCACACTGGTTCCGGCAGATCATGTCCTGCCGAAGAACACCTACGCTACATAGAAGCTCTTCGTGCACTTAAGATGCCGTATGAGGGGATCCAAGCTTGTCTGAAGGGGTGCGTCCTATTTAGGGGAGACCTCGAGGAAGCAAAAATCTGTCCAAAGTGCAAAGCCTCTAGGTTCGTGTTGGTACAAGGCTCTGATGGCAGCATGAAATAGTCTAAGGTCCCCGAGATGGTCGTACGGCACCTTCCTTTCATACCGAGGCTTCAACGGCTGTACATGACAGAATGGTCCACGAAACAAATGACGTGGCAGAAGAATGGCAAAAGATACCATCCTGACAAGATGGTACACCCGACGGATGGTGATGCATGGAAGCACTTCGATAACATGAATCCTGTCATGGCTATGGAGGCTCAGAATGTACGCGTAGCGCTGGCAACAGATGGGTTCAACCCATTTGGAATGATGGCGGCCCCGTACACTTGTTGGCCCATGTTTGTGATCCCCCTCAATCTCCCCCCCGGCGTCATGTTTGAACCTAGGAACGTGATCTTGACGCTGATAATACCTGGACACCCGGGCGACAATATGGGTGTGATCATGCAGCCGGTGTGGGATGAATTACAACTTGCTTGGGAAGAGGGGGTACTTACATACGACCGAGATACAAAGAGGAACTTCAGAATGCATGTGTGGTACCAGTATTCAATGCATGACTTCCTGGCGTATGGCTTATTCAGCGGGTGGTGTGTTCACAGGAAGTTCCCTTGCCCGACATGCAAGGCAGATGTGATGTTCACCTGGCTGGCCAAGGGTGGGAAGTATTCTTCTTTCAACAAGCATCGCCAATTCCTGCCTGAGAACCATGAATTCAGGCTTGATGTAAAGCACTTCACGAAAGGTGTTCAAGTCACCGGCCCCATTCCGCAGGTTAAGAGCCCTGCCGCTGTCCTTGCCGACATACAGGCTCTCAAAGTTGAGGAAACAGGTGGTTTTAAGGGATATGCTTGGGACCACATGTTGACTCATATATCGAGCTTGACTAGGCTCCCCTACATCAAGGACCTTCTTCTTCCACACAACATCGATGTAATGCACATAGAAAAGAATGTGGCCGTGGCACTCTGGGCAACACTCATGGACGTTGGTAAAAAGTTGAAGGACAACGTCAAGGCTAGACTAGACTTGGAGATGATTTGTGATAGACCAAACCTGGTGATGAAGACCCCTGTGCCCGGCAAGAAATGGAAAAGGGGCCCGGCCGATTACATCCTGAAAAGGGCCGATAGGAAGGAAGTACTGCAGTGGATCAAGACGTTAAAGTTCCCTGATGGGTATGCCGCGAATCTGAGCAGGGGCATGAACTTGCAGACTATGAAAGTCTTAGGGATGAAGAGTCATGACTTCCACATATGGATTGAGCGGATCCTTCCTGCGATGACCCGAGGATACCTCCCAGAGCCAGTGTGGTGCATCCTGGCAGAGTTGAGCTTTTTCTTCCACCAGCTTTGTGCCAAGGAGTTGTCTCGGGATGTTTGTGTTGAACTGGAGAAGGCTGCACCTCTGTTGCTCTACAAGTTGGAGATGATATTTCCACCCGGCTTCTTCCTGTCGGTGCAGCATCTGATTTTGCACCTACCGCGCGAGGCACGGTTGGGGGTCCCGTGCAGGCCCGTTGGTGCTATCCAATCGAGAGGTGTCTAAAGCTTCTTCGAAAAAAGTGTAGAAATAAAGCCAAGATTGAGGAATCCATGGGAGAGGCATCCGTTCTGGAGGAGGTGTCGACCTTCACACAGGCGTACTATACTGTGAATCTTCCCATCGTGCACAATCCAACCCCTCGTTACAACGCCGACGAGAACTCATCGACCCTCAGCCTTTTCCAAGGGGATCTCAGAAGTGGAAGCGTAGGTACCAACAAGCAGTTGACCCATCAGGAGTGGCACACTATCATGTTCACATTGTTGCTCAACCTTGATGAAGTGATTCCTTATCAGAAGTAAGTTCTCAATGAGGTTGTTACCTACGCCGTCACTATCCTCCACCTATCATGATCCGACCCTCTAGTCTCTTGCTTCTTTTAGGGAATTTATTAGTCAATACTACACAGGCAATAGGGCTCCTACCGAGCAAGAAGAAGACAATCTTCTTAGACACGGTGTGCCCAATTTCATCTCCTAGTTCTATACAAAGGTACCAACCAACTAACCTCTTTTCGACTTTGTGATTCCACTTTGCTCCCCGGAGTGAGTAATGTAACGATCTACCTGTCCTCACCCTTGCAGGCCCAAATGGATATAGAAATGAGTGATGAATTGAAACAGGTGGGCCGTGGCTTCTCCAGTAGGGTGAAGTCATTCACCGTTTATGATGTGAATGCCTATCGCTTTTGCATGAGAAGGCACGAGGAGAGTCGACCCAACCTAAAAACCATGTGCAGCGGAGTTTGTATGGCCGGCACGGATCAGAAGGACTACTACGGCATAGTCGAAGAGATATACGAGCTCAACTTTAAGGGTGCTGAGACTTTCAAGCCGGTGGTATTCAAATGCCATTGGTTCGATTCCGATGTCACGAGGCAAGACCTTACGATAGGGCAAGTCGAGATTCGACAGGACTCCAGCTATAAAGGAGACGATGTCTACATTGTGGCCAACCGAGATGTCACGCAAGTTTATTACCTCCCATGGGCATGCCAAAAAGACGAGAAGCTTGCGGGTTGGAGCCTTGTGCATTTGGTGTCGCCGCGTGGCAAACCGCCTCTCCCAAACGACGATGATTACGACTTTGACCCAAACCAAGATGAGTTCTATCAACCTGAGGGGCTAGAAGGTACTTTGGAGATAGACATTGGTTCGCTCATGGGCATGGAAGTAGACAACGAAATTGATGAGGACGAGGGTGAGGAGGTGCAGGATGCCAAGGACTTAAGAATGCTTGAGCGATGGCAGATGCAGCGCGATGGAGTTGTCCAGGAGGATGAACTTGATGATTATGGAGGTGATGAGGATGATGATGACAGTGATGACTTAAGAGAGCTCGACAATATTGATAGCGATGACGACGATAGTGATAGTGATGACGACTCCATGCCTGCCATATTGCCGTTCGTGGAAATAATTACGAGGCCATGTAATACTATATTGTTATTATTATGTTCCTTTACAAGTACTTGTCATTTATTTATGCTAACTCTTTTGTTCTTTGTCATTGCAGGCACTCGACAAAATGCCAGGCGGACGGCGGCAGCGGCCGCATCGAGCCGTACGCTCGGCGTACCAGGTCCCCCCGCAGGAGACCGCCAACGACGACGAGGAGGAGGAGGAGCTGTTGGTGGGCGGGTCGTCCAGTAGGGGGTCGCAACCCCGCAGCGGACGTCGCCAGGCGACAAGGAGGCTGCCGTTCTCGTCCTCGCATGGGGGGACGCGATGGGTGACGAGGACGACGACGACGACGACGACGACGCCGCCGATGACGACGACGCCGTGCCTACACCAGGCTAGATGGCTTCGACTTCGTCAGGCGTGGCCAAGGTGTACTCGCGCAGGCCCACGCAGCTTCCTAGGGTGCAGCCACAATTCAACAGACGCCCAGTGATTACACCCGTCGGCTAGACGTAAGTAACCATTATTGATTTCACTACTTGTTCATATGACATGTTGAAAATCGAACTGCAGACTAACAATTGTTCTTAATGACTCATGCAGTACCTGGGCGTTTATGAGCGGAGAAGGTGAATCACGCCATATCAATGGCATCCAGGGCCTCCTGATTAAGGAGTACTACCCTGGCCTTGTCAACGTGGATGGCGAGTTGAAGGTGCCCACGAGGTGGGCTCACTTCTACCTCATCAACGTGGGTGGCGAGACCCTCGCGGCAAAGACAAAGAGGGAGTTTTGGGTGAGTCTTTCATCGCACCGCATTGCTAAATAGTACGCATTCGTCGGACTTCTTGAAACAATGCAATGCTACATGATTTGTTTGTGTGCAGGACTTCTTCACATGCGAGGAGGGTAAAGCGGACCAGGCGGCATGAGTGCAGGAGGCAGTCTGCAAAGATCATCTCAAGGACCTGTACCACGAGGCGCGCATACAAGCCATCCACGACTACTACACCGACGTGCATGCAGAGTCCATTAAGAAGCCCAAAATCTGCCAGATCATGAACTCGAGGGAGACCAACCTCACCTTCGCTCAATACGTGCATGTAATTAAGTAGGAAAACATTCGTTCAGACTCCTTCAGTGAAACATTACACTAATCTTCTCGCATGTCAAATACTTGATGTCATGTAGTTCTGTCCGGGGTGGTGCGACAACCACAGGGACTGCTAGGAGGAGATTGTGCGCATGTGGCAAACGGACGAGGCGTACGCGAGGCGCAACGACCGTCGGGGCCGCCGCTTGCAGATGTGAGGGGTGCCACACCACCAAGGGAGCCAGCCCCTCCCAACATACATGAGAAGATGGGTATGCATCCATTCATGTCTTTTTTGTAGCCCTCAATTATCATTACTTGTAACCATGTTTCTATTTTTAATGCAGACACAGGCGCACGGTGGGCAGGAAATCAACCAGTTCACCGGGTACCTCCTCTCCCACAAGGGCAAGGCGACAGCGCTGGACAACGTCTACAACCCGGAGGACGGGCCCGAGGCGTACAGCAACCCCACCGCCTACGAGAAGGCGACCGAGTACATCGCCGCAGCTCGCCAGCGCTACGCGGAGACGTTCAACCCCACCGCCGAGCCCTTGGACACAGACCTCCTGCAGAGGTTGGGACCAGGGAAGCAGCACGGCCGGTACTACATGGCCCATAGCGCCGTCGACCCGTCCGATGCTCCCACGCTGAGCCAGGTTCGATCCAGGCCCACGAGCTCCACCGACATCCCCATAGCGTCTCGGCAGCCGAGCATGTCGCAGTTCCAGGTAAGTGTGGTTTCGTTCGTCGTTCACTCGTTTCACATCTATACTTACAATCAACACTGCGGATGTAATATTGCAGGCCTAGGTGCAGGAGCAGATAGCGCAGATGCAGGCGCAGATGCAGGCGCAACAGATGGCTTACCAGCAGCACCTGACAGCCATGCAGCAGCACTACAATAGTCAAATGCAGGGCTTTGCTGGCTACTTCCAATCCCTGCAGATCCCCGGGCCGCCTCCACCGCCTGAATTATTCGTTCCACCGCCTCCTCCACCGTCTTTTCCTGTGCCTGCTCCTGTCGCTCCTGCTGGGACCCCGGTGAGTACATTGACTCTTGCTTTAGCTAGTGCGTCCATCCTGCAGATACTAATGACATCACTTAGCCTTTAACTTGTGCAGGTAAAGTCGACGGGTTTAAACCCGTATCCTAGAGGTGCCGGCCCTCGGATGATGCCGTATCCACCTCCGGGTGGCCCTTCTCCACCGTATCCACCTCCGCGTGGTCCTCCTACACCTTATTTGTGGCCGGTGGGCAGAGGGCGGCCGTACTGGTCGGCGCCGCGTGATCCAGGGTGGGTTCCCTGGGAAAACCCTGGGGGCTCTGGGGACGGACAACCTGACGGCTCCGAGGACGGCGCGATGAGCTAGGTACTTGTCGCTTGTGTTATGCTCCTGGACTTGAGTATCGTCGAAACCTCTGTCATGTATTTCTTCTCTTCGTGATGGACCTATACTTGTTGTGTTGAACTTCATGTGATGGACCTCGACTTGTGGTGTTCGACTCGTTGCGTTGAACTTCATGGTTGTAATGGACTTGTGGTGGTGATAAGAGATGCTATTGTGAGATATACGTGTTATTATGATATATATGGTGACGGTGGTGATAAATGTGATGAAATTATGATATAAATGGTGCTACTTGTGGTCCTGGTGAAATTGTGATATAAATTATGATTTTGCAATGTTTGGATGCAAGAAAACAGAAAAAAAGGGAAAAAAATTTTTCGAGCTTCGCCGAGTGCTGACACTTGGCAAAGCTGGGGAATCTGGCCACAAAATCCCCAGCTTTGCCGAGTGCCAGCGTGGCACTCGGCAAAGGGGTCATGCCTTTACCGAGTGCCGAGCTGGCACTCGGCAAAGAAATTTTCAAAAAAAATAATTTTTTTTTCTTTGCCGAGTGCCGCCAGTCAGCACTCGGCAAAGCCAGCCGTCAGGCTGACGGCGCCACGTGGCTTTGCCGAGTGCAGACGCGGCACTCGGCAAAGGCTTTGCCGACTGCATGCCACGTGGCACTCGGCAAAGCCGCCTTCGCCGACGGTTTCTTTGCCGACATCCCTTTGCCGACTGCCACGTCGAATTGCAGTCGGCAAAGCCTTTGCCGACTGCAATTCTACCTTTGCCGAGTGCGCATTGCAGTCGGCAAAGAGAGCGAACCCTGTAGTGATCTGCTATCATCCCTACCTCTCTTTATTAATATACTATTAATTAAGAGAAATGACACTGAGCTAGAGAGAAAGTAACCATGCATGCGTATATCCGAACATAAGAAAATGGGTTGTATATATGCAAACTGCTTCCTATCTCTTTACTTATGAATGACAGGGCGGATCCAGATCACCCCATTGAATACCCATTATTTTGGCTTATATATGCGCTGCTTCTGCCAAATTGTTAGTTACAGAGGATCACTTTCATTGACAGATTGACAAACGAGATGATTCCGTGTGGCATTCAAATGAAATATAACACACAAGGGTTTTGGGTCGAAGAGCCGCGGACCCTCCAGTGATGCAGCAAAGCCGCCTAGTTGGAGATCTCCTTGAATATCATGCCTATTCGACACGGATATACGTCTATTTTCGATTCCAGGCGTCTCCAATTCCGATTATTTGGTCCTAATATGCATATCTAAGCAGCTCTAATGGCTCTCATACCATCTTTTATCTTTTCTTCGTCTCTCACAAAATGACAAGAATTGCTCTTCACTTCACGCATAATGGAGAAGCAAGAAACATAAAGGTCTACCAAATATCATTGTGCAAATGAAGCAGTGGACTCTCTATCAGCATATATGGACTGATCCATATCTCTACTTATATGAATCAATGATTCACCAATTGTTTAGAAGTTTGAGACAATATATGTTGTCTTGCCACAGATGATGATACCATATTTTGTTCTTAACATTTATTTGAAATAATTCATATAATTGGCTTCACAATCTAAGGACGATTAAACACGGTTTGCATGGTTCACAAACTGAACATGCAAAAATTGTGAACTACAATGGAGATACATGCGTAAAAGTTCTTCAAAGGTTTGTTGTTAAGCATCAAGTGTATTCATAACCAGAATCACTACTCTGTACATTTTTTTAAAAAAACATAATGTTGCAAAGAAACTTAGTAACATGAAAATCTAGAAGGTAATGATGTTTCTTGCCGAGAATGGTTTTGTTGTTTTCCAGTGGTCCTAACCATTTAGCTAAAATTTAATGTGCGAATATGTTTCTTCAGAAAGGATTTTATTTTGGATTCCACTTACAACTTGTACATATGGACTGTGTCACACCCGGTTCTAAGAACAAAACCAGATATACACTATATGTGAGTCTTAAAGAAAAAATCTCACACATAGCAACAAATAGTATCAATTGCAATACTTTAAATATAACATACACAATATATAAAGATCACCTAATGAACAATCAGCGGAAAGATGACTTCAAACTCTGGGTGTAGACTTCACTCCACTGGATCCAACTGATTGGTTGACAACAAGCCTAACACTTCTCCTGAGGTGTGGGAGGAATAGCAAGAGTGAGTCCATGTCGAACTCAACAAATATAGCAATAAGGCAGTACCCATCAACTCATGATCAATGTAACATAAATAATATAAAGCATAAAACGGTAAACCATGAACATGTTAGCAAACAAAAGTTATCATTTTAATGTAAACATTCCAAGGCCGCTCGTGTCCTTGAGCAAGGCTAGTATACCAGTTTATTAAACTCTACGCAGATATGTACACTTTCACTGTGAGCCGTGATTTACCCTTTTTCCCGAGACGGCCAACCTCTTAGCCCACTACCAAGGAAGGCCGGCAAGGTTCACTATGAAGCCTTTCGAAGGTTCGTCTAACATGTTAGGGCCGCTAAGGTTTTTGCGCCTATGAATGTAGTATCCCCCTTCTAGATGGCACACAACCGCAGCCTATACACATATAGACAGCGGTCCAACTACACCCAACCCGGACACACCCCTCTTGCGCCAAGTGGTAACCACTAACAAGCTAGAAAAGGTACTCATACTGAGCTAAAGCCAGAGCCATATAGCCCTCATAGTTGTACTGTAAATCCCAGAGGTTCTGTTACAGATAAATCCTCAAGTTGCTAAAAGTCATTTTTATCCTTTATTGCTTAGACATTAATTAAGTCACAAGATCATAGTCACATAAATAAAACCCAAGCTATACTTGCCTCATTTAAAGTTTTCCCAATGAACCTGCTGATTCTGGTTGTCAAAGAACTGGTCTCCAATTCCAATTATACTTGTCGGTCCTCAGCTCCCGATCTTTAGTACTCATGAACTGCTCTTCGTCTATTCGTAGCAAACAAGCAACACAAATAGACAAAGTTAAGAACAAACATCAATCAAAAGAAACACTGAAGAAAAGAGCGGTCTACATGGTATAGCTCGTTACTATGATCACGAGAGCGTAAGAGTGACCAACAAAGGAGCTATCATTGTGGTGGCACAACTAACGAGGTTGGTCTAGGCTATTTGCATGTTGGAAAGGCGTTGATAGATCATTATTCTAACCCATAATAAGTCACATTTTGAAAATCCTAGAATATGGTAAATGTCACTATGATCGCGTAGCTTACGACGATACAATTCCAAAAAGTATAAGTTCGCTAAAAACAGAGTTAAAACGTGAGAGTTATGGCTAAAACAAGGTTAGTGGCATAATCGTAAATAAATAGAACCATTTTTGTACTAAAAAATAATTTAAAAAATAAAATAAAATTTGGTTTGGACCTAAAACATAAATACCGATGACTTCAGGGTTCAAACTATAAAAACAGCAGTATGTTTTGAACTGTGGTGGACTAAATTGTAATTGCAGAAAAGTCCAGAGACCTTTCTGCAAAAACACCAGAGCTGACCGGCTTTTTCACCAGATTGACCTGTCATCGCTTACGTGGCGCTGGCGTGGTGTACACGTGGCGCTAGCGTGGCTGCCACGTCAGCAGACGGGGGGCCAGGTTGACCCACGGTTGACTGGTACCCCCGATCTAATCTGGGCCGTCCAGATTCGATCGGGCGGCCATGATCGGTCGGCGGGGTTGGGTCGCTGGAGACGGCGGCCGGGACGGCAGTGCAGCAAGGGAGCTCGTCAGAGTTCGCCGGAACGGCACTCCGGGGCTCGGCCGGCGAAGCGGATGGCACAGGAGGGACGAGTGTAACCTGGCGGACTCGACCGTGGGGTCCTTGGCGGCGAGGGAAGGCCGACAGCGGGTCGGCTTGGCCGAGCACCATTGGCGATGGCGGGGAGCATGGTGGGGAGGCACTGCAGGGCTCTAGGATGCAATCTGATCGCGCAGGATGCGCGCATCCACGCGAACTCGATGCGCGGGTTGATTGTGGCGGATGGCGGCCGGAAACGCAGGGCGTCGCGGCGGCGGCGGACGATGGCGGCGCTACCTTGACGATGGCCTATGGCCTCGAGATAGCGGGAGGGAGGAAGGGAATGCTACCGGCGTGAAGCTCACCTCGGCGTGAAGCTCGTGGTGGGGTTCTTGCCGGCGGGGATGTGACGACGACGGAGATAGACGGCGCGGAGGCGAGCTCGAAGGTGGCGGCTTTGGCGGCGCGCGGGAGAACTAGGGCACCGGGGTGCCGGCGGCTCGCGTTAGGGTTCCGAGGGGGATGAGGCGCACTAGGGCAAGCCCTTTATAGCTGGCGGCGAACCTCAGGTCAGGCGTACCCGAGGCGGACTTAGGTGGCGGCGCGGCGCGGCTGCGTGATGCGGAGGAGCGAGGCGGCTGACCGGTGGGGTCGGGGAAACGAGGCTCACCTAGCAGCGAGTCGCTGGTGCAGAGCAGGCCGGCGCTGGCTGCTGCTGGGCCGAGCGGCCCACTAAGCAAGGGAGCAGGCCGATGCTGGGCCGAGCCGCTGGCGGCTGGGCTGGCTGACTTGCAGCCTGGCGCGTGGCTGTGGCGGCCTAGTTTGGCCTGGCCACTTTGGTTGGTTGTGGCTAGCTGAGGCAAGCTTGGCCGTTGGCTTGCGGCCTGGCTGCTGGTGGCCAATGCTGGCCGCTGCTGGCCAGCTGCTGCTGCTGCTCACGTGGCCATGGCTGGCCAGTACTGGCCATGGCCGGCTAGGCTTGGTCATGCTTGGCCAGTTGGAGCTAGGGCTGGCCAGTGGACTCCAGGAAAGGCTCAAGGTGGCCGGGGAGGCTATGGCTGGCTTGTGGCCGCTGTGGCCAAGCTAGTGCTGGCTATGGCCGGCCGAGGTTGGCCGTGGCCGGCTGAGAGTGGCCACAGGTGGCTGTGGCTAGCCGTGGTTGGCCAAAGCTGGCCAGATGGGGCTAGGGGAGGCCAGAGCAAGCTAGGTTGGGCCAGGATAGACTAGTGCAAGCCAAGGATGTCTCGAGACTGAACTATGCCCACTAGAGCTAGGTAGAGGATGGTGTCTAACTAGGGCGATGGCCAACACTATAGAGGAAAAAGAAAAGCTCTCTTCCTCTCTCTATCTAAGCAAGAGAAAGGATTTTTCTGAAAATATTTTCTAAAACATTCTCGAGGCGAACTTGGGTTTTCGAAGCTTTATTGTCATACTTGAGAAGAACCTAGTCGTGACTTGCTCGGGGTTTAGAAATTCTTTTCACATACAAGCAATTCCAAGCAAAGCACCAAGCACAAACCCATCTTTATTATCTTTGTAAAAGTTTTAAAGCGACACTTTTCATCATTTTATAATGATAATAGAAGAATAAAATCTTGGCTAATTTTAAAAAAATTCATAAATCCTTTAGTTTACTTAGTGTTTTTGGTTGACATCCCAAAATAGAAATTTTGGGGTGTGACAGACTGCAAAAATTAAATTTAGAACTCCTTGGATTAATGTTGTACTACATTATAGTTTGTTTTGCTCAGTCCAGTGATACCATGTAACCACTCAAATGCATCTCAATTCAGAAAACAACTCATTATCCAACATGGGTACAATAAGTTTACCCTACCTCCTTGCAGTCCTGAGCTCTATCTTGTACAACCACTCAAATGCATCTCAATCCAGACAACTCATTATCCAACACGGGTACAATAAGTTTACCCTACCTCCTTGCAGTCCTGAGCTCTATCTTGTACACCCAACACCTCCAATTCCATATTGATTTAACAAAGTCCTTGTCTAAGAAATAAGTAGCCAATGTCTACCACTATGCATTGATCTAAATATCACCAAATAGATGCTTGTGAAAAGTAACAGGATTAACTTTGTGCCCTTAGCTCTAAGGTACTTTCTTCAAAAGGGTTTGTATAAGAGAGCTCTATATCAGACAATATCAGTAAATATTAACCAAATTGTGTGTATGCAATGTTGGTTGATTATTTTTTTCTCAAAAAAATAGACCAAACCTTTTTACATATTTAGGATGACAATGTTCCAGTTCTTCACATTACATAACATATTTAATAACGTTAAAGAAACTAAATCGCTTTGAAATTCTAGTTGTACATCATTGGATCCAGCCTAGTAGTATGTCTGAACTGAGCCCAAAGGGTGGTGATACAAGATACCCAGGTCGGTTGCCTCCAAAGCCAACTGAAGCCATAGTTGCTACTTGGATGTTTGTTGCGACTTCTGCATTAAACATTGTTAAGAATACCCAAATGTAAAATCATGTAAATTAGTGGATTTGTGATGCTTCCCCACCTCGGTGCTCTCTATCCCTATGCTTAGTTTAGGGCATGTGGCTTTATTTGGTTTACCAATCTCAAGTAGCTTCATATGGCGTCCTGATGTCTCTAATTCCTATTCTCCCTTTTCTCTCTACCCAACCAAATATTCTAATGTTTCTCTTACGAATAGAGATATGAACCAGGTGGCTTGCTACGTTATCTTCAAGTGTATATGAGGATGTGATTATATATTGTAGTTCTTTGGGACCCATGAAATAAATGATTTCACCTACTGCCAGAGAAACATGTGACTATATGTTCCCTTGATTTAATGTATGTGGTCTTACCTTCATTTGATTATACACAATGGTTTGGTGTCACACAATCCATTAGCTCACTTTGTATCACGTAGAATCCATAAAGTAATAACCATTTATTCATTCACTTCAATTGGATTTAATGGTGTATTTATGCATCAATCACTGAATAACTTGTTTCAATGATAATTAAAAAAGTCTTAGTTATGGCATGATTGTAGGGTACATGGATGGGGGTGTCCGACAGCTTGACACGCGTCGGTCATGGTTAATGCCAGGATGCGGTGAGGCATACAGTGTTCAAGGTGGAATGAAAACCACGGCCTCACCAGTTTTTAACAGCCTAAATTGGTTGTTAATAGGTTACTATTGTTGATGCTAGATCCTAGCACCGACCACTGTCGACCACCTGAGAAGGTGCCGACCAGTGGCGCCGACTAGCAGCGTTGGCTACTGACTAGATTCGAGGTGAGAAGCACATGCTCGACCCCTTGACCAAGCACCGTCGAGGGTAGCAGGGACCGATCGCCCCCCACAAGTTCGTCCCTGGACTAAGGAAGAAGACGAGCTTGAGCTCTCTTCCACACACCCACAGCACACACTCGTGAACTAGATTCTGGTGGCAAGAGCTACCGTTTCCATTGATTTGCATTGTATATATACAAGTCTCTACCTACTACAAGGTATAAAGGGGTATGGCTCTCCACAACCCTCAACTACTCCTAGTACTATGCACACATCAGCCCACTACCTGCTGATGAGTTTCTACAGTGACTAGGAATGACCTATAGCCATGCCCTGCCACACGTTCTGACCCTCGAGTGGTTGATGGACCACCAGAGAGTGGGGTGGTAGCAGATTATGTTCAACAATCTTTCCCTAATCCTGCTACTAGCCCTTGACCTCCACCATGCCAATCATCTTCCTTAGCTCCTGGAACCGAAGACACCTGAGTGACTTGGTGAGGATGTCAGCGAGCTGCCAACCAGTGTTGATGAACTCGATGACCAGCTGCCCTTCATCGACGCAATCACGAAGGAAGTGAAACTTCACATCAATGTGCTTGCTTCTATCATGGAGGACGAGGTTCTTTGCTAGCACAATCGCTGGCTGGTTGTCCACCTTGAGCGTCGGTGGCCGAGCCTCGACACCAGTGAGCTTGCTCAGCAACCGTCGTAGCCAGACCACCTGGCACTCCGCCGTGGCTGCTGCCACATACTCTGCCTCACTTGTAGATAGGGCCACCATCTTCTGTTTCAGCGACTGCTAGGCGATTGGCGCTCCGCCGAGGAAGCACGCCCGAGGTGCTCCGCCGTCCATCCACATCGCCTGCCATGTCTGCGTCATTGAATACCGTGAGCCCGGGCGCATCCTCCTTGGTCTCCAATGGTGCTTCACTGAAAACGGACAGCTAAAGCCCGCCGCTCTTGGGGAAGATGATTCCCCACTCCGTCATGCCCTGAACATACTGCAATGAGCACTTGACCACCGTCTAGTGGTCCTCCCGTGGATCCTCCATGAACCTGTTCACATAGCCCACCGTGAACGCGATGTCTGGCCATGTATGAGTCAGCCAGCGCAGCCCCACGATAATGCTTCGGTAGAGCGTAGCATCCACCTTCGGCGCAGTGCTCTGCCTCCAGAGCTTGATGCGCTCGTCCATCGGCATGGCCACAGCCTTGCAGCCAGCATGCCCGCCCGCTCAAGCAGTCTATCCATCAAGACTCGATGTAGGGTTATGAGGGTGCTACGCTAGCTAGAAAACAAAACTTTTCTACCTCATAAACCAGGATCTACTGCTAGATATATGTCACAGGATTACCACTAGACGCACAAGTGCAGCGGAAGACTCGATGTAGTCAAACGCGTCGCAGCAGTGCCCTGCAGTTGCGTGGTCGTCCGTCAAGTTCACCTTCACTTGCGGATCTCCCGAGCACGTTCCCGACCACGTTCAGCTAGTCATCGACCAGTCCAACTGGGCGCCGACCAGTTGCCGACCACTGTGACCGACCAGGTCCGTCCCTGTGCCACAGATGTAGCACCTCCGAGGTATCACACACGTGCGGGAGGAAGCAATGCACAACCAGACTACTAGGTCCATGAGGAACAAAGGCGTGAGCATGAGGTGGGCGACGGCGGCTGAATCTAGAGGCCCATCAGGAACCCTAAGCCTTGTCTAATCCGGTTCCAACCAGTACTAGGCTTCCAACCCTTAAACATGCGACCCTATGGGTTCGTGTACACATAGACATGGATCGAGCACTCTACACACCCAATAGTTGAGAGTGGCCTCTAGCAAGATGTGACAACTTCTATGCGTACACAAAGATCATATCAGATGAACCACTACGACCACGTACAACTTATTCCCTTTGCCACTGATATATGGTTCAACTCATGGGTTAACACTTAACCCAAGCACGGCCATGCATTTGTTGATCCAATCACTTGAGTGATCCAGTGATATCTCCCTCATAAAGAGAGGGGCAAATTCCATCTTGACTGTCTATGTCTCATAGCATGCTTCCCGACCACCCAAAGACCACCTTTATAACTACCCAGTTACGGAGTAGCGTTTGGTAATCCCTAAGCAGCCGTTTCACATCTTGAGTACATACCACAATCTCAGGTCTAAGGACATAGCATACATGACGTTAATAGAGATAATCTCTTATCGAGTCAGTCCAGCCTACATGTCTCATATGTGCCCACATTATTAGTTTGACATCTCCATGTCCATGACTTGTAAAACATAGTCATCAACTAATACATGTGTTGGTCTAATATTCAAGTGTGTTCTCACAAGAACGCTGACCAGGGACAACTTTAGAATAACCATTTAAGTAGTTGAGTTTCACAAATAATTCACATAATTGCCAATCAACACAAGTTGTCTATAATGGATATTCATTGAACACTTAATGCATGTCATAGATACAACCGAATATCATCATCTCTATGATTACCTCTAGGGCATATTCCCAACAGCGCCTCCTCCTTCTTCTCCTTCCTCTCCGGGCACTCGCGCGCCCAGTGCCCACCTTGTCGCACTTCCGGCAAGCGTTGGGGGCGATGGTCTTCTTCTTGCCCTTCTTCTTGTCTGCCAGAGCCTTCCCCTGCTTCTTGCCGCTGTGGCTGCCACGGTCACCACCGTCGCGGCTCGAGGCTTCCCCGGACCGACGCTTCTCCTTCATTTGCGCTGTCCACTCCTCCTCGGTCAGCATCAGCTTGGGCTTCTTCTTCTCCGGCGTTGCAAGACCATGGCTCTCCACCATCCGCAGCCTCCCTACCATGTCCTCGAGGGACAAAGTGGAGATGTCCAGCATTGTCTCGATGGACATGGCGAGCTGTGAATACTTGGGAGGTACCACGTAGAGCAGCTTGCTGATGAGATCCTCGTCCTCTAGTGGCTTGCCGTAGGTGGCCAGCTGGCTTGCGAGCGACTGAAGACGCAGCGCGAAGTCCTCCACCGACTCCCTGGACTTGAACCGGATGTCGTTGAATTCCCGGCGCAGCTACTGAGTCTTGGCCCGCTTGGCTCGATTCGAGCCGACGCGGAATGACTCCAGCATCTCCCACGCCTCCTTCGCCGTCTTCTTGGCCCCAAGTGCCTCGTGGAACTCGCTCAGAGTGGAGGCCATGAGTGCCTCCATGACGCCTACCTCCGCCTCCTCTCCGGCATTGCCAGTCTCCACGGCCGCTGACCATTTTCGGGCGTGCAGCTTCCACTTCATCTGTACGGCCCACTTGCCGTAGTTGGTGCGGGTGAGCATCGGCCAGGAACTAGTCTCGCCGAACTCCCTCACCACGCGCACCTCCACTGGCTGCGCAGCCAGCTACGGAACGAGCACCTAGCCCCCAGCGCTCATCCCTGTGCCAGACTGACCCGCACCAGAGTGCGACATCGCTGGCGATGAAGCCTAGTGATGTTGTATCGCTCCGATACCACGTGTTGATGCTAGATCCAAGCACCGACCACTGTCGACCACCTGAGAAGGTGCCGACCAATGGCGTCGACCAGCAGTGTTGGCTGCCGACCAGATTCGAGGCCAGCAGCACCTGCTCGACCCCTCGACCGAGCACCGTCGAGGGTAGCAGGAACCGATCGCCCCCCCCCTGAGTTCGTCCCTGGACCAAGGAAGAAGACGAGCTTGAGCTCTCTTCCGCACGTCCATAGCACACACTCGCGAACTGGATTCTAGTGGCGAGAGCTACCTTTTCCATTGATTTGCATTGTATATATACAAGTCTCTACCTACTACAAGCTACAAAGGGGTATGGCTCTCCACAACCCTCAACTACTCCTAGTACTATACACACATCAGCCCACTATCTGCTGATGATTTTCTACAGTGACTGGGAATGACCTATTGCCATGCCCTGCCACACGTTCTGGCCCTCGAGTGGTTGACCGACCACCAGAGAGTGGGGTGGCAGCAGATTATGTCCAACAACTATTGTCGGTTGAGCTTCGATAGAACCCAGTTTTGGCTTTGTCTGTCGGTACTTGAACCCAGTTGAAACTGGTTGCAGCTGGTTCAGCTAATGTGTATTCAGTTCAGAGGTTCAGTTCAAACCAGTTGCAATGGCTCGGTGGTTTGAGTTTGAACCTGTTGTAATTGTTTGCAACCAAGTCAAAGGCGACTTAGTTTGGGACTGGTTTAGCAAAGGCCAGTTTCAACTAGGTAGATGGAAGTAGTTGCAGTCAATTACCATTACCATAGGAGGTCACCAGAGTTCATTTCAGTTGAAATGGGTGGAATTGGTTGCAACAACTGGCAACTGCCAATTTAGCATAAATGATTGAGCACAGGATGGTTTTGACCTGGTTGATACAAATTGCAATCCCTGGCTGTTTTCATCAAGGATTTGTGAAAGGCTAAAGTGAGAAATGAAGGATTAGTGAGCAGTCGAGAAAATGGCTATTATAAGACTCCAAACAATGGGTTTCTCTAAATCATTTATGTGCAAAATTGTCATTGCTGGTCAGAGATATTGTCAAAATGTATCATCAAATTTATTCGGAGTTAAGATTGTGAATCTACTAATATTTTATTTACTAAAAGGCACTGTAATCGAAGGATCCATTTCCTAAAATCGCAATGGAGTTAACTTCTCAAATGTTGTACACCTTCAACACCTGATTTCGTTCCTATTCAACATAGATTACTGGCGAGAGAACACTTGGTTCTACCACAATGGTCGGTCAAATGGATTGTTGCACTGTATATATCCTAGCTAAATTCATTTCTTCTCTTTATCCAACAAAATAATATGTGCTCTCCATTTCAAAAAAAAAATGCAACCACTGTTTTTTTCACAGCATTATTCAGGCTACCACCGAGTGCGTTTGAGCATAAAGGTAGGAATTGACAGCAGAGCTGGCCTGATGTATCGAAGTGGCATATGTCTTTTAGCTGTGCTAGTTGCACTCAATGCTATCAGGTGGTAATATAGTTATGTGCGTGCAAGCATAGAAACCATAGTATAATGGGTGTGATAGTTCTGCAATGATCAATTAATAAAATTCAACTTAATGGAGATATAATGCCTTGTGGTGCTGCTGATGTTTGTCTGTAAGTATTAATTTGGTGAAATTCCGCATTTTTCGCCGCCACACCAGCCACCATCGTCACGCTATGCAGTCGAGAGCTTAGGCCAGCCAAAGGTGTACTGTGTAGTGACTGGCTGGGCACGGGCTCTGGTCCCCTGTCTCCATGGCCTCAACCTTACACGTCGTTCGTTATTGGTGGCTTGCTGCCGTGGGAAGGATTAATTTATGTTTCAATTGAACTGTCTACCGCTCGGCGACGGCAAATAAGCCATGTTCCTAGTTTGATGATCAACCACATTTTCCATCAATAGGAATCATTTGTTAGAATTTGTTATATGTAAATGTGTTGTATGTATAGGAATAGAGAGAGATTCAACAAAAATCCCAATAATTTTTATGAAAAAGTTTGAATTTGTCTAAATTTGGGCCAAAATTTCACATTTATTGGTAGGAGCCAACTTTTTATTCTAATGGTACAATAAACCAGAGTATTCTTTGAGGTATTATGGGTGTGATAGTTCTACTATTGATTTTCATGTTCGATAAAATTACAGAATTTAATGGAGATATAATGCCTTGCGGTGCTGCTGAGGTCTGTCTTTAACCATAAAGTATATCCATACTTTTGAAAAAAGTGAATCTCTACTCTGCACATTTTCAGAAATGACCCTTTTGGACAACAATCTTTTGGCAAAAGATAAATTAAGGAGGTAGTGCTCGTTTCTTGCTCTCTCTCTCCGTGTGTGTGTGTGTGTGTGTGTGTGTTCTTATTTAAGTTCAATGTGGCAAATGTTTCATTTAAGATTCCATTCGCAACCTCTGCAAAACAGATTGTGCAAAAGTTAAAATTCGATCACAACTTGTGCAAATAGATTGCAAAAGTTAAAATTTGACCTCCGTGTATTACAGGCACCAAATCCATTTGACAGCTCGCTAGTATCATAGCTCACTAGTTGCAGTGTTTCGATCAGGATACACAATACTGACGCATGCTTTACTCCCGGGCACTCTGTTCCTTTGCTTCGGGTCCCCGATACCTCCAATTCCATATTTGTATACATTCGAACCACTCGTGCAATGAAAATATAGTTGCTTTTAGTTTTCGCATCGGTCTGATCTAAGTACCTCCATGCAAATATGTTTGCTCTTGGCTTTGCAATATGGAACTGTCAATGAAGAACCATGAGCTCTATATGTTGCTACCCCATTTATTTATAGTAGTTTGAGGCAATGAGCTCCTCTCAGCAATACTTTTTTTCTTTACGAAATCTCTCAGCAATACTTTATAAACCAGCTGCCTGTTGTACTCTACTAATGAAGGCCCTAGAGGGGAATATGGGCACAAGCAATTTTGACTGAATCAGGCTAACGAGCAGCCAACAAAGGCTGCTGGCTAATATGAATAATCTCATGAATATGTCAGTCAAGTCTTGTCTGTCAGGCATCAGTCACAAATTGCGTACTTCATGTTTTCGTTAACAATACAGTTTGGAACATTTTAGTATTTGTCTGGAAACTTCAATGTGTCAATTACCACATATTCAAATTGGAGTAAAACAGAGAGTGCATTCTTCATCTGATCAAGGCGGTCTCACACTTTTTGCAGTGGTACTTCATGCATGTATGTGCTATTAGTCTTGAACTTCTTTGTTTCACTTCCATTTTGATACAAAATGAATGACCCTACTTTCTCTGTTTATATTTCATATCATCAGATGGCATCTTGCCATTTCCTCATTAACTCAATAACCTGCATGTATGTTTGTCATCACACCTGTAGAGAATCACTCACACTCATGGGTTGCTAACTATGAAAGGTCGACTGGACAAGCTATTTCGTCTGGCAACCCTGGCCATCTGTAGCACATCGCCTAGTAATCCTGAATATGCACAGTGAGCATATTCAGGATTACTAGGCGGACATATGTAGTCGCCACAATTTGTGGCAGTGAAATGAACATTTTTATTTAGATAATGGATATTCAAAATATCCGACTTCATCTATCAAAAGATAGAATCAGAGCAATTATTAAACTCACATTGACTGCAAGAGACAAACTTGCAGTACACTTGATGGTAACAAAAACGAAGTATAGTTTGAACTAAACATAACCAATGTATCTTGAGGATAACCATCCATTGGAACTAAAAAACTGTAAAGCTGACGTCTCTAGGAACTGTGCAGCCTGGATCAGCTGATCCCGTCGATCATCATGCCTTTGAAGACTTGCCCACTGTCGCAGCCAGTGAGTTCTCTTAAATAGTACTTGCAAAAAAGTTTTTGGTCTACAGTTATCAAAAACCACTTCGTTTCTGGTTAACCAAATTGCCCAACAAAGTGCCGTTGTTGCGGTTAATAACAACAAATTATATTCCTTACTAGCTATTTTTAACCATCTATTAAACATATCATGCATATTAGAAGGAGGTAGTATTCCGAATAGAAGGGTGTACCGCCCGCCATAAGAACTTGGCATATAAACACTCAAAAAGGATATGATTTATAGTTTCTGGAGAATGACAAAAAATGCAATATTTGTCACCATTCTAGTTACATCTGACTAGGTTATCCTTAGTTAAAATCACACCTTTTTTCAGATACTATAGAAATATTTTAATTTTCATAGGTACTTTAATTTGCCAAATATCTTGCGATACCCTAACTCCATTGTTAATTAACGCAGCATACATGGACTTGACTATAAAGTTTTTAGATGCATTCAAACCCCAAACAAAGACATCCCTTTGCTCTATTAAGACTAGATCCTGTACGAAAGCAATTATTCTACGCCAAGCCCTTAAGTTTGCTCCCGCTAAATTCCTTCTAAAGGAAATATTCAGCGGGTTAGTACCAAGGACTATTGCCACAAAATTCTGTTTTCTTCTCACTATATTAAAAAGAGACGGGAATTTATCTTTGAGTGGTTTATTTCTCAACCAGGTGTCAAACCAGAACCTAGTTTGGGATCCATCTTTCACTTTAAACGAGCCAAGAGCCATAAAAGAATCTTTGATGTTCATCAAGTTTTTCCAAAAATGAGAATCAGTTAGTTTTTAACACAACTTTCTAAGGTTTTATCTTTGAGGTATTTGTTTCTTAACAGTTCTTGCTGAATACCATCTTCATTTAATAATTTGAATAGCCATTTGCTTAGCAGACACTTGTTCTGTATATCAAGATTTTGAATTCCTACTCCACCCTGGTCTTTAGGTTGGCACAAAATCTCCTATTTGGCTAATCTGTATTTATGTTTATGCTGATCATTTTATAGTAGAATCGGGATCCAAAGCAGTCTATTTTTTCTAAAACACCTTTCGGTAGTTCAAAAAATGACATCATAAACATCGGTAAACTATACAGCACCGAGTTTATTAACACTAAACGACCCCCTACTGATAGCATTTTTCCTTTCCAACCACTCAGCCTTTTTTGAATTCTATCTTCAATTGCTTTCCAATCTTTATTGCTCAACGTCCGAGTATTCATGGGTAGGCTAAGGTACCGGAAGGGGTATTTTCCAATGACACATCCGAATAGTTGCGAATAAAACTCTTCATGTTCTTTTGCTTTATCGAAGCAAAATAATTCACTTTTGTGAAAGTTTATCTTCAAGCCTGATATTTGTTCTAAAGTGCTAAGTAAAAATTTTATATTTACTACCTTTTGCACATCATGGCTCATGAAGATTACAGTATCATCCACATATTTAAGTATGGAGAGCCCATCCTCAACTGGGTTTGGAATAACCCCTTCAACCTGCCCTGCCTCCTTTGCCATGGCAATAAGTATAGCCAACGTGTCGACCACTATATTAAATAGTATGGGCGACAAAGGGTCACCTTGCCTTAAGACTTTTTTAGTTTGGAAGTATGGACCGAATTGATCATTTACTTTAATATTAATATTTCCCACTTTTATAAAACATTGTACCCATTGGCATCATTTTAGAGAGAAACCCTTCATTCTTATGGTTTGCTGCAAAAAATTCCAGTTTACTTTATCATATGCTTTTTTAAAATCAATTTTAAAAATAACCCCATCTTTCTTCTTGGAATGGAGCTCATGAAGTGTCTCATGAAGAATGACTGCCCCTTCCATAATGTTTCTCCCTGGCAAAAAGGCCGTTTGAGTTGGCCTGATTATTTTCTGGGCAACGGTAGTTAGTCTATTTGTTGCTACTTTAGTAAAGATTTTGAAAGACACATTCAATAAACAGATTGGCATGTATTGTTGAATTACTTTCGCATCTTTCTTCTTGGGCAAAAGGATTATGGTTCCAAAATTAAGGCGACTTAATGGCAGGTTCCCCTGATGGAAATCCATGAACAGAGCCATCAGGTCATCTTTAATCACTTCCCAGAAGACCTGATAAAACTCGGATAGGAAACCATCTGGTCCTAGTGCCTTATTATGTTCCATTTGAAAAATTGCCGTCTTGACCTCCTTTTGTGAGGAGTCAGTCATAAACTCATTTTCCACTTGGGAGATCTGTGGGATTATCCTCTACTTGAGTCTCATCTAAAGAGATATGAGTGCTCTCTGAGGGACCAGCAGATTCTTATAATAACTAGTGATATGTCCTTTAAGCTGGCATCACCAATAATTATGATATTAGCATCCTCTAACTAGAAAATACGAGTTTTACGGTGTCTACCATTAGACAATAAGTGATAGTATCTAATGTTTGGCATCTCCTTCTAATAGGTGTTTAACTTTGGTCCTTTGGTACCATTTGATTTCCTCTTCCCTTAATAATTCTGACAGTCTCTCGTTAAGCACATCAACATAGGTTGATGCTGGTGAAAGTGAAAGACTGAGAAAGTGAAAGATTTTTAGTTTTCTTGTCTAGTTCGTCTAATTTAATTAAAATTTTTATTTTTTTCCATCTTGTACGCACCACTTACATTTTTTCCCATCCTCTTAGATGCTGGTGAAGCCTCTAATTTTAGCTTGCCACCTCTCTATTGCAGAGCCATCAACATAGATATTCTACCATACCTCAGTTACCATTTCACAGAAGCCATCTCTCAGCAACCAACCTAGTTCAAATTTAAACTGAGGTTGATAAGATGAGGATGGAATATTTGTGGAAAGGAGTAGCGGGGTTTGATCAGAAATTTCTCTAGTTAATACATGTATAGTGGTATGCGGGAATTTAGACCCAAAATCAGTGCAAACGAGAATTCTGTCAAGCTTCTCAAAAGTTTGATTATGCATTCAGTTGGCCCATGTAAATTTCCTATCTGACATTTCTATCTCTCTTAAATTTAAAGTATTAATGACAACGTTAAACAGAAAAGGCCATCGATCATTATAATTGTTATTATTCTTCTCCACTGGATTCCGTATAATGTTAAAGTCGCCACCTATCACAATAGGTAAGGCTTCTTTAGAACATACACGGACAATCTCGGATAAGAAGTGAGACTTGTGTTCCGCCTGAGCAGACCCATAAACTAAAATTAGATTAATCTTAAAAATGATTTTGTATATGTCTAACCTTAAAGCGGATAAAGAAATCGCCTTCCTCAATTTCTCCTATGTCAAAAGTTAATAAATGAATACCTAGAATCATGCCACCGGATCTACCTTTAGGAGCAATGCAGTGCCACAGAAAATCTCTACCAGCACAGATATTATTCAATGTGGTTTGGGGAAGTTTGCTCTACCAGTCTCCGATAAGGAAATAAAATCTAAGTTTTTTTCCTTTGTTAAATCTGACAAAAATCTGTATTTCTTACTGTCAGCAAAACTATTACAATTCTAGAAAATTCCTTTCATCTTGACTGATGTTTCTTTGATTTTTTACTTTTAGTTGGGTATGAACCTTTTTTAGCTTTACTTTTAAGTGATACGGGGGTTTGTAAACACTTAGGGTCACAACCCCCATCACCCAGCCCCTCAGCAACATCAGAATAGATAATGTTTAAATTATCTAAATCTATATAATCTTCATTAGAACCAATTGTGGAGGCACCATCTGGTACTGTGTTACTAACATGTGCTAACTATTGATTCTCATCCATACGTTGTTCTTCTATGTTTTTCAAAACGAGTAGTGACTCATGTATCTCATTATCATTATTACCTAACAAAATCCCTAATGACTTTGAAGAATTAAATAAAAAAGAATCATCGCAAAAAATAAAAGAAGAGGAATGATGTTCTTTACCCTTGTCACTCCCGCATTCCAAATTTTGACCTACTTTCATATTTGTTGCTTTCTCCATAGAATCTTGATCTGCATTTGCTGCAGTCCTCTTTCTAGATCTCATTGGTGACATTGTCCCACCATTATGCCCTTTTATTTTCTGTATCTTGTTTGAGCCACTAATAGGATCCATCAGCTTGGCATTCCATTGGCCACTCGTTGCTAGGGACATCATTATCATAGGCTTTGTAGCTGCCCTCTTCTTTATGTCATTGGTAACAACACCCTCTAATGCACCCTTTTGCTGGATAGTGTTAGAATTAATTGTCTGTTTCCTAGAAAAAGGAGCCTTACCATCCTTTTTACCATCAGTTTCCATATTATTCTCCCCATTAGCATTACCCTCTAGGTCAGCCTCCTCATTTGCACCCCCTCCACCCTCGGGGTCCTCATCCCCCATGGTAGAGTCCAAGTCCAACAGAATTGGCTCACATTAGGCATACCTGATTCCACCCCAAAGTGAAGCTGGGAAACATGATCTCCAATTACTACATCCACCAAAGTTGGGATGAGACTGGAGTCTAGGACCGCCAGCTTCATCCTTGCTCTTCCAAATACCTTTGTAAAATTTATGTCACTAGCTCTAGGAACACCGAGAGTAGAGGCAATTGCCCAAATAATTGGGAATTCCCTGAACTCCCTTGGCAGTCCCTTAAACTGTACCCAGACTTTCTCAATTTCATATTTATTCACATCTTCCTCAACACTTTTTTGAAAGCAGATTTTACCTTTAACTATCTTGGTGTCCATTGGACCCCAATTAACCACTGTCTGCAGCCACTCGGCAGATGGGAAATTAGTGGTGAAGGCATCTTTATCCTTCTCCTCAATCTCCCATTTAAACTTGCCTAGTAGTAGTTTTTCCAATTCTACTCCTAATAACTCAGCAGTAATAGAACATTCTAAAATGCGTACCATAGTAGATAAATCATCCTGTTTGTCTTTAGAACTTTGGGCAAAGACAGGAATATAGTAAAATTCAAGACCATCAACAACATAACCATAAGGCAAAGCAGACATATTTGTCTTCTTAACATTTAGACACACCTTAGTCACATGTTCACCACAACATAAATCACAAGATAGAACAGCAGTGCATTCCAGAATGGTACGACCTTTTGTAAGACAACGCTAACAAAATGATTTGCGTTTGCTTTTTTTACTCCCTTATTAGAAGACTCAGGAATGTCAATATTCATGGCAGAAGAATCACCATTTGGTGGGACAGTGTTCTTTGATACCTCAATGGTTGCTTTGTTGCCCTCGAGTTGTTATGGGAATGGCCCTCCTGGGAGCCTTGCTGGGCCGGCTGTCCATCATTGATCTGTTGCTGGAGATGCTGTGGCAACGCCTGGTCAGCTACGGCCTGCTGATGCTGACTCTGGCCAGCCATGGCCATGGCCGGCCATAGGTGGCTGCAGCAGGCTCCCAGTGGCCAGTGGTTGGCCACCCGTAGCGGTAGGGTTTGCTGCTGTAGACCTCCCATGGAGGGTCCTCCCATGGCTGGTGCGGCGTTGAGGTGTTGGCCAACCGCAGGGTTAGGATTAGGGGGCGCCATCTCTTGGTAGATGCGGCGCCCTCGATACCCTCCCCCCATGATTTCTTCCTCCTCCATAGCCTCCGCCATAAGGTCGATGTCTGCAGTTTCCCTGATGGCCGTAGCCACCACCATAGACACCTCGTTGGCCGGGGCATAGTCACCGTAGCCGCCGTGCCCTCTGCTGTATCCATTGGATCGGCCTTTACCTCGCGGGTGGAAGTATCCACGCCCACGACGGCCGTGTCCAGGGTTGAAACCTAGGTTGAAACCAGGGTTGTACCCCATGCCTCTTCCTCCCCCATGGTCCCCAAGGCCACCACCGTTGCCACCCTTGCGCCGCCAATTTTTCCCCTATCGCACCACTTCGACGAAGGATTGGCGAGGAGTGGAAGATACTGGTGGCGGCTGTTTTGGTGCGGTACGCCATGGGTGCCTAGTCCCAGTATGGAGGAAGAGGGTACACAACCATCTAGTGGGCCAAAAGAGTCTTCCTGGCCCGAGTTGAATCCGGTTCTGGTTGACCCGGTGCGCCAGATGGTTTCCCGGATCCACTTCTCCTGCCGAGATGCTAGGCGAGCACACGACCGACTGCCTTTGCCCAGGTAATGGAGGAAAAATAGGATGATCCTCCATCGACTGTGAAATTTCAAAGTCATTTGAATTGGCGCGGGCACTGCTTGGTTCAAAATTATTTGAATTGGCACCCGACTCTCTAGGATGGTTTGCCTCACTACGACCGAGACGAACCACCGTGACAGGTCTGACGGTAAGCCGACTCCAGGTAGTCCCCTAGGGCATGTGGTGGAGAAATTCGTGGAGATGGTAAAGGTCCCCTCCATGGAGCACCCACCAATTTCTTTTTTGCCATCATAGTAACAATTAAATTAGGAAGAAATTTTTAAGAAGATGAAGGTGAAATACTAGAGTTCAAAGTACTTTCAGCTCTAGCTAGTTGTTCCATAGTGAAGCCTGCATCCAATGCATCCTTGATGAAATCCGGAGTTGTTGGCGAGGTTGGAGACGAAGATTCGGCATCAGACTCCTCTGACTCATCCCCCAAACACCAAAATTTGGATTTTAGGGGAGATAGTCTAGATGATGATGCAACAGCATGAACTGGCTTGGGCCTCGGACACATGTCTGCCACCATCTCAACCACTCTTGATAATGCTTCACGACCAGTACGTCGCTGTTCCAAGGCATCGACATCTTCCTCAACACCATCCCCCTCCGAGGTGGATTGTAGCAAGGCCTTGGTGGACGGTGCAAGTGTCAAGCATCTGCGCCGATTCCCTCCTGTCGTCGCCACACCACTCATCCATCCGTTTCCCTGCATCCAACACAGACGAGAAAAAACGAGAGAAGAAAACGGAACGGACACTAACCGGAGGAAAACAGACCGTTATTTCATGTGCACGGCCACCAGGATCAGGGCACGAGGCACCAGATTGATCAGCTGCCACCGGCGTCAGAGATCCACCCCCGTATCGGAGTTTCCCTGTCCGGTACGGCGGCGAATCTTCGTCGGGGATCTGTTGCTCCCTGATGAGAGGAAAACTAAACGTGATCCCCTTGGCTGCGTGCACAGAAGATCTCGGAGAACCAGCGTCTTGATTCGGCCGTCTGTCGGGCACTCCGGCGGCCTGTCCCGACCGGATCCGCTGTAACCGCCTCGGCTGTTCCTGCTCACTCGCGGTTCGCGTACGCGTAGAGTATCCCGGCGGCAGGATTGAAGGCCGACGGTGGCGCAGCCGGCAAGGACGCCGGCGGGCCCCCCCACGTCGCCCTGTCCCTCTCACTAGCTAAAGATAACAGTGAAATGAACCTAACACTGCTAGTGTGTAGTACCGTTCAAACTTCTGGTGAGATTTCCCAAATTTCGGTGATTTAAGTAATGGCCAAAGAAAAACCTCTAAAACTTGTAATTCCGAAATTGAAAACCCTGCTACGAACCTGCAATTAATCGTATTGTGTAATTGTATATAACAGGCATGTCCTTCCTCAAACATGACCACGAGAATAACAGCTCCATACTTTGATTTTGTCTTTATTTCAACTTATTGCGTCTGGTGATGTTTAACACAGGCGGATCACCTATTTAAAAAAAACATGGGGCCACCTGTGACCTCCAATTAATAATAGTATATATATTTTAAAATAAAAATAAAAGATAGATAGAAGCAAAGAAAGATAAAAGTCCTTCTATTATTCATTTGATTTGATTGTGAGAAAGTACTACCGTAGTAAATAATGATATGAAACCTGAGAAAGTACTAATATATAGAGATGCCTCGCAAGACCAGGTGCATCATGAGGAAAGCTTGGGATGTCCAGGGTCCCGTGACTGACAGGCCGATGACCAACAAAGCGACGGGCAGTGCCAGTGCCCCAAGGACTGGCATGCTTCGGAAGGTTACGACAAGGCGCGTTAAACTAAAACGCCCAGTCTCTTGGATCCAGGAAGAGGAAGATGACCAATTTGAAGCAAATAGAGCATGTGCTGCCTCCAAAGACCTGCGTAAGTGACATGCATTATACATAGTGGAATGGAACGATTATATAATACACATTAGGTGGTTACATTCTGATAGAGTAGATGATAAATCACATTCAGTTTCAGCAAAGCACAAATGGAGTGTTACAGTGGCAAGCGTGGGCAGTGGTATGAAGTGTGGTGGAGGGTCTTCATCGTCACAGGCAACTGTTGTTCAAAACAGAGGAGGTACCCATGGCGGCTTTAAAGAAGAAATTGGCCAGGGGCATGACCACCGCTGGGAAGAAAGAACACCTTGCAGCTCTGCAGGCTCAGGTGGCGCACCACGACGAGAAGATTCGGATGCTCCACAACTTGCTCGCGATAGAAGAGAAGGAGCGTAAAGGAAAGTTGGAGCAGATGAAGTGTGTGAAGTCCTCTATCCGTCATCCATGGTGAGTTAGAGTGTGTATGATTGCCCTGATTTCGTTCATCGGTTCCTCATCTTGATAGATTTCATAGATGAGTCAGCTTCCCGTGATGCCACCACAGTGTCAAGCAGTAGTGTGGTTGTTAGGAATAATAAGGTGCCCGTTGGTGCTGAGCATCGTTGTCAAATGAGTCATGCGTTGGTCCTTATTAGGTTTTTCTGCTGTGCTTTGCTTAGGATTGTTTCGTTTGAAGGAATCAATAAACAGAGGTTGGTCTCATGTCATGCTTGTTCGACAGACACTCTACTCAAATAAAGATTGATTCCTTAGTTTCTTCCTCTTCTAATATCTACTCTATTTTTTGCTCTTATGTGTATACGTACACCCATGGTAGCACTTTAGCTGATTTATTTACAGCAATAAAATTCTTTCTGGCCTGTCGACATTTATGCATTGACAGTGAGCAAACACTAGTTTTTCTCCCATGAAAAAAGTGAGCAAGCACCAAAAAGGGACGGTAAGCAAACCTAAGAAAGGACAAGGTCCTGATTAATGAGCCAATAAGGACATGGAGCTGTTATATTGCTAATTATTATTGCTGTACATACCAAAATTTAATAGTCTGTCTAGTACCCGGAATATAACTAGGAGTGCAACACGGTCTTAGCCAACCTTAAATGTGGAACGCAGTTTGACATGGTAATTGGCTAATGCACTTTACTCTTTTCTCTCGCATATAATAGCTATCATATTTAAGCTTCTAATATTAACAAACCACAGGAGAAGGGGAAATATCACACCCTCATTTATTTACGACCCCTTTTCTCCATGACACCCTTGCATTTTTAAAATTCCATACTCATCTACTAAACATTCAATGTAACCATATTATTCGAGTAAGACTAATGGAAACAACAATGAGATGAAGTGGCAGATGATGTGTTTCATTCCTATTCTTCTCTTCTTTTCTCCCACCCTGCAAACCCACAGAATGGTGATCCAACAATTTGCATTGACGCAATAACGAGTGTGGACGAGTTGAGGCCATGTAAACTTAATTTTCAAGCTGATCAGACGATTCAAATGCTGTCCGTTGGCCTTGATAATGTCGGTCGGCGCACCTTGAGTGCTGTTTGCAGCTGTTGTCAGGATGTATTTGCCTTGCCACTTGCCAGGTTAACGTCCAACCCAGAGCGCGTTATCTTTTAAATGGCTGGGAGGAATAGATCTTCCTGGATGTTCAGGATCTGTGTGTTCTCTCGTCTTTGAGTATGAGATCCAGAAGATGAAGAAAAGTACTCAGAATAGGATGATTAAAAGTTCTACATCTCGTTATTTCAGTTCCTGATGTCTTAAGTCCCAAGCTGTTCTTCTGCATGTCGAAGTAGCTGATGATATATGGTCTCTATTCCTACTCTCATCTTCCTGTCTTCTCTCACCAAATAATTTCTCTAATATACCAGTACAAAATGGATACATGATCCACGAAGCGTGCTACATTCTCTTCAAGTACATATAAGGATGTGTGATATGCATGTATTATTGTCGTCTCATGGCAACCATGAAATAAATTTTTTTATCACTTACTGCCTGCAGATAAAGATGTGACTGTGCACGTGCCATGTTGCCTCAATTCAAGGAAGCAGCAGATCATACCTTTATTTAATCACAGACAATGGCTTAATTGGAGAAGCAAGCCCCCAGAAGAACATCTACATATCTATACGTGCAAAGGAATCACTGGACTATACATATATACTCCGATCCATCTCTAATTATTACAAGAATGGTTGAATGCTTCGCCAATTTCTAGCAGTGATATGTGAGTTATATATTCTTCTGTCTCACCTTGGATAAAGATATTGTCTTCTCTGGTTAACTATTAAACATTGTTTGCATCGTTCACTAACTGAACTCGGAAAATATGAATTAGAATGTGCTTTTCTCCCAATCTGCAATCGCTGCTCCTTGATTTCTTTTTCACAGAATTCAGGGTACGTACAAATGCATGGACAGCAGAGAGCAAGCACGTTGGGTTTACATTATGAGTGTGCTCGATCTACACATGGGTTTCAAGTTGAATAAAATTAAGTAGCTTAAAGGAGACACGATGCGTTAAGGTGCTTCCATGGTTTGTTACTAAGCATCAAGTGTATGCATATGCAAGAATCACTACTCTCTTCATTTTTTATGAAAAAGAAATCTTGCAAATAAATCTAGTAGAAAAAAGTCTAGAAGGCAATATGAAGTTTCTTGCTGAGCATGCATTTTTTCCTTTTTCATGTGATCCCCGCCATTTAGCTATAATAGCTTGCTGTGCTGACTTTTGTTTTGTCAAAAGGATTTCATATAAGATTCCTTTAGCAACTACTACAAATGGAATGCAAGCATTAGTATTCCTCTACCTCTTGAGTTTATTTTGCTCAATTTGTTGATGTGGAGATGCCCTGTAAGCACTCAGATGCATCTCAGTCCAGACGACTGCAACCAGCTCATTATGGAACTAGGCTACAACGACGTTCCTCTACGTCCTTTCAGTCTCGAGCTCTACTTTCAACAACTGCTTGTCCAAGAAACAAGTAGCCATTGTCGTCGTCTCCACTATACAATCGTCCAAATATGACATAGTTCCGATTGGATTCTGTATATGGGCCTAACAATACAATAAAGTTTGGAAGTAGCTCCTACACTATGTAGAAATAGCTAAATAGTCACCAATTTCAACGTGTCTTTCTTAGTAATAAATGGCTATTTCAAAATTAAGCTCAACATTTCTGGTTCAATTCAGGCTAGTAGGGTGTCATTGCCTCCAAAGTCATCTGTGGCAAGATAGGCAACATGGATGGTTGCTATCACTTCTACATGAACCAGTGTTGAGAATATATACCCAAATGTTGGCAACAAAGTAAACTGTTATTGGTGTCTTTTGAATTCTAGGCATGCGTCGTGTTTTTTGGCTTCATATTCCTGTGTAGTTTTACTTGGGTCTCTGATGTCTCTAATTCCTAGGAGTCCTTATGGCTGCGGACGGGCACTTTACATAAAACGTAGTCCTTATTACTTCTTGTCAAAGTAGACTTAAAATAGACAGATCAACCACGAAGCGTGTGCTACATTTCTATTCTAGTATTATCATGATGTGATATCTAGTGGAACATGTGACTATGGACTTGGTATATGAAACTGGTTTCACGAGAACTGCCTGCAGATCGAGAAACATGCGAGACTACACGTTCAATTAAGACAGGACCAGGACCACACCACGGGAAACGGGGGCTTTGCCAAGTGCCGTAAACTTTGCCGAGTGGCAAAATAAAGGCACTCGGCAAAGAGGCACTTTGCCGAGTGCCAGACTCTGCACTTGGCAAAGATTTCTTTGCCGAGTGTCTCGCACTCGGCAAAGCCAAGCACTCGGCAAACAGGCTCTTTGCCGAGAGCAACGCACTTGGCAAAGATGGGCACTCGGCAAAGTGGGGCCTGGAAAAACGGCATCTGTGGCCGTCCCCTTTGCCGAGTGCCCTGCCGTTAGGCACTCGGCAAAGGAGCCACTTTTGCCGAGTGTCAGGCACTCGGCAAAGGCCTGCAATGTGGCGGGCTTAGGGTCGGCTAGGGCGACAGCCTTTGCCGAGAGCCACGTCGGTCAGCACTCGACAAAGGCCTCTTTGCCGAGTGCCCCCTGGTACTCGGCAAAGCATAATTTTTTTATATCAGCACATATATATATCAGCATATATATATTTATATCAGCAACCGGCTGTATATTACAAAACCACATATGTATATCAGCATATATATATATCAGCACAAGCATATTTACCATAAACATTCATCACAAATATATCTAAAGTTCAAATACATAACAAGTTCACAATAGTCAAACCAAGGTTCACAAACATAAGTTCACAAATACATCCTAAGTTCAAACACATCTCAAGGTTCAAATACATAACAAGCACATGTGGATCGGCCTCCTCCCATGGGCTGGTGCCTTGGGTGGAACTTGAAACTTGTGTCTGTCCTGTCACTGGTCGGAGCTGCACTTGCAGGAGGAGCTGCAAAGTTCTGTCTCTCCTGTCAATTGTGTCTCAGGTACTTCGGTAACACTGTCGCTAGTTGATGATTTGCGCAAAGTTGGTTCGCCCAATGGATCGGCCTCGCTGGCGCTTTGGGTGGAACCTGATTTTGATGATGAATCAGACCGAGACGGTGACCCACCATTATTGTAACTACATGAGAATCGGCATGAGGTTGTTTACCATAAACATCCATTATAGGATATGGAACAAACTATGACACACATGTATGACTTGAGTTAGTGAGAAAGCAATCATGTTCTAATAAAGGTACAATTGGTTCCAGTATAATTAACAACAATACTTCCCTTTCCTGAAAGCCATCAATGTATAAATCACTACCAAATAATTCATTGTTCCTCATTTTGAAAGATGTCACCACATCAGTGATCATTTAGTTGCTGAAACGACAAGCCCTGGTTCTGATTTACTTAGCCCATGGTATAGGTGGAAGTTACTGCTTTTCTTATATCTATCAATTGACAAGTGCTAAAACTCTTTGTAGTCTTTCGGTGCTTGAGCAAAAGGCAGACAATATATAGGATGGTGGTACCATACCTAATAGCAAAAGTTGCCGAGAGCGTCCATCATCTTCTGGTTCACCTCCAACTCTACCTTGACCTCCACCACCACGAAATCCTAGGTACAGGTTGTACTTGACCCGAGTGTTCTTCATAGCTGCAATAAGAGTGAGATTTGTTAGAGCAAAAAGTGTAACAGTAATAGAGCAAGAAAAGTGTTGTAACTGCACCTACCATCTTAGTTCAGTTCAGGTGGGGGATTCGGTACATAGTTTTCTATAGTGATCCATAGTCCCCACATGTACAATGCCGAACCTTTTCGGAGAGCTACAGTCCATGTATCAGGTATAGATTCTCGGCTTGCATATGTACAGAGAGTAAAACTGAGATCTTCCCAACGAATTTCAAAATCTGTCGTCGGACATATGTTCGAGAAGACTTTTTCTATAATATTGGGCTTCAACAAATGTGGTGGCAGTCCTCGACCCGTAAGCCTGAGATTTTCCAGAAGGTCATACTCTCGTGTGCGCTTTGGTGGTGTCACCTTTTGGGAGACGTTGGGTGGTGTGTCATCCAATTGTTGCAGTGTGGAACCATCTAAGGGAGAACATGGATAGACAATAAGCTTGTAGCCCAAAATGTCAAATTCTTTTTCTGCTAGGATTAGATTGGTTTCTTTAGCTGTTTTGGTGCGCACTAAGTAATCATGGTGATATCTCATAACATTACTGGGAAAAACTATAATCTTGCACTTCTTGGCAATTGTAGTCGATATCAAGTGGTGATTAAGTGCATCAGCATTTGCCATTGGTGGCATCTTGAAAGATATTGTGACACCAAACCATGTACCAGCCTCCGAGTTCACCTCGGCTTCGGTAACGAATGTGATGTCAGACCAGTTCCATTCTACCTGTGGCTCCATCAGTCTCTCCTCCTACAAAATAAGGAACAAAAGACCGTCAATCTGAAAATTTATATGTATGTGATAAGAAAACAATTGCTGACTATACAGAATCTTACTGTAATATATAATTAAAATGTTCAGTGCTCAAAAATGTTGTTTTTGTGCCAGTTGCCACCAAGAAGGTCAAATGCGGTGCTAGCTGATGTCAAACATGTGATCGAGAAATAGCGCATGTGCATCTGGAGAAGAAAAAATAAAACTAGTGTATAGGATATGTCAAGTCAAACAACCTGCATGATCTGCCTGCATGAGCGGAGCCGTGGCGAGCGGGGCGCCGGCTGTTCACTAGACTGGGCCGCTCGTCGGGGCGGGGAGTTGCTAACGCGATGCGGCGGCGGCCGGATCAGTGAGCCCGGTCGGTGCGATGGCCGGGGTGGAGGCATGGCACGCGCGGCGTGCGACTAGCCACATGGTGCAAGTGGCCGGCGGTAGTGCGGTGGAAGGCGTGCCGCTCGCCAGGGCAGGGAGATGGGCTAGCAGTAGTAGGGCACGGCGGCGAGGGAGGGATGCGATGGCGATTGGCATGGGAAGCGGGGCTCTGGGGGTTGGGGAATGGATAAGGACATAAAGTTCTGGGGGGATGCCGCGGGGGCCTATTTCAGACGGTCCATTGCCGAGGGCCCAACCTTGGCTCTCAGCATAGGCACTTTGCCGAGTGCCACATCGACCAGCACTCAACAAAGGCCTCTTTGCCGAGTGCCCCCTCTAGCACTCAGCCAAGCATAATTTTTTTGTTTTTTCTTCCCAGTTTTTCTGTGGGGCCTTGATACAGTAAATACATCTCAACTTCAAAAGTTGGGACAATTTTGATTTTTATGCTATATTTCTTTAATTATTTTTATTTCTTTGAATTTTTCTGATAACTCCAAATTTGAACTGCAGGTACATGAAATAATGGAATTTGGTCATTCAAAAAATGGTATTCATGATGTTCGGAGTATGTTGAGGCCATATCCAGGACCTCGCATGCATTTACGACCATGTTGGTGTCGTAACATGACGAGTTATGTGTGGAAAAAGTGTTTTTAAATTATATAAAATCTAAACAAAGTCCAAAAATGACAAAACGTCTCGAGGTGTGTTGTCATCGCATGTGGAGGCTGTGGTAAAAAATTGAGAAAGTTTTGAGCAAGTTGTGACGTCGGGTGACTAAAACCCAGACATCTCCAACCGCCGCCGCTGTCGCATGGCCAGACCTCCGCCGCCCCGTCCTCCTACCTCCACCCCCGCCTCGTCGAGCCTGCGCCCGCACCCCCACCCCTGCGTCCCCCGCCCCGGCGCTGCCTGCTCCGACCGCGCCCCGGCGCCCCCCGCCCCGGCCATGCCGTCCTCCTCACCGGCCTGCGGCGCCGCCCCCGGCCACCCCCGGCCGGCCTTGCCCCACCCTCGCCTGTAGCGCCGCCCCCGGCCACCCCCGGTCGGCCTTGCCCCACCCTCGCCCGCAGCGCCGCCCGGAGCTGCTGCAGAGAGGAGGAGGAACCAGGGGAGAAGAAAGGAGGAAAAGGGAGGAGAAGGAGGAGGGAGAAGGAAGAAGAAGGGAGAAGGGAGAAGGAAGAAGGAGAAGGGAGGAGGGAGAAGGAAGAAGGAGAAGGGAGGAGAAGGAGGCTCGGTCACTGGCCACTTCGGTCGCCATTGTTCCGCCCTCGTCGTTCGTCCACGCGAGCTAGTGTCACCGCCCTCGACGTTCGCCCCCGCCATCGTCCCCGTGCGTTGACGGAGAAGAAGGTGACCCCAGCACCACGTTGGTCGACTCCACCGCCACCCAAGGTATAACCCTTTCCCTCGGTTGTCGGCCTTCGTGCCATCTATGTCATTGACGGCCTTCATGTCATATGTGTCATTGACGGCCTTCGTGCTGGGTTTTTTGATGTGTGGGCCATCATGCCCCAAATGTGGATGTTGGCCTTCGTGCCGACTTTTCTTGTAGGTTCTGCTGAATTTTTCAACTAATAGTGATGTGTTTCTTGTTTTGCAGAGCAGGACGTGTCAGAGGGGACCCGGAGCACCTCGGCGACCCTAATCATGTTCGTGCACTGACTCACCTCTGTGCTGCCACCCTAATCATGTTGTCATACGTAGATCACGTAACTGAGTTAGGCGTCTCCCGTCCGAAAGGGATACGTGGTCGTTGGTATGCGGATCAGTGCATATCTGCGACGGTATCTCTTTTGGATTGTCCATGTTTTTTGGATAGCTCATGGATGCGCAGATGAGTTAGCTTCCATGTTTTGCTCCCGTCCGAGTCAGAGTTTCGGCAGCACCTCCCCGTTGTTCTCTGGATATATACTCTCCCCGCCGGGACGTGTATCGGGAGAACAGCGAGGAGGTGCTGCTGAAATTTCGTCTTGGACGGGAGTGGAGTATGAAAGCTAACCTCATCTATGCATCCTCGGGTGGGATTAGGACCTATCCTTCACCTATTAGATGGTAGGAACACCTTGTAGATGCAAATGCTGGTTTTATTACTCACTTACATTGGCGCATGACAGAGGATGGCTGACCGTGAGTGGATGTACATGGGCTTCGCAAGTAAGAGCTTGGAATGGGTTAGGGGGACCGATGCTTTCCTGGAGCATGCATTTGGCCCAGCTGCTAAAGGGTCAAGTCGGATGTCGTGTCCCTGCAGCAAGTGTAAGAACAAGAAAAAGAAACAAAAGCATCAGGTGGGAGTAGATATTCACAATAACGGATTTGTTCCAAACTATACCCGCTGGATCCACCATGGTGAACACCATCATATTAGGGAGGAGGTGGTGAGACCCCTACTCGAGGAGTATGATGCAGATGCCAGATGGCAGACATGATGGCAGACTTTCACGATGCATGGTTCATTGAAGGAATGGAGGTGGAGGAAGATCCAGAGGAAACCGCAAAGGCATTCTACATCATGATGGAGGCGGCACAGAAGCACCTTCACGAGAAGACAATGGTTTCACAACTGGATGCCATTTCACGCCTAATATCATTGAAGTTGCAACTAGGCATTAGTCGAGACGGCTTTGATCTTGTATTGATAGTTGTTGGCAAACTGCTTCTGGATCCTCACACCCTGCCGAGGAACACGTACGAGTCATAGAGGCTCCATCGTGCACTTAAGATGCTGTATGAGGGGATCCAAGCTTGTCCGAAGGGGTGCGTCCTGTTCAAGGGAGACCAGAGATAGCAACACACTGTCCAAAGTGTAAAGCATCTAGGTTTGTGGAGGTAGAAGACAGTGATGGAAAGAAGAAACAATCTAAGATCCCCGAGATGGTCATATGGCACCTTTCTTTCCTACAGAGGCTCCAACGAGGATCCTTCCTGCGATGACCCAGGGATACCTCCCCGAGCCAGTGTGGCGCGTCTTGGCAGAGTTGAGCTTTTTCTTCTGCCAGCTTTGTGCCAAGGAGTTATCTTGGGATGTTTGTCTTGACCTGGAGAAGGCTGCACCTCTGTTGCTCTGTAAGTTGGAGATGATATTTCCACCCAGCTTCTTCCTATCGATGTAGCATCTCATTTTGCACCTACCACGCGAGGCACGGTTGGAGGGCCCATGCAGGCCCGTTGGTGCTATCCAATCGAGAGGTGTCTAAAACTTCTTTGGAAAAAGTGTAGAAATAAAGCCAAAATTGAGGCTTCCGTGGCAGAGGCATTCATTCTGGAGGAGGTGTCGACCTTCACACAGGCGTACTATACTGAGAAACTTCCCAGCGTGCACAATCCAACCCCTCGTTATAACGCCAACGAGAACTCATCGGACCTCAGCCTTTTCCAAGGGGATCTCGGAAGAGGAAACTCAGGTACCAACAAGAAATTGACCCATGATAAGTGGTGCACTATCATGAGCTACTTGTTGAACCTTGAGGAATGCATTCCTTATCAGAAGTAAGTTCTCAATGAGCTTGTTACATACGCCATCACTATCCTCCACCTATCGATCCGACCCCCTTGTCTCTTGTTTTTTTCAGGGAATATATTAATGAACACTGGAGAGGTAATAGGGCTCCTACCGAGCAAGAAGAAGACCATCTTCTTAGATATGGTGTGTCTGATTTCATTTCCTGGTTCTGTACAAAGGTACCATCCAAGTAACCTCGTTCCGACTTTGAGATTCCACTTTGCTCCTAGGAGCGAGTAATGTAACGATCTACCTATCCTGACCTTGCAGGCCCAATCGGATGTGGAAATGAGTGATAAATTGAAACAGGTGGGCGGTGGCTTCTCCTGTAGGGTCAAGCCATTCACCGTTTATGATGTGAATGGCTATCGCTTTCGCACGAGAAGCTACGAGAAGAGTCAGCCTAACCTAAAAACCACGTGCTGTGGAGTTCGTACGCCTGGCACGGATGAGAAGGACTATTACGGCTTAGTCAAAGAGATATACAAGCTCAAATTTTTGGGTGCCAAAGCTTTTAAGCCAGTGGTATTCAAATGCCATTGGTTCGATCCTGATGTCACGAAAAAAGACCTTAAGATTGGGCAAGTCAAAATTCGATAGGATTCCAACTATAAAGGAGATGATGTCTATATTGTGGCTAATCGAGATGTGAAGCTTGCGGGTTGGAGCCTTGTGCACTTGGTATCACCACACGGTAAAGCTGTCCCAAACGATGATGATTACAACTTTGACCCAAAGACAGATGAGTTCTATCAACCTGAGGGTCTAGAAGGGAGTTTGGAGATAGACATTCTTTCACTAATGGGCATGGAAGTAGACAATGACATCGATGGGGACGAGGGTGATGAGGTGCAAGATGCTAAGGACTTACGAATCCTTGAGCGATGGCAGATGGTGCATGATGGAGTTGTTGAGGATGATGTAGATGATGATGATGATGGAGATGATGACGATGGAGATGATGCCCGACACTTAAGAGAGCTCGACAATATTGATAGTGATGATGACAATAGTGATGACGACTACACGCCAGCCATATTGCCGTTCGCGGAGATAATTTCTAATTCATGTAATAATATATTGTTATTATTATTACCTTGCAATTATGTTTCTTTACAAGTACTTGTCATTTATTTATGCTAATAATTTTAATCTTTGTCATTGAAGGCACTCGACAAAATGCCAGGCGGAAGGCTATAGCGGCCGCAATGAAAGGTCTGCTCACAGTACCAAATCCGCAACGAGGAGCAGGCAATCGCCGACAACGAGGAGGAGGAGGTGTTGGTCGAGCTGTCGACCAGTAGGGGGATGCCCCCCAGCGGACGTCGGACGTCGATGAGGAGGCTGCAGTTCCAGGAGGCCCCGCAAGGGGGGACGACGACAACGACGACGATCGGTGATGGCGGCGGCAGCGACGACAACAAAAACAATGACGATGGGGGTGAGCCGACACCAGGTGAGACGATGACACCAGGCGAGATGACGACACCAGGTGAGATGGCTTCCTCAGGTTCGAGCAAGCCCTACCAGCACCGGCCCTTGTCATTCCCTGACCCACGACCGCTCCGTTCCCGCCACCCAGTGATTCGACCCGTGGGTGAGACATAAGTATCCATTATTGATTTCACTACTTATTCATATGACATGATGAAAATCGAACTGCAGACTAACAGTTGTTGTTAATGACTCTTGCAGTAGCTGGACGTTTGTGAGCGGAGGGAGCGGTTCACGCCATATCAATAGCATCCAGGGCCTGTTGATTAGGGAGTACTACCCTGGCTTGGTCACCCACAAGGGTAAGGTACAGGTGCCCATGAGGTGGGAGCACTTCTCTAGTGTCACGGACTCCAACGGCGAAACCTTGGTGGCGAAGATCAAGAGGGAGTTCTAGGTGAGTCTTTTCATCATACCACATTTCTCAATACTACGCATTCATTGGACGTTCTTGAAACAATGATGAGTTCTGTGTGAGTTCTGTGTGCAAGATTTCTTCACGTGTGAAGAGGGGAGAGAGCAGCAAGCAACATGAGTGCAGGAGGCAGTCTGCAAAGATCGTCTCAAGGACCTGTACCACGAGGCGCATCTCCAGTGCGTCATCACCTACTACGCCGACGTTCTTGGCCAGGTGGTGAAGAAGCCGCAAGTTAGGGAGATGCTACTCCAGAGGGAAACTGACCTCACCGAGGTGCAGTACATGTAGATAATTAAGTAGGAAACATTTATTCTAACTTCTTCCATGAAACATTCAATTCATCTTCTAGCATGTCAATTACTTGATGTCATGCAGATGTGTCCGGAGTGGTGCGACAAGTACCGGGACTGCTGGGCGGCCATTGTGCGTGAGTGGACCACGGACGCGGTGTACCAGAGGCACAGAGAACATTGGGAGCGCTGCCTACAGATGCGAGGGGCACCACACCACCAAGGGAACCAGTCCCTTCCATTGTTCATGGAAAGATGGGTACGCTTCTGTTGATCTATTTATTCTAGCACTCAATTGTCATTACTTGTAATCATGTTTGTGTTTTCCTCACAGACCTAGTCGCATGGTGGGCAGGTTGTCAACGAGTTCACGGGGTACGCCCTTGCTCACAAGGGCAAAGCGATGGCGGCGGACAACGTCTACGACCCAGTGGACGGGCCCGACGGGTACACTAACGCGAGCGTCTACCCCAAGCTCATCGAGTACACCTCCGCGGCTTGCCAGCGCCATGGGGAGATGTTCAACCCCGCCACCGACCCCCTGGACATAGACCTTTTGATGAGGTTGGGAGGAGGGAAGCAGCACGGCCGGTACTGGATGGCCAATAGCGCCATCGATTCGTCCTCTGTTCCCACGCTGAGCCAGATTCGACGAGACGAACTAGGAGCTCCTCTGACATCCGCATAGCGCCTTGGCAACCGAAAAACACGCAGATGTTCTCGGCATTTCAGGTAAGTGCAGTTTTATTCGTCGTTCACTCATTTCATACATGTACCTTGCCTTCACATACCATCAACCTTGTGGGTGTAATATTGCAGGCCCAGATCTCATAGTTGCAGGCGAACCAGGAGAACATGGCGGTGGCCCATCAGCGGCAGCTGGCGGCTGTCACGCAGCACTACCAGCGTCAGATGCAGGACTTTGCCACCTACTTTCGGGGCCTTCAGATCCCGGGAGTGCAGCAGGGCAAGCTCTCTGCCTCCATCTTCGCTCCACCACCTATTCCTGTGCCTACTCCTATAGGGACTCCGGTGAGTATATTGTCTGTTGCTTTAGCTTGTGCGGCCATCCTGCAGGTACTAATGAGATCACTTGGCCTTTGTGCAAGAACAGTCGGCGGGTTCGAACCTGACTCCTGCAGATGCCAGCCCTCCACTGGGCCCGACCTTCCCGACTGAAGGGTTCACGTGGCCAGGTACCGCTCCTCCTCCACCGACGCAGCAGGGGCACTCCGGGCCTGCAAGCGGCCCTCTGCTTCCGCCGCCCTACTGGATGTTGCAGTCGGCGCCACAGTCAGGGTGGTCTCCGTGGGAGCAAGGTGGGGGCTCTGGGGCCTCTGGGGACGCCGGGTCGAGCTAGGTATCTCTACTGTCCGCTTGTGGACTTGTATCGATGAACTTGTCGCTCTTTTGGACATGTTATGAATTTGTATCGATGTAACGGATGAATTTAAAGACCTTTATGTATGAATCTATGTTGAGACATCATTTGATGATGAAATATGATTTTTATGTGATATTCTAGTCTATTGTCATGAATATATGTGAAATTGCATGTCTGAAATGCAAGAAAACAGAAAAAACAAACAAAAAAGTTTTCCAGCGTTGCCGAGTGCCAGCACTCGGCAAAGCTGTGCAATTTTCCCAGCAGAGCCCAGCTTTGCCGAGTGCTGGCGTGGCACTCGGCAAAGAGACCATACCTTTGCTGAGAGCCAGCACTCGGCAAACAATTTTTTTAAAAAAAATCTTTGCCGAGTGCTAGGCGTGGCACTCGACAAATAATTTTTTAATAAATAAATAAAATAAAATATCTTTGCCGAGTGTCCGCCACGTCACACTCGGCAAAGGGTGCCGTCAGGTTGACGTCGCCCGTTACCTTTGCCGAGTGCTGGCGCGGCACTCGACAAAGCCTTTGCCGAGTGCCTGGCAGGTGGCACTCGACAAAGACTCTTTTGCCGACCAATTCTTTGCCGAGTGGGCTTTGCCGAGAGCCACACTCGAAAAGCCTTTACCGACGGCAAAGGTGCCTTTGCCGAGTGCAGCTGGCACTCAGCAAAGGTGGCGGATCCAGTAGTGCCAGTAGGGGAGCGGAGTGTGTTGTCAGAATCCTTTAACGCAGTGTGTATCAAACCAAATCCCCAAAGTAACAACGACCATGTATTTATTATCTTCAATTGAATTAAATGGAGTACACATGATTTACTGAAGCCAGCACACGAAATACCGTTTTACCCTCACTGTTTTCTTTTTCCTCCATGTTTCCAGAGATGTCCAAGAGGGACCAAACAAACGGAGACTGGACAGCAGCCCACCTGCTCGGCTTAGGGCTCGTAGTACAAGGAGGAATCGCTGCATACTGCCTTGCTACATATGTGAAGCAGTGGCGTGCCCTCACACTAGGGATAGGGATGCCTTGCTACAAATGACGAGGGACTGGACTCAGGACAGCACAGGCCACGGTGCAGGATCGGATGCTGTGGCTGCAGCCGTCCGCTCGTACACGCTTCCCATTGGCCTCTCTCCAACTGGGCATCATCGGAGTACCTCGTCGACGAGGAGCTCCAGCTCGTGCTCAAACCAAGCCCATGTGCCGCGGCAGGGTCACCCAATGGTCGCGAAGTACTCGTTGCGGTGCAACGGTAGAGCATGGGCAACCGTGGTCGTCGTCCATGGAGCTTCTGGTGGAGGCGGCGGTCGTCAAGGCAGGGGTGCGTGGTGGCTAGTAGGCCGTCGTGGAGCGTGCTGTAGTGCGTGGCATTCAGACACGGTCCGAGGCATGTGAAGTGCATCCTTGCTTTGTCAACCATCGCAAACCAGCAATATGGTCGTCAGTCATTGTGCAGTCAAGAAAAGCATCCATTTTCGTTAGTTCTAACATGATGACTGGCGTTCAGTCACAGGCCGAGACGCATGAGACTACCCTACACTACATACAAGTGCTACTGCCAGCATAAAACACTGAAATCCCTCTCCCGGAACAAAACACGCAGAACTGCATCAATATATGATCTAGTTTGTAGAAAGGATAATTTGGTCAGATAACAATTCCATGCGTAAACTCTAGACATGTAAAGTTTAATTTTTTTTTTGTTTGTGGAGAACTGAACTAAAAAGAAGCTATACAAAATTTTAGTGCCCCGTATCATTATTTAGAATTTCTGGAAAGGTGTCCAAACTTTACCTTCCTTCTAGGAAAGCTCATATGCTACCAAAAAAAAAAAAACAGTTCTTCAGTGGGCAAACTGCCTAATGTACTAGTTTTTGTCCCACACGACGCCAGAAGATAACAGTTTAAATTTAGTGATAATGTAATGGACAATATGCAATTAAATGTGCATGAGATCAGATTTAATTCTTCTTCCTTCTATATAACATTACACTCTTGGTTTAACTGTACACCATAGGCTTCAATACAAATACTCATAGATCAGAATCACTAGAATGAGCAGTACCAGTTATTAAACACTGACCTCCGCTGATGAATGGAGGACACTACCACGGCCCACGCTGACATGCCACGAATGAATACTGAATGAGGTCGACATTGCTACCACATGACTGTTAATATGTCACCACGCAGCCTACTTCCAGGCCCAGCGCGCGAGGATCGATGATGAGGGAGCGACTTCCATTACTCGCACAGTCGTACGCGGCAGCGGTGTAGTTGCCTGTCCAAATACATGATATGCCTGATTTCTTGAGTGTGGGATCAAGGGAGAAGCGCCACTGAGTGGCATGGGCAGCGGCACTTAGGGCCTAGCAGCGGCGGCGCTCTACTTGGCCTTTGGGGTGGGTGGCGATGCCCTTTCGACCGAGAGGAGGCAGGTCACATAGAGACCACCTCAAAGGGTTCTACCTAGACTGAGAGAGCACAACTTAAATTACCAAAATACCATCTATATTACAATCTATATCTTGTAAATAATCGTTCTCAAATATTTATAAAGAAAATAGAAAAAACAAAGGTCACAGGGGTAAAAAAAATTTGTACCAATGGTACCTTTTCCAATCATTGTAAAAGAGCTCTGGCTGTTTTATTTTTTGATGCGGCAGAGCTGATGTAGGTGGAAATATCAATCATTCTTCACGCTAGCATCTGATACATGTAATTTGGATAGCTTGAAACGAATACAAGTTGCATATATCTTGTCTGAATACCTTGAAACTGACTGTCTAGCTAGCATGTATAATAATTAATAGGACCTATGATGATTATGTAAATCCAATAAAATAGATTTTTTTCTCAACTATAGTAATAAGCTCCACAATATAGCACTAAAAAATCTTGGAAATCCAACCATAAGTTCCACAATATAGTACTAATAAGTGTTTACAATGCAGCACATTATTACAACCAGTTTAGGTATAACAAACATAGTTCCTCCATAGCTAGCAAGCATCAAATGTTTGACGGTGCCCTTGGTGAGCTTTTTCTATCAGAAAGCATGGCACTGCATGGCCACCAAATACCATTATTTTTTCTCTAGAAAAAGTTGATAAACAGGAGGCATCTCACTCTTCTTCCAGCAGATTTACTTGTTCCAAAAGTTGATAAACCAGGAGGCATCATTGAATGAACGACTCTAGCCTAGGGAATGTTTTAGTCTCACTCTTCTTCCAGCAGATTTACTTGTTCCTGTATACACCCAATATGTTAGGTTAACCCTAATTGGAATAAACATTCTACACGTAATATGAAAACAAATTTGATTTGTTTAGATGAAGAGCTTACCAGCATCTTGAGCATCCATACCAGTTAGCTTCTGGATACAAAAAATTTAAAAAAAATAATATTTCTTTATTAAAAAATGGAACATTTTGCATCATAATTATGCAAAGGTTCAAGGCAATGAGAATCAAAAAATCAAGCAAGTTATATATTTTTGAGGTATGACTTTCTTAAGTAGTGTGGTTACCATTTTTCGTAGTTTACTATCTCTGAATTTGCCTTCTTCAATCCCATCCAATTTGATGAATTCTTTAACCTCAGGTATGGAACGGAACTTGTGGAGGTATTTCTTCTGAATATAAAACTGAACAAAAAAAATGTACATGGGCATCAGTATCATATGTCACATAAGGTGTCCTTGTGACCCACATCCAATTAGAAGAATATTATTACATTTCCCAGGATGTAGGAAATATTCAGTCTACAAAAAAAATTCTATTACCAAGGTCATAGTAGCAAATGAAATGCATGGATATGTTTTGAAACTATGTTCATGCAAAACACCTATCTTACACATCCAAGAATAATTTTCGATGGTCAATAGGTATTATCTATCCACAATAGGTTCTTAGAATTTCATAAACCAATCCATCATTAATAAGTGAATGCAAAATATTGGATTATGAGCGCAAAGAGTATAATTGGTCACAATGGGCCACCACATACAACTCGAAGCGCACAATGGGCCACCATATTCACAAGATATGCTACTCCCTATATGATGAAAGAACATTTTTATTCTTAGACTTGGTACATGTACATGTACATGATAGCAAAATATTTTTACACTCACTTGCTGGAAGACTTGTGAACATTTGTGCAAACAACTCATAGCAAATTTAAAGAACATCGACATAAAATTAAGGTCCAAACATTTTTCAACACCGAATAGATCTTGTCATGAAATATTAATTCAAATGCACAGCTATAATTTAGTTTATGTTTCCCGTTACAGTTGTCATACGTCAGGGAACATGCCATTATAAATCAATTGCTAATACTGAAATTTAATACAGATTTTTGTAGGTTGTTATCAAAAATTCGAGACACATAATGACTCAAGAGTAACAATATATATTCTAGTTCAGAACTATCCCTTTAGATTTGGCAACAGTCACTTCATCAAATATTTTTGGGATGTGGTTCCTGTCAGTTCTCCCTCTCACCAACAATAGATAACAAAAAATATATTTTCAGCCCGAGACAGAATAATTGGTAGTACCCCATTGTCGCTCTGCAGCTATAGAATAGTGATTCATGGTCTAGCCAGCACAAGCTTATGCATAGCCAGCACTAGGCAAAGCCCGCACAATTAAAGGTCTAGACAATAACATCAGTTGCTCTAAAAAAACACAATACCATCAGTGACCAAGATCTTCTCCTATCTTAGTGTTCATGTAGTGCAGAGGACCAAGCTAGCTCCTATTAGATGCTGTGACCCCTAGTGCGTAGATTGAGCTGAAATCAAGTCATACAAACTATCACTGGGGCCTCGGCCCCTCCGGATCGATAAAAACAAATTAATAGCACTACTTGAGATATGCCTTGAATAAATAGGATCCTATCATAAATCATAAATACTACAACAAGGTGCCCTAGAAATGAAAGTTTTGAAAACTTTTTTGTTGACATGAGTGCTAGTATATCAGTTTTTTTGCTTCCATTTCTTGTTCTACTAATGTACTTCTGCTAGGGACTCATCTAAATAACTTCTCATGTAATTTCTATCTATTGTCAATCACAAAGTATGCTTGATTAGAAAATAGAGTTGGTTGAATGAAATAGTGACCTTATCAGTACGCCCATCAGGTCTTTTGTTAGCAATTACTCAATCACAATTCAGAAACCTCAACCTCTTCTTCTCGTGCATCAAACATAGGAGGTATTTTGTGAACCTCAAACTTTTTGCTGCATTGTTCCATTGCAACCCCTTTGTCTGCATCAAGCACAGGAGGAGGTATTTCGTCATCCGGGACATCAGAGATGGTTGCTTCCGAATCAATTTCAGTTGAAGATGAAGCCATGGAAGGAGGACAGAATAGATTTCATGAGGTGGGCAACGGATCTGCGTACAAGAAAATGTCTGTGTTAATGAAAATATTGTAGGTAGGCACAAATGACCACCTGCATTAACTACAACAAAGACCCACCTGCCTTCACTACTACGCCTTTAAAAGCGCAACTATAAAAAAAATGACTGCTTGAGTAAATAATTTCATGGATTAAAAAAAGCACACCGAGCCCAGTGCCTAGATTTGGCTCCTCACGTGCTGCCTAGAGCCAACACCAACCCTTGCACCGTCGATGACCAGATCTGCTCGTTCGTGCTAGGTGTGCCCTTGCGACCACCCTTGCTCTGATGACCAGATCTTCCTACTCGTGGCCAGAGATGTCCGGATCTGCTTGCTCGTGGCCAGATCCACACTCCCTGCAACTGTTGGTGGTTGGATCTGCTCGGTTGTGTCGAATCCACGCCCTCACCGTCTTTGGTGACGGGTTGGCGGCCGGATCCGCCGCCGGTGGCCGGTTGGAGGCAGGAGCCGCTCGGGCTTGGACGCCGCCGCCACTTGAGCTTGGGCTTCGATGTTGCCTGGCCTGCATGCACTCAGATGCCACCGCCACAGGTTAGGCCCAGGTTATAGGGGAGAGGGGGTGGGAGAGGCAAACGGCCCTGCGCTTGGGAGAGAGAGGGAGAGCTTGAGAGAGAAAGAGAGAGCCTAAGTGGAAACCCTAGCTGCAGTTTTTATACAAGCCTGATTTGGGCTTTTGCTGGGCCTTGTCCATGATTAACAGGGTAGGCCTCATAAGATGATCTCCTTTGAAAACATGCTCCATTTTTGAGGCGAATCTCCTATAATTTTCTCCATAAATCGATTTCGAGAGGACGGTTACTTTTGACAGCCTCCGTAAATTGATTTTAGGAGACAGGAAAAAAAAATTTATGACCATCTACATTAATTTTTGGGTTGTGTCTCGTACAATTATTTTTGTACTATTAAAGGTTGGCTGGATGTTTATTTCTAAAAAAATGCGTACACTCATTTCTTTTCTGGTATGTGAAGATCTTCACTAGGGATACACTGAATATGTCCTATTTAATGAATGCCAATTAAAAAAACCATTTGCTAGTTTCTAGGAAGGAGCCAGCTAGTTTAGCCATAGAGAATTTCCATATGATCCCTTTAGTTTTCCCTTAGAAAAGTTTCTTTATGTAAGTTTGTAAAATAAAACAATTTTATTGTACCTACTGAACAAGCGATCTTTGTTTGAATTTCTCATGAACATTGTACAATCTATGTGCTAGAGACTGATCATCGTGTGCTTCACTGTGCCATAGGCAAAACACTTCTAAAATTTATGGTAATGTCCTAGGATAACAAATTTTGAGGTAGTATATACTAGGGCCTACATTTCTTATCCGTTAGGATAAGCACATGAGTTTATTTTTCACAAAATGGTTGACATCTTCTATTGTTAGAGTTAATCAATTGTAAATTGGAAAATTCTAAGGGAAAAAATATGGGTCCATTTGAACATGTCAATATAAATTCGATGTTTCAGAGAAATATAATGCCACTATAGCTCTTGAGAAATGTAATGCCACTATAGCTCTTGAAAAATATAATGCCACTATAACTTCACTTTGTATTTTCACAGGCTACTCTGACCCACAAACAAGCACACACACGAGTCCCATACTTTAGCATAGACCATTTTGCCCTGCTCTCCCTCCCTCCACCTCATCACTTATATTACTAGTGAGCCAAGTCCACCTTTCTTCTCTCTCTACTCCATAATTGCGTCTCCTTACTTTCTTCTTTCTGTTTATAAAATGGAGCGACCTAGGCTGCCATGATGGCAATTCCATAAAAAGGTTGCCTCGATGGTGATATCTAAATAAATGCGTACTTATTTCTTCTGTGATTTCTGAATCGGGTACATCTGTTATTGCCCTATTTAATGCATGCCAAGTAAAAACAATCTGCTGTTTATAAAATGGAGCGGCCCAGGTTCCTAGATGGAGATTCCAAAACAAGGTTGCCTAGATGGCGATCTCTAACTAAATCTGTACTTATTTCTTCTCTGATCCGCGAATCGTCACGAGGGGTACAGCTGTTGTTGCCCTATTTAATGCATGCCAAGTAAAAACCATCTCCTAGTTTTGCCCACTGTTTTATAAGGAAGCAGACAGCTAGCTGTTTTTAGGCACGGAGAATTTCCATCTGGTCAGTTTTTTCCATAAAGAATGTTTTCGGTAAATTTCAAAAATACAACAATTTTAGTGTATAGAATACCCAAGCCATCTTTATTGGAATTTCTCATGAACATTGTACAATCTATGTGCTCGATACCGTGCATCATGTTGTCTAGTCTAACTTCTGCTCGGTGATGAGCACATGCATCAGTTTATTTTTTCATAAAATGCTTGAATTCTTAAATTGTGCGAGTTGATCTGAAGTAAATTGACAAATTCCAAGAAAAAAAATCTGGGTCCGTTTGAACATATGTCATTATAAATTTATTTGAGAAATGCCACTAGATTCTGACTTAGGATTAGTGCTAGTACAATTCTCTCTCTATCCGACATACGCCACTTTGTAGGCATATGCACAAGTCCTGTCACTACTGCAGAAAACTTTTGTGAGGCGTTTTCATTTTTTCCAAGGTGGACAAATGTTAGGTATTAACCGAGGCAGTCACTTTTTTATTAACCGATGCGGTTACAAGAAAAAACCTCGCAAATTAGATTAAGCGGGGGCAGGTGCACTGTAAAGCCCGCCTCATATAATACTAGTACACTTAAGAGTCGAAGTAGTCCATCTTAGCCCGATAGCACACTTAGCATATATATAATATATACCACAGTCAGCAACTTAGGGTTTCGATCCACCCATCTCAGTCACACGTCCCGCAACAATCTCCGTTAGCCCTCTGTCTCTCTACACCGTGTCTCCTTCCTCTCACTTGCCACCTACACCATTGTCACTCTCTCTCTCTCTCTCTTCCTCTCTCTATCTCGGTGGCAAGGGGCCGCGCACCCTGGTGGCTTCGAATGTTGTGGATCCATCCAATTGCTACAACGGCAACATGGTGCAGCGCAAAGGCGTGGCCCTGAAGGAGCAGCGCACGCCCTATGGTCTAGGGTTTAATGTTTTATTCGATTAACTAGGGTAGGCAGGCAACTGCTTGAAAAATGTTTTATTTACCATGACCTTCCGTTTGAGGTGCGGTTGCATAATCCACCTTATTTAATCATTTTTGCCCGTCACAGTTAATTTTTTGGTAGTGTGCATACTTTAGAATGGACTATTTTATCCCTGCTTTCCCTCTCTCCACCAAACTTACTAGTGGGACACTATTTCCAACCATCTCTTCTTTTCCTAAAATCCATTTTTCGTTCCATGTTGTCTACCTTACAAGACTACTGCTTATTTATTCCCTGCTTACTCTTGTGTTCCTCTCTGCTCAGTCGCTCGCCCATTGCCTGTTGGGGCTACCGGCAGTGTGTTGCCACCGTTTGTTGCACTCACCAGTGCAGCACACCTGCCAGCATCGTGCCCGATATCCACACACCGCCATGTCCAACACCACTACTTGCAGGATGGGTGGGGGACATGCCCTCGGCGGCGGCGCGCAGCCGACGCGCTGTGGGCGATGGCAGCAACTCAGGGAGAGGTGGAAGAGAGGGAGTATAGATACGGTTTGACCCCTTTCTTCATTGATTACAATTAGTACATGGGGGCTTGTATTTATTTATAGTCCTTGCAGGACTTGACCCCTAAGAAACTAGAGATCCTACGGATCCTCCTTTCCAACTGTATTTACTCCTATTCTTCTTATTTATTCTAAGTGACGTGGCACTCTTGTGGATGGTGGCGGCGGCAATGGGCTACGCCCAAGCCATCCTTCCCACACGCGCATGTGCGTCTCCGGCCTTCCGAGTTATAACCTGCTGTGTTGGACGGGCCACTGATCCTTTATTGGGTGCTACTGTTGGCCCAATTTCCTGCAAGTTTGTGGGCCACTCATTATGCTTGTTACTGCAGTCCCTCCTTCCTAGATCGGCGCATCCTCACGATGAAACTGAGTCAGTTTGTGGTGCCGGGGATTGGATGAGCCCTGTATGAAAACACCACTTGGAGATATGTACTTTCTGTATGATTAGTCTGGCGACTGTAGATGGTGTCGTTGTGTCTGGATTAGGGCTGTGTAGCGTGGAATGCATTGATATGGAGGAGAGTTTAGTAGCATCGGTTGTGGGGATAATCCCAGCTGCCGTGTTGCCTGTCTCTTGTGGTGCTGCTCTCATGTCTGTACATTTGTGGTGCCCATCCCTTGTTCTAGCTTTTACTAGTATCTCGTCAGGTGTGTTGTGTTGTCTATGTTGCCAGTCGCTTATATCATCGGTTATGAGGAGGGTGAGATGCATTTGGTGCCAGGTGACTGGGTACGGGACGGTTTGATGGCAAATGTTGATCTAATCTCACTGATATCTCCTTCCTGTTGGATGACCTTGCTTTGACTGAATGGACAATTACTGAAGTGAACAGAATACCACTGATTATTGTATACGGTAGTCTGTTGTCATCAGGGTTGTAGAAGGTAGCACTATTGCTATTGTAGATGGATTTATTTTGCTTGAATATTAAGAAAAATAGCAGCTACCATGGTAGTGAGGGAACTGTTCTATCAGATACCTTTACCATGTTCATGGCAGCTGTGTTGGAGTGGTTGTAAGTCGGTATTGCTGAGCTGCTCCTAATTTCATTGATCCTGCTAGGGTTGCCGATCCTTTCATCGAAGAATTGGTAAGCCGTGTGTGGCAACTTGTTGTTGCTTTTGTCTGGTTTCGATGTAATGATAGTGTTGAAGGTATCATCGTCGTCTTTGTTGAGGATGGCATTGCTTATGCGCGTGAGTTGCTTCTCTTTAGCAACGAGACGCTGTTGCAGTATAGTGATCTCATCAGTAGCATTGATGGTGCTGTTGTTAGTTGTTGGCATGGGGTCATCCATTTTGCAATTGGTGTTCAGATCTGATATATCTGAGGTGATGACGAGAGTCAGTGGTGATTGTGAGTTCCACTTTTCCTTCTTCCGTGTTGGTGTGATTATCTGTATTGATGATTCATGTGCCTTTATTGATAGTGATCTCCTTGATCTCTGTTGTCTGATCATTGGTTTGTTTCGATATGGCGATGTTGTTGTGGTTGAAGGTGCAGTTGTACCTTGCTATGATCTGTAATTCGGGTGTTGGTGGGGTTGTAGATCGTTTAGCCTCCTTGTTATCCATCTGTTGAAGGAGGGCATTGACGCTGGCGAGTTCCCTGTGGATGGCGTCCATCTTGGCTAGGGTGTCGCTGGCGAAGTTGCGGAGGAGTTCCTCAATCTTGGTGATGGAAACCATAGCAAAGTTGTAGACCAATCTGGCTGTTCGATACCAGCAATAACAGGTCCGACACACTGGTGACACGTGGAGGGCGTACATTGATCTGCGAGTATGGAAGAGCGGGATAGGGAGGGAGGCGGTGTGGTAGAGGTGGCGGCTAGGGCAACGGCTGCGGTGGCTTGGGGGGCGACGGCCAACCCTGGGGGTGATGCCCTAGGGCTCCGTAGGATGGATGGGGGCGGCGCCCTTGGTGGCGGCATGCAGCCGGCGTGCATCGAGCGGTGGTGGCGGCGTATGGAGAGGTGGAAGAGAGGGAGTAGAGATAGGGTTTGACCCCTTTCCTTATTGATTGCAATTAGTACATGGGGCTTATATTTATAGCCCTTGCAGGACTTGACCCCTAAGGAACTGGAGATCCTACGGATCCTCCTTTCCTATTTTATTTACTCCTATTTTTCATATTTATTCTAAGTGGCGTGGCACTCTTGTGGATGGTGGCGGTGGCAGTGGGCTGCGCCCAAGCCATCCTTCCCACATGCGCATGTGCTTCTCCGGCCTTCTGAGTTGTAACCTGTTGTGTTGGATGGGCCGCTAATCCTTTGTTGGGTGCTACTGTTGGACGAATTTTATACAAGTTTGTGGTCTGCTCGTTGTGCTTGTTATAGTTTCATATAAACATTAAATTTGTAATAACATGGTTTTTTTTATAACTTTTTCGAACAAATGTTATTTTTTTAAGACTGTAACGACATGGTTCTAATTAACTGGGAAATAATGAGATTTCCTCTTAGTTTCGAATCCATAGATCAGATTCCTTCTACGATTGTATAAATAGTGATCCCAAGCATATGGCCTCTTATTTGTGAATTTTAAGAAGGCACTATCAATCGTCCTTACTAAAGAGATCTTCAATATCAACCACGCTTTATATGCAACAACAACAACAACATAGCCTTGTATCCCAAGCAAGTTGGGGTATGCTAGAGATGAAACCCAAAAGAGACATGGAACAAAGAACACATAAAATGTACAAGAGAGAGATTACGGTTTAGGCACGTTAATTGCTAGTCTCCAAGCGCTCCTATCCATGGCTAAATCCTTAGGGATATTCCACTTCTTAAGGTCTCTCTTAACTGAGTCGTCCCAAGTTAGTTTAGGTCGACCTCTACCGCGCTTTACATTATTGACCCGCTTTAGAATCCCACTACGTACCAGCACCTCAGGAGGCCTCCATTGGACATGGTCGAACCATCTCAACCGGTGTTGAATCAATTTCTCTTCAATTGGTGCCACCCCAACCCTATCCCGAATATCATTGTTCCGGACTCTATCCTTCTTGTGTGCCCACAACACCATCGTAACATACGCATCTCTGCTACACTCAATTGCTGGATATGTCACCTTTTTGTAGGCCAACATTCAGCACCGTATAACATCGCCGGACGAATCGTTGTCCTATAAAACTTACCTTTAACTTCTGAGGCACCCTTTTGTCACAGAGGACGCCTGAAGCCTGACGCCATTTCAACCAACCGACTGAAATTCTATGCCAAACATCTTTATCAATGTCGCCATCCTTTTGTAGCATCAATCCTAAATACCGAAAAGTATCCTTCTTGGCCACCACTTGCCCATCGAGGCTAATGTCTCCCTCCTCATTCCCAGTCATGCTAAAATCGCACCTCATGTACTCGGTCTTGCTCCTACTAAGTCTAAATCCTTTCGACTCTAACGTGTGTCTCCGTAGTTCTAACTTCCTATTAACCCCTGCCCTTGTCTCATCCACTAGCACCACATCATCAGCAAAGAGCATACACCAAGGGATATCACCTTGTATGTCCCTTGTGACCTCATCCGTCACCAAAGCAAATAAATAAGGGCTCAATGCTGACCCTTGATGTAGTCCTATTTTAATTGAAAAGTCAATGGTATCGCCATCACATGTTTGGACATACGTCACCACATCCCTGTACATATCTTTGACGAGGGTGATGTACTTAGTTGGGACTTTATGCTTTTCCAAGGCCCACCACATGAAATTTCTCGGTACTTTGTCATATGCCTTCTCGAGGTCAATAAAGACCATGTGCAAGTCCTTCTTCTGCTCCCTATATCTTTCCATCAACTATCATAATAAGAAAATCGCCTCCATGGTCGACCTACCAGGCATAAACCCAAATTGGTTTTGGGTCACACTTCTCACTCTTCTTAGACGATGCTCGAAAACCCTCTCCCAAAGCTTCATCGTACAGCTCATCAACTTAATCCCACGGTAATTAGTACAACTTTGAACATCTCCCTTGTTCTTGAAGATCGGTACTAATATACTTCTCCTCCATTCTTCAGGCATCTTGTTTGACCAAAAAATGAGGTTAAAAAGCTTAGTTAACCATACTATCTCTTTGGCACCTAGGCATCTCCACACCTCAATGGGGATACCATCAGGGCCCATCGCTTTACCTCCCTTCATCCTCTTCAAAGCCTCCCCGATCTCTGCCTCCTGAATTCTCCTCACAAAGTGTCTGTTGGTATCGTCAAATGAGTCATCCAACTCTAAGGTAGGACCCTCATTCTCCCCATTAAACAACTTGTCAAAGTACTCTCTCCACCTGTCCTTGATCTCCTCATCCCTCACCAAAAGTCGATCCATCCCATCCTTGATGCATTTAATTTGGTTGATGTCCCTCGTCTGCCTCTCGTGGATCCTAGCTATCCTATAAATGTCCTTCTCCCCTTCCTTCGTTCCTAGCCGCTGATAAAGGTCATCATACGCCTGACCTTTTGCTACACCCACCGCTCGTTTTGTAGCCCTCTTCGCTATTTTATAGCCCTCAATGTTGGCTGCACTCTTGTCATGACAGAGGCGCTTGAACCACTCCTTCTTCTCCCTAATAGCCCTTTGCACCTCGTCATTCCACCACCAGGTGTCTTTCGCTTCCCGTTTGCCTCCCCTACTCATGCCAAACACATCCGAAGCCACCTTCCGAATACAGGTGGCCATCTTTAGCCACATGTCATCAGCATCTTCTCCTTCTTCCCACGGCCCCTCATCTAGCATCCTCTCCTTAAATGTTTATGCTGCTTCCCCTCTAAGCTTCCACCATTTTATTCTTGCAATCTTAGGCCGATTGTCCCGGTGGCCACGTACCCGAAAGCGAAAATCCGCCACAAAAAGCTTGTGTTGAGGGACAACAAATTCCCCAGGTAACACCTTACAATCTGGCTCAGGTGTTATCCACTATGAAATGTCACTAGATGGGATTCCCTCTTCTTAAAGACGGTGTACGCTATCAACCCTAAACCCTAAACCCTAAATACCTCAACCACGCTTTATATGCCCTTGCGTAAATTGTTTACCAACCCTTGCAGATTGTGGGCACTAGGCTGTGCTGAAGTGAGGAAAGGGATGCGGGTTCCGGTAATTTTAGATATAGCATTCCGGTAATTTTAGGACATAAAGTTGACGAATGCAAGAGATTTTATATATCACCGGTCGTCGTCAGACTGTCCCCAGTTAGCTCCAAATGAGAGGAAGTGGAAAGAAAGAATATGTAAATAATAACTATGTTATTCATATTTTTACAACTAAGGAAGTGGTGGGGAGTACTATTTGTAGCCTGCACTGTGTCAATATAAAAAAATAATAATTTTAACACTGTACACAAAGTTAAGAAAAGCAGAAACTATAGAGTCTTCGTGCAAAGCAAACAACAAAGAAAATGCTGGACGAACCTGACCAATATTTATTCATTGTTATCAATATGTCGATCAAGTTGCTACCAGCCAGTCCAGTGAATTCATCTTTTATTCCAATGCTATGAAAAACCCGGTCAAGTTGCTACCAAGCCATCCATTTCAGTGAATTTATCTTTGTACTGCTTCCACTCTTCAGCCATTGCGCTGAACGAGAGGATTTTGGGTCGACCAATGATTCCAATCTCCTCTCACTCTACCTGCATAAAGCAGGCCGGAACACAGTCTACAACCATGTTCAAACCACCTAATTGCTAAACTGGAGAGGCCAGTGTTCAAATTAATTAGGAAAGGATTACAGCAGTTGGTTTCATAATCATAGGTGATGAAGTGCACATATCAAGTGGTTCGGTTGAATTAGTTTGAGTTGGGTTGCATGAATTGTTCAAGTTTACGGTTTCATCTCAACAACATTATAGGAGGTGGAGCTCTTGCCCGGGGTGGTAGAAGGAAACTATGTTGCTTGCCAAAGAGTTGAGGGCATCAAACCATGGCGTTTGTTTTGTTGGATGTCAGAGTAGGACGAGATGATCTTCATCACATGCACCTTTCGGATCCTTCTATGCAGCTGCTGTATGCTAAGGTTGTCTTTTTTTCGGGTTTTGCTTGCTATAAAAATAGTAGGATATTTGTTCAGCCAAGCTCACAGTTTAATTATGAGCAATCTCTTTGTTCAACCTAGATGGGGCAGTTTCTTGAGCGAGTAGCAAGTGGAGTTATGGTCAGCTGGTCAACCGTTGTACCGAAGTTAGCAGGGTGGTGAATGCTGTCCTCTAGGTTGTGTGCATTTTGGGAGTTGCCTTCAGTACTGGGCCAGCACTTCCTTTTCCTCTTCTAATAAAAACAGGTGCAAAGTTTACGCTGTCCTTTCGAAAAAAATGAGGCCAGACTAATCCGAGAGATGCTACCAGACTGTTCACAAGGCACATCCATAATGAACTCATGAATGTGGCATCCTGCAGCTCACAAGAAGAGCAGTGACAGCACACCATCTGGAATTTTTAGAGTGTAACCGTGCACCAACGCTGACCATTTGAGAGATACTGCAAGATAAGTGTCGTGTGGCACCACTGCAGACAATTACCTTTTCCTCTCTCTTGCTATAGCATCATGCTCCACTACTAGTCCTCGCAGCTGAAATATGTTATTTCCTATGCAGAGATATGTGCTGCTGGAGCTGCAACTCCAGATGCATCCCATGCCCGTTATATAGTCATTTATGACTATAGTCATGTGATTTCCTACTAGAAATAATATGCCTATGGAATTGTATGTTAGCGAGTGCAACAGACGAGGCACACAGAGTGGTCTATGTTTATGTGTCAAGTGCAGATGCATGATAGATACAGGCCATATATATAGGTACTCTACAGCTCGCATAGAAGTTTTCACAAACCAGTTATGATGTCTAAGGGTATATGTCGATACATAGTAATGCTAACCATGAAGGCAAATTGATAGAGGTACAAGGATCACATGGTGTCACTGCAAATGCTACTAAATAACTATTTTAATTAGGAGACATTCAATTTATTTTTAGTGGCCACTCTGCTCCTATACAATATGTGGAAATCTTCCCTGAAGCCAATGTCCCAGGCCCACTTCTAGAAATTGAGTTTTAGAGTTGAGTCTTCTAAAACATTGTCTCTAAATAAGTGGCATTTTAAGACGTGGTACTTTAAGGTTACTCCTCCAAAAATAGTTTGTGAGACAAACAATATATAATTTCAACTCAAATGAACACAAATTTCGTTCCAAAATTGTTGAACTAGTTGCGATCAACAATTTGCAGGTTACAAATGTTTTTATCTATGCTTGTTTATAAGTTAGTAGGAAACTTCCCATGTGCCTATGGAATTATAAGTTAGTAGACACACACCTTCAACTGGTTAGTAGTAGTTTCTTGCAGTCATCAAACTAGTACAGCAGCTGTATCATGCATCGGAAGAGACACCAGCTCAGCTTAAACTCTTGGAGAGCATCATGGGAAATCGTTACTGCATTAGAGATCTGTGCATTGACCCTATGCATTGCGTTGGTCTCGTTCTTAAAAACCCCAGGTGGAGCTAGAACTCCTGATGCATCCCATTCTCATAATACAATCACTAGGACTTTATCCATGCAATTTTGAGCTACAAATACTATGGGATGCAATTGTTGATTGTAAGTTACTGATTGATGCAACTTTGGGAACATAGATATATCAATGTATTTGTAGAAGCTGAAGATTGAATATAGGTCATATTGGCTCTCCAGCTCAAATAAGGATTTCATCAAACATTTTTGACCAAATGTGTACTAATATATTACACTACCGGAAACGCCATCTTTGCCGATTGCCGAAATCTTTGCCTAGTGGCAAAACACGGGCACTCGGCAAAGAGGCTCTTTGCCGAGTGTCAAAAACAACACTCGGCAAAGATTTCTTTGCCGAGTGTCTAGCACTCGGCAAAGCTAACCACTCGGCAAAAGGGCTCTTTGCCGAGTGCCAGCCACTCGGCAAAGAGGAGCACTCGGCAAAGTGGGGCCTGGACAAACCGCATCTGTGGCCGTCCTCTTTGCCGAGTGCCCTGCCGTTAGGCACTCGGCAAAGGAGCCACCTTTGCCGAGTGCCGAGAGGGCCAGCACTCGGCAAAGGTTTTTTAATTTTTTTAATAAAATCCTTTGTCGAGTGCCACGGCGGTCAGCACTCGGCAAAGGTTTTTTATTTTTTTAATAAAATCCTTTACCGAGTGCCACGTCGGCCAGCACTCGGCAAAGGCCTCTTTGCCGAGTACCAGCACTGGCACTCGGCAAAGCATAATTTTTTTTGTTTTTTCTTCCTATTGTTTTGTGGGGCCTTGATACAGTAAATACATCACAACTTCAAAAGTTGGGACAATTTTGACTTTTTTGCTATATTTCTTCAATTACTTTTGTTTCTTTAAATTTTTTTGACAACTCAAAATTTGAACTGCAGGTACATGAAATAATAGAATTTGGTCATTCAAAAGATTGTATTCATAATATTCGGAGTATGTTGAGGCCGTATCCAGGACCTCGCATAAAGTTACGACCATGTTAGTGTCGTAACATGACGAGTTACGTGCGGGAAAAGTGTTTTTAAATTATATAAAATCCAAACGAAGTCCGAAAATGATGAAACTTGTCGAGGTGTGTTGTCATCGCATGTGGAGGCTGTGGTAAAAAACTGAGAAAGTTTCAAGCAAGTTGTGACGTCGCGTGCCTAAAACCCACGCATCTCCACATGTGATCACAAGGTGATCACATGTGGAGATGTCTAGGTTGTAGACATCCGACGTCTCAACTTGCTTCGAACATTCTCAAAATTTTATCATAGTCTCTACATGTGATGACATGACACCTCGACTACACATAGATGTTGGTGTTTCGTGGACAAGGCATCCAAAATTTTGGGTGAGTTTATAGACACGGCCTCGAAATTCACTCTCCAACATGAATATCATTTTTCGAATGGCTACGTTTCATTATTTCATACACCTGCAATGCAAATTTACTTTTTTGAGAAAAATACAAGGAAACAAAATTAATTCAAAAAATATAGCAAAATATTATAAAAAGATCTTAAATTCGAACATGTGCTTTAATACAATACAATTGGACTAAAAAAAAAGTTTAAAGTGAAAATTTAAAAAAATAAAAACTTTGCCGAGTGCCAAAACTAGCACTCGGCAAACAGGCTCTTTGCCGAGTGCCACGCTAGGCACTCGGCAAAGACGCCCTTTGCCGAGTGCCAGTTGTGGCACTCGACAAAGGCATAGATTAAGGCCCAAGGCCCATCTCTAACCCTATCCTCGTCAGACGCCCCGACCGCCGTCGCCCCTGACCCTCCCGCAGACCGCCGCCGCCCCCGAATCGCCGCAGTTGGCGGCTTGCCGCGCCCCCCCCGATGGCTGCGCCGCCCCCGCCCCCCGACGAGCGCCGCCACCCCCACCCACCCGCGCAGCGGACGCCACACGCCAGCCGCTGCCCCCGCCCCCGGCCCCAACTGTCGTAGCCGGCAGCTTGCCGCGCCCCCCCGACGGCCACCGTCGCCCCCAGCCGCTGCCCCTGCCCCCGACCGCCGCCGGCCCCGCCCACTGCCCCCCAACCGCCGCCCCCCGACCGCCGCCGCCCCCCGCTTCCACCCCGCCCCTCGGCCATCCGCCGACCCCCCTCCCCGGGCCGCCGGCGGCCCAGCTGCCGCCCCCAGCCGTCGTACGCGCCCCCTGGCAGCTCTGCTGCCTGTTGAGGAAGGAGGAGGAAGGGGAAGGAGGAGAGGGAGGAAGGGAGAGGGAGAGGAGGAAGGAGGAAGGAGGGGGAAGAAGGAGAGGGAGGGAGGGAAGGAGAAGAGGGGAAAGAAGGAGGAGGAGAAGGAGAAGGAAGGAGAAGAGGAGGAGGAACGAAACAGAAGGGGGAGGAGAAGGAGGAGGAGAGGGAAGGAAGTGGAGGAAAAGGCTGCGGGTGACCCGAGCACCGCGTCATTCGACTCCACCGCCACCTAAGGTATAGCCCTTCCCCTCGGTTGTCGGCCTTCGTGCCATGTATGTCATTGACGACCTTCGTGTCGTATGTGTCATTGACGGCCTTCATGCCATGTATGTCATTGACGACCTTCATGTCGTATGTGTCATTGACGGCCTTCGTGCCGTGTTTTTGGATGTATGGGCCATCGCGCCCTAAATATGGACGTTGGCCTTCGCACCAACTTTTCTTGCAGGTTTTGGAAACCTCCCCGTACAGGGGAGGTTCTGCCAAATTTTTCAACTAATAGTGATGTGTTTCTTGTTTTGCAGAGCAGGACGTGTCGGAGGAGACCCGGAGCACCTCGGCGACCCTGATCATGTTCATGCACCAACTCGCCTCTGCGCTGCCACCCTAGGAATAAATCACCTCTCTTCCTTACTGTTGTCGTACGTAGATCGCGTAACCGAGTTAGGCGCCTCCCATCTAAAAGGGATACACGGTCGTTGGTATGCGGATCAGTGCATATCTTCGACGGTATCTGTTTCGGATTGTCCATATTATTTGGACAGCCCGAGGATGTGTAGACAAGGTTAGCTTCCATGTTCCGCTCCCGTCCGAGTTAGAGTTTCGGCAGGACCTCCCCGTTGTTCTCCGGATACACACTCTCCCCACCAGGACGTGTATCGGGAGAACAGCGGGGAGGTGCTGCCGAAATTCCGTCTCGGACGGGAGCGGATTATGGAAGCTAACCTCGTCTGCACATCCTCGGGTGGGATTAGGACCTATCCTTCACCTATTAGATGGTAGGAGCGCATTGTAGATGCACTTGCTGGTCTTATCACATGTTAACATTGCCGCATGACAGAGCATGGGTGACCGTGAGTCGATGTACTCAGGCTTTGCAAGTAAGAGCAATGAATGGATTAGGGGGACGAATGAGTTCCTGGAGCAAGCATTTGGCCTAGCTGCGAAAGGGTCAATTCGGATGTCGTGTCCCTACAGGTAGTGCAAGAACAAGAAAAGGAAACTAAAGGTTGCGGTGGGGAAAGATTTGCTCAAGAACAGATTCGTTCCAAACTATACCCGTTGGCGCCACCATGGTGAACACCATCCTATTAGGGACGAGGTGGTGGGACCCATCCTCGAGGAGTATGATGCCGATGCTGGGATGGCAGACATGATGGCAGACTTCCACGAAGCACGGTTCGGCGAAGGAATGGATGTGGAGGAAGATCCGGAGGAAACCGCGAAGGCGTTCTACGACATGATGGAGGCGGCACAGAAGCCCCTTCACGAGAAGACAAGGGTTACGCAACTGGATGCCGTCTCACGCCTAATAGGGTTGAAGTCGCAACTGGGCATTAGTCGAGACGGCTTCGATCTCGTGTTTAGCATTGTTGGCACACTGCTTCCGGCAGATCATGTCCGGCCGAAAAACACCTACGCGGCGGCGGCGGCGGCGGCGGCGACGACGACGACGCCGTGCCTACACCAGGCCAGACGGCTTCGACTTCGTCAAGCGTGGCCAAGGTGTACTCGTGCGGGCCCACGCAGCTTCCTAGTGTGCAGCCGCAATTCAACAGACGCCCGGTGATTACACCCGTGGGCCATACGTAAGTAACCATTATTGATTTCACTACTTGTTCATATGACATGTTGAAAATCGAACTGCATACTAACAATTGTTCTTAATGACTCGTGCAGTACCTGGGCGTTTGTGAGCGGAGAAGGTGAATCATGCCATATCAATGGCATCCAGGGCCTCCTGATTAAGGAGTACTACCCTGGCCTTGTCGACGTGGACGACGAGTTGAAGGTGCCCACGAGGTGGGCTCACTTCTACCTCGTCGACATGGGTGGCGAGACCCTCGCAGCAAAGATAAAGAGGGAGTTTTGGGTGAGTCTTTCATCGCACCGCATTGCTAAATAGTACGCATTCATCGGACTTCTTGAAACAATGCAATGCTACATGATGTGTCTGTGTGTAGGACTTCTTCATGTGCGAGGAGGGTAAAGCGGACCAGGTGGCGCGAGTGCAGGAGGCAGTCTACAAAGATCATCTCAAGGACCTGTACCATGAGGCGCGCATACAGGCCATCCGTGACTATTATGCCGACGTGCATGGAGAGTCCATCAAGAAGCCCCAAATCCGCTAGATCATGAACTCGAGGGAGACCGACCTCACCTTCGCTCAATATGTGCAGGTAATTAAGTAGGAAAACATTCGTTCAGATTCCTTCAGTGAAACATTACACTAATCTTCTTGCATGTCAAATACTTGATGTCATGCAGTTCTGTCCGGGGTGGTGCGACAACCACAGGGACTGCTGGCAGGAGATTGTGCGCATGTGGCAAACAGACGAGGCGTACGCGAGGCGCAATGACCGTCGGGGCCGCCGCCTGCAGATGCGAGGGGTGCCACACCACCAAGGGAGCCAGCCCCTCCCAACGTACATGAGAAGATGGGTATGCGTCCGTTCATGTCTTTTTTCTAGCCCTCAATTGTCATTACTTGTAACCATATTTCTGTTTTCAATGCAGACGCAGGCGCACGGTGGGCAGGAAATCAACCAGTTCACCGGGTACCTCCTCTCCCACAAGGGCAAGGCGACAGCGCCGGATAACGTCTACAACCCAGAGGACGGGCCCGAGGCGTACAGCAACCCCACCGCCTACGAGGAGGCGACCGAGTACACCGCCGCGGCTCGCCAGTGCTACGGGGAGATGTTCGACCCCACCGCCGAGCCCCTGGACACAGACCTCCTGCAGAGGTTGGAACCAGGGAAGCAGCACGGCCGGTACTACATGGCCCACAGCGCTGTCGACCCGTCCGATGCTCCCACGCTGAGCCAGGTTTGATCCAGGCCCACGAGCTCCAGCGACATCCCCATAGCGTCTCGGCAGCCAAGCATGTCGCAGTTCCAGGTAAGTGTGGTTTTGTTGGTCGTTCACTCATTTCACACCTATACTTACAATCAACACTGCGGATGTAATATTGCAGGCCCAGGTGCAGGAGCAGATGGCGCAGATGCAGGCGCAGATGCAGGCGCAACAGATGGCTTACCAGCAGCACCTGACAGCCGTGCAGCAGCACTACAATAATCAGATGTAGGGCTTTGCCGGCTACTTCCAATCCCTGCAGATCCCCGGGCCGCCTCCACCGTGTGAATTATTCGCTCCACCGCCTCCTCCACCGTCTTTTCCTGTGCCTGCTCCTGTCGCTCCTGCAGGGACCCCGGTGAGTACATTGACTCTTGCTTTAGCTTGTGCGTCCATCCTGCAGATACTAATGACATCACTTGGCCTTTAACTTGTGCAGGTACAGTCGGCAGGTTCAAACCCGTCTCCTAGAGGTGCCGGCCCTCAGATGATGCCGTATCCACCTCCGGGTGGCCCTTCTCCACCGTATCCACCTCCGCGTGGCCCTCCTACACCTTACTCGTGGCCGGTGGGCGGAGGGCGGCCGTACTGGTCGGCGCCGCGTGATCCAGGGTGGGTTCCGTGGGAAAACCCTGGGGGCTCTGGGGACGGACAACCTGACGTCTCCGGGGACGGCGCGATGAGCTAGGTACTTGTCGCTTGTGTTATGCTCCTGGACTTGAGTATCGTCGAAGTCTTTGTCATGTATTTCTTCTCTTCGTGATGGACCTAGACTTGTTGTGTTGAACTTCATGTGATGGACCTCGACTTGTGGTGTTCGACTCGTTGCGTTCAACTTCATGGTTGTAATAGACTTGTGGTGGTGATAAGAGATGCTATTGTGAGATATATGTGTTATTATGATATATATGGTGACGGTGGTGATAAATGTGATGAAATTGTGATATAAATGGTGCTACTTGTGGTCCTAGTGAAATTGTGATATAAATTATGATTTTGCAATGTTTGGATGCAAGAAAATAGAAAAAAAGGAAAAAAAATTTCCCAGCTTTGCCGAGTGCTGACACTAGGCAAAGCTGGGGATTCTGGCCAGAAAATCCCCAGCTTTGCCGAGTGATAGCGTGGCACTCGGCAAAGGGGTCATTCCTTTGCCTAGTGTCAGCACTCGGCAAAGAATTTTCAAAAAAAAAAAATTTTCTTTGCCGAGTGCCGAGCTGGCACTCGGCAAAGAAATTTTCAAAAAAAAATTAATTTTTTCTTTGCCGAGTGCCACCCCGTCAGCACTTGGCAAAGCCAGCCGTCAGGCTGACGGCGCCACGTGGCTTTGCCGAGTGCTGACGTGGCACTCGGCAAAGACTTTGCTGACTGCATGCCACGTGGCACTCGGCAAAGCCGCCTTCGCCGACGGCTTCTTTGCCGACAGCCCTTTGCCGACTGCCACGTGGAATTGCAGTCGGCAAAGCCTTTGCCGACTGCAATTCTGCCTTTGCCGAGTGCGCATTGCAGTCGGCAAAGAGAGTGAACCCGATAGTGTTAACCAAAACCTGGCACAAATAATAGGTGTATATATTCTTATATTGTGATACACAAGCAGAAAAAATGTTAGTACAAGAGTGTCACCGCCAAGTGCATGATTTTCTGGTTGGTATTTGATATGAATATTGCACAATCAAGGAGAGAGGGAGCACATCTTTAGTGAAATTTAAGTGCCTTTATGTTTGCCACGATATATTTGAGAAAGAAGGAGAGAGTTACCAACGGGAAAGACAAATCTTGAAACTGTTTTTGAACTCACCGACACTAGATGTAATATTTCTGTTATGATGCCATCCATATTTCAATAATATATCAACATTTCTGTCATGTGAAAAGAGGTTTAATTAACATCTGGCTCATGCTCTGGTCCCAAATATTTGAATCCTCTGTTTGTGAACTGAATGATGAAGATCGTGATATAAATTAATTTCCAATTGGATAAAATAGGAAGATTGAGGCGGTTAGTGTTCATTTTATTATGAAGTGGCAAGCAGTACTAAAAAAAGCAGCCTAAATGTGTAATATTTGGTAGATGCTGTGTTCATCATTACGACTGCTTCATTTACAAATGTGATATAAAAGGGTTCACAAATGATTCAAATAAAATATTAATCACCATATATTCGAATTAAATATCTGATCAATTTGATAATTGCACGCTTAGATGCACAAATATCCTTGGGAACATGCTTCAGTTGATAGTTTCGTCATCATATCTCCATTTTATTTGCTAACTACAATTTTCTTGCTACTGTTATGTAGGCTTGGGTAACATAGCTAGGGACAGCTGACGGTGTATAACATACTATGGCCAAGTCACATGATCTTTACAAAAAGAGGAAAAAAATGAGCCAAAAGAAGCCAGAATGGCGCTAGCAAGCTCTCTTTCTCATGGTAAATTCTCTCACAGCACAGAGTTTCTCGTCCAATAAGCGCACCAACTGGTGGTCGTCCACTCTTCTTGGGACCCTTATCCTCCGTACCCATGTTGATCTAGATGCTTTTGCAGTATTGGCACTGGCTTTCTCTTATGGTTGGACGCAAGGATCCCATCAAAGCATTGTATGACCTGTGAGGTTAGAGACCAAACTCCTGGAACATCCCATTCCTATATAAATTTATGTGTGGTCATATCGTGTGTGCTTTCCATGAAGGTACGAGGGAGTAGAAACTTTCAGAAACAAACAATTGAAGCACTACAGAAGCTAGATGAGGCTCCAATTTATGTATGTACACCGATGAGGAGGTACATATGGGCGCAGAACCAGGCGTATGAGTAGTTAAACAGTACATTTACTGCTATTACACGTATTACACATAATTGAGAGCCATCTACTAGAGTTGGCTTACTATATATACCGATGGACAAACCTGACAAGATACTAGTCAATATGATAATATTTGTTTACAACTCAGATATCTTTCTTTTGGTAATTGACATGCAGCAATTTATTGATAATTGGCATAAGGTCATTTGTGAAACACTTCAAGTCCTAGTGAATTTTGTGATTTGAGGCATTTTTTAAAAGATTGATTCATATTCAAAATTGTAAATAATCATCGGCACTTATAGTTATCAAACTGAGAGAAATAATTCTTGGAGACATTTTTACTGAAGCAGATATTGCTTTTCAGCAATTAATCCGTATATTTGCTTGTTAATAATTAAAGCGACATCCTTTGTGTAGTAGTATTAATGAAGCAATTATTAATCGTAGATGGCCGTGATGGCATGCTGGAATATTATAGAATCAGAAAGCGCTTAACACTGGACCTTGTCCATTAGTACTCGTACTACCATTCTCCATCCATCCAACAGTCTCGTATACTATCACACTACATGAGTTTGGTGAATGTTAAGGACCATACATGATCAAACACAGTCGTAGTCTATGCTCCCAGTTACTGATGTATAAAGCTAGTGATTTATGGCGAAAGCTCAAACTTTGGGCTGCATCATACTGGTCACGTGCACCAGCTACAATACGAATAGAGATGGGCCTACGGCGGCTGAGGCACTGCATATACCATCAAGACTGAACATACACTGAACGTGTTTGAGGAGACAAGATATATGTCAAGATGTCTATAGAGAAATAATTGGGGTTCTGGCACTGGTGGACTCAGGGCCCAGCGACCCTGGGCCTCCAACGGGGCTCCTCAATCTTCGACTCCATTTATTACCGGAAACGCCATCTTTGCCGAGTGCCGAAATCTTTGCCGAGAGCCAAAACACGGCACTCAGCGAAGAGGCTCTTTGGCGAGTGTCGAGAACAGCACCCGGCACTTCTTTGCCGAGTGTCAAGCACTCGGCAAAGAAAAGCACTCGGCAAAAGGGATCTTTGCCGAGGGCCAGGCTCTTGGCAAAGAGGCGCGCTCGGCAAAGTGGGGCCTGGACAAACGGCATCCGGTGCTGTCCCCTTTGCCGAGCGCCCTGCCGTTAGGCCCTCGGCAAAGGAGCCACCTTTGCCGAGTGTCAAGATGGCCAGCACTCGGCAAAGGTTTTTTAATAAAATCCTTTTTATGTTTTTTTAATAAAATCCTTTGCCGAGTGCCACGTCGGCCAGCACTCGGCAAAGGCCTCTTTGCCGAGTGCCGCCTGGGCCAGCACTCGGCAAAGGCCTCTTTGCCGAGTGCCGAATCTGGCTCTCAGCAAAGAATAATTTTTTTTGTTTTGTTGTTCCTTTTTTTTTGTGGGGCCTTGCTACAGTAAATACATCACAACTTCAAAAGTTAGGACAATTTTGACTTTTTTGCTATATTTCTTCAATTACTTTTGTTTCTTTAAATTTTTTTGACAACTCAAAATTTGAACTGCAGGTAAATGAAATAATAGAATTTGGTCATTCAAAAGATTGTATTCATAATATTCGGAGTATGTTGAGGCCGTATCAGGACCTCGCATGAAGTTACGACCATGTAGTGTCGTAACATGACGAGTTACATGCGGGAAAAGTGTTTTTAAATTATATAAAATCCAAACAAAGTCCGAAAATGACGAAACTTGTCGAGGTGTGTTGTCATCGCATGTGGAGGCTATGGTAAAAAACTGAGAAAGTTTCAAGCAAGTTG
>CM041635.1:34530074-34608986 GCA_023333625.1 Bothriochloa decipiens | reverse complement strand
TGTCCACGTTATTTGGACAGCCCGAGGATGCGTAGACGAGGTTAGCTTCCATGTTCCGCTCTCGTCTGAGTCGGAGTTTCGGTAGGACGTCCCCGTTGTTCTCCGGATACACACTCTCCCCGCCGGGACGTGTACCGGGAGAACAGCGGGGAGGTGCTGCCGAAATTCCGTCTCGGACAGGAGCGGATTATGGAAGCTAACCTCGTCTGCGCATCCTCGGGTGGGATTAAGACCTATCCTTCACCTATTAGATGGTAGGAGCACGTTGTAGATGCACTTGCTGGTTTTATCACATGTTAACATTGCCGCATGACAGAGCATGGGTGACCGTGAGTGGATGTACTCGGGCTTTGCAAGTAAGAGCAATGAATGGATTAGGGGGACGAATGAGTTCCTGGAGCAAGCATTTGGCCCAGCTGCGAAAGGGTCGATTCGGATGCCGTGTCCCTGCAGCCAGTGCAAGAACAAGAAAAGGAAAGTAAAGGTTGCGGTGGGGAAAGATCTGTTCAAGAACGGATTTGTTCCAAACTATACCAGTTGGCGCCACCATGGTGAACACCATCCTATTAGGGACGAGGTCGTGCGACCCGTCCTCGAGGAGTATGATGCCGATGCCGGGATGGCAGACATGATGGTAGACTTCCATGAAGCACGGTTCGGTGAAGGAATGGATGTGGAGGAAGATCCGGAGGAAACCGCGAAGGCGTTCTACGACATGATGGAGGCGGCACAGAAGCCCCTTCACAAGAAGACAAGGGTTACGCAACTGGATGCCGTCTCACGCCTAATAGGGTTGAAGTCGCAACTGGGCATTAGTCGAGACGGCTTCGATCTCGTGTTGAGCATTGTTGGCACACTACTTTCGGCAGATCATGTCCTGCCGAAAAACACCTACACTACACAGAAGCTCCTTCGTGCACTTAAGATGCCGTATGAGGGGATCCAAGCTTGTCCGAAGGGGTGCGTCCTGTTCAGGGGAGACCTCGAGGAAGCAAAAATCTGTCCAAAGTGCAAAGCCTCTAGTTCATGTTGGTAGAAGGCTCTGATGGCAGCATGAAACAGTCTAAGGTCCCCGAGATGGTCGTACAGCACCTTCCTTTCCTACCGAGGCTTCAACGGCTATATATGACAGAGGAGTCCGTGAAACAAATGACGTAGCACAAGAATGGTAAAAGATACCATCCTGACAAGATGGTACACCCGGCGGATGGTGATGCATGAAAGCACTTCGATAACATGAATCCTGTCAAGGCTATGGAGACTCGGAATGTACATGTAGCGCTGGCAACAGATGGGTTCAACCCGTTTGGAATGATGGTGGCCCCGAACACTTGTTGGCCTGTGTTTGTGATCCCCCTCAATTTCCCCCCCGACGTCATGTTTGAACCTAGGAACGTGATCTTGACGCTAATAATACCTGGACACCCGGGTGACAATATGGGTGTGTTCATGCAGCTGGTGTGGGATGAATTGCAACTTGCTTGGGAAGAGGGGGTACTCACGTACGACCGAGCTACAAAGAGGAACTTCAGAATGCATGTGTGGTACTAGTATTCAATGCATGACTTCCTGACGTATGGCTTATTCAGCGGGTGGTGTGTTCACGGGAAGTTCCCTTGCCCGACATGCAAGGCAGATGTGATGTTCACCTGGCTGGCCAAGGGTGGGAAGTATTCTTCTTTCGACAAGCATTGCCAATTCCTGCCTGAGAACCATGAATTCAGGCTTGATGTAAAGCACTTCACGAAAGGTGTTCAAGTCACCGGCCCCATTCCGCAGGTCAAGAGCCCTGCCACCGTCCTTGCCGACTTACAGGCTCTCGAAGTTGAGGAAACAGGTGGTTTTAGGGGATATGCTCAGGACCACATGTGGACTCATATATTAGGCTTGACTAGGCTCCCCTACTTCAAGGACCTTCTTCTTCCACACAACATCGATGTAATGCACATAGAAAAGAATGTGGCCGAGGCACTCTGGGCAACACTCATGGACATTGGTAAAAAGTCAAAGGACAACGTCAAGGCTAGACTAGACCTGGAGATGATTTGTGATAGACCAAACCTGGTGATGAAGACCCCTACGCCCGGCAAGAAATGGAAAAGGGGCCTGGCCGATTACATCCTCAAAAGGGCCAATAGGAAGGAAGTACTGCAGTGGATCAAGACGTTAAAGTTCCCTGATGGGTATGCGGCGAATCTGAGCAGGGGCGTGAACTTGTAGACTATGAAAGTCTTAGGGATGAAGAGTCATGACTTCCACATATGGATTGAGCAGATCCTGCCTGCGATGACCCGGGATACCTCCCAGAGCCAGTGTGGCGCGTCGTGGCAGAGTTGAGCTTTTTCTTTCGCCAGCTTTGTGCCAAGAAGTTGTCTCGGGATGTTTGTGTTGAACTGGAGAAGGCTGCACCTCTGTTGCTCTGCAAGTTGGAGATGATATTTCCACCTGGCTTCTTCCTGTCAATGCAGCATCTGATTTTGCACCTACCACGCGAGGCACGGTTGGGGGGTCCCGTGCAGGCCCATTGGTGCTATCCAATCGAGAGGTGTCTAAAGCTTCTCCGGAAAAAGTGTACAAATAAAGCCAAGATTGAGGCATCCGTGGGAGAGGCCTCCGTTCTGGAGGAGGTGTCGACCTTCACATAGGCGTACTATACTGAGAATCTTCCCAGCGTGCACAATCCAACCCCTCGTTACAACGCCGACGAGAACTCATCGACCCTCAGCCTTTTCCAAGGGGATCTCGAAAGTGGAAGTGCAGGTACCAACAAGCAGTTGACCCATCAGGAGTGGCACACTATCATGTTCACATTGTTGCTCAACCTTGATGAAGTGATTCCTTATCAGAAGTAAGTTCTCAATGAGCTTGTTACCTACGCCGTCACTATCCTCCACCTATCATGATCTGACCCTCTAGTCTCTTGCTTCTTTCAGGGAATTTATTAGTCAATACTGGACAGGCAATAGGGCTCCTACCGAGCAAGAAGAAGACAATCTTCTTAGACACGGTGTGCCTGATTTCATCTCCTGGTTCTGTACAAAGGTACCAACCAACTAACCTCTTTCCGACTTTGTGATTCGACTTTGCTCCCCGGAGCGAGTAATGTAACAATCTACCTGTCCTCACCCTTGCAGGCCCAAATGGATACAGACATGAGTGATGAATTGAAATAGGTGGGCCATGGCTTCTCCCGTAGGGTGAAGTCATTCACCGTTTATGATGTGAATGGCTATCGCTTTCGCACGAGAAGCCACGAGGAGAGTCGACCCAACCTAAAAACCATGTGCAGCGGAGTTCATACGCCCGGCACGAATCAGAAGGACTACTATGACATAGTCGAAGAGATATACGAGCTCAACTTTAAGGGTGCTAAGACTTTCAAGCCGGTGGCATTCAAATGCCATTGGTTCGATCCCGATGTCATGAGGCAAGACCTTATGATAGGGCAAGTCGAGATTCGACAGGACTCCAGTTATAAAGGAGACGATGTCTATATTGTGGCCAACCGAGACGCCACGCAAGTTTATTACCTCCCATGGGCGTGCCAAAAAGATGAGAAGCTTGGGGGTTGGAGCCTTGTGCATTTGGTGTCGCCGCGCGGCAAAGCGCCTCTCCCAAACGACGGTGATTATGACTTTGACCCAAACCAAGATGAGTTCTATCAACCTGAGGGGCTAGAAGGTACTTTGGAGATAGACATTGGTTTGCTCATGGGCATGGAAGTAGACAACGAAATCGATGAGGACGAGGGTGAGGAGGTGCAGGATGCCAAGGACTTAAGAATGCTTGAGCGATGGCAGATGCAGCGCAATGGAGTTGTCCAGGAGGATGTACATGATGATGACTATGGAGATGATGAGGATGATGATGACAGTGATGACTTAAGAGAGGTTGACAATATTGATAGCGATGACGACGATAGTGATAGTGATGACGACTCCACGCCTGCCATATTGCCATAGGCGGAGATAATTACGAGGCCATCTAATACTATATTGTTATTATTATGTTCCTTTACAAGTACTTGTCATTTATTTATGCTAACCCTTTTGTTCTTTGTCATTGCAGGCACTCAGCAAAATGCCAGGCGGACGGCGGCAGCGGCCGCATCGAGCCATACGCTCGGCGTACCAGGTCCCCCCGCAGGAGACCGCCGACGACAACAAGGAGGAGGAGGAGGTGTTGGCGGGCGAGTCATCGAGTAGGGGGTCCCAGCCCCGCAGCGGACGTCGCCAGGCGACGAGGAGGCCGCCGTTCTTGTCCTCGCAAGGGGGGACGACAACGGGTGATGAGGACCACGGCGGCAGCGACGACGACGACGACGCCGACGACGTGCCTACACCAGGCCAGACGGCTTCGACTTCGTCAGGCGTGGCCAAGGTGTACTCATGCGGGCCCATGCTACTTCCTAGGGTGCGGCCGCAATTCAACAGACGCCCAGTGATTACACCCGTGGGCCAGACGAAAGTAACCATTATTGATTTCACTACTTGTTCATATGACATGTTGAAAATCGAACTGCAGACTAACAATTGTTCTTAATGACGCGTGCAGTACCTGGGCGTTTGTGAGCGGAGAAGGTGCATCACGCCATATCAATGGCATCCAGGGCCTCCTGATTAAGGAGTACTACCCTGGCCTTGTCGATGTGGACGGCGAGTTGAAGGTGCCCACGAGGTGGGCTCACTTCTACCTCGTCGACGTGGGTGGCGAGACCCTCACGGCAAAGATAAAGAGGGAGTTTTGGGTGAGTCTTTCATCGCACCGCATTGCTAAATAGTACGCATTTGTCGGACTTCTTAAAACAATGCAATGCTACATGATGTGTCTATGTGCAGGACTTCTTCATGTGCGAGGAGGGTAAAGCGGACCAGGTGGCGCGAGTGCAGGAGGCGGTCTGCAAAGATCATCTCAAGGACCTGTACCATGAGGCGCGCATATAGGCCATCCATGACTACTACGCCGACGTTCATGGAGAGTCCATGAAGAAGCCCCAAATCTGCCAGATCATGAACTCGAGGGAGACCGACCTCACCTTCGCTCAATACGTGCATGTAATTAAGTAGGAATACATTCATTCAAATTCTTTCAGTGAAACATTACACTAATCTTCTTGCATGTCAAATACTTGATGTCATGCAGTTCTGTCCGGGGTGGTGCGACAACCACAGGGACTGCTGGGAGGAGATTGTGCGCATGTGGCAAACGAAAGAGGCGTACGCGAGGCGCAATGACCGTCGGGGCCACAGCCTGCAGATGCGAGGGGTGCCACACCACCAAGGGAGCCAGCCCCTCCCAACGTACATGAGAAGATGGGTATGTGTCCGTTCATGTCTTTTTTCTAGCCCTCAATTGTCATTACTTGTAACCATGTTTCTATTTTCAATGCAGACGCAGGCGCACAGTGGGCAGGAAATCAACCAGTTCACCGGGTACCTCATCTCCCACAAGGGCAAGGCGACAGCGCCGGACAACGTCTACAACCCAGAGGACGAGCCCAAGGAGTACAACAACCCCACTGCCTACGAGAAGGCGACCGAGTACACCGCTACGGCTCGCCAGCGCTACGGGGAGACGTTCGACCCCACCGCCGAGCCTCTGGACATAGACCTCCTGCAGAGGATGGGACCAGGGAAGCAGCACGGCCGGTACTACATGGCCCACAGCGCCATCGACCCGTCCAATGCTCCCACGCTGAGCCAGGTTTGATCCAGGCCCACGAGCTCCACCGACATCCCCATAGCGTCTCGGCAGCCGAGCATGTCGCAGTTCCAGGTAAGTGTGGTTTTGTTGGTCGTTCACTCGTTTTACACCTATACTTACAATCAACACTGCGGATGTAATATTGCAGGCCCAGGTGCAGGAGCAGATGGCGCAGATGCAGGCGCACATGCAGGCGCAACAGATGGCTTACCAGCAGCACCTGACAGCCATGCAGCAGCACTACAATAGTCAGATGCAGGGCTTTGCCGGCTACTTCCAATCCCTGTAGATCCCCGGGCTGCCGCCACCGCCTGAATTATTCACTCCACTGCCTCCTCCACCGTCTTTTCCTGTGCCTGCTCCTGTCACTCCTGTAGGGACCCCGGTGAGTACATTGACTCTTGCTTTAGCTTGTGTGTCTATCCTGTAGATACTAATGACATCACTTGGCCATTAACTTGTGCAGGTACAGTCGGCGGGTTCGAACCCGTCTCCTAGAGGTGCCGGCCCTCAGATGATGCCGTATCCACCTCCGGGTGGCCCTTCTCCACCGTATCCACCTCCGCGTGGCCCTCCTACACCTTACTCGTGGCTGGTGGGCGGAGGGCGGCCGTACTGGTCGATGTCGCATGATCCAGGGTGGGTTCCGTGGGAAAACACTGGGGCTCTGGGGACGGACAACCTGACGGCTCCGAGGACGGCGCGATGAGTTAGGTACTTGTCGCTTGTGTTATGCTCGTGGACTTGAGTATCGTCGAAGTGTCTGTCATGTATTTCTTCTCTTCGTGATAGACCTAGACTTGTTGTGTTGAACTTCATGTGATGGATCTCGACTTGTGGTGTTCGACTCGTTGCGTTGAACTTCATGGTTGTAATGGACTTGTGGTGGTGATAAGAGATGCTATGGTGAGATATATGTGTTATTGTGATATATATGATGACGGTGGTGATAAATGTGATGAAATTATGATATAAATGGTGCTAATTGTAGTCCTGGTGAAATTGTGATATAAATTATGATTTTGCATTGTTTGGATGCAAGAAAACAGAAAAAAGGAAAAAAAATTTCCTAGCTTTGCCGAGTGCTGACACTCGGCAAATCTGGGGAATCTGGCCAAAAATCCCCAGCTTTGCCAAGTGCCAGCCTGGCACTCGGCAAAGAATTTTCGAAATTTTTTTTTCTTTGTCGAGTGCCGATCTGGCACTTGGCAAAGAAATTTTCAAAAAAAACTAATTTTTTTCTTTGCCGAGTGCCTCGCCGACAGCACTCGGCAAAGCCAGCCGTCAGGCTGACGGAGCCACGTGGCTTTGCCGAGTGCTGACGTGGCACTCGGCAAAGCCTTTGCCGACTGCATGCCACGTGGCACTCGGCAAAGCCGCCTTCGCCGACGGTTTCTTTGCCGACAGCCCTTTGCCGACTGCCACGTGGAATTGCAGTCGGCAAAGCCTTTGCTGACTGCTATTCTGCCTTTGCCAAGTGCGCATTGCAGTCGGCAAAGAGAGCGAACCCTGTAGTGACTTGATATATTTACTATATATAGCCCGTATTACAGTGCATAATATTAGGCCTAATATACTACTTTGCCCATAATAAATTGCTATATAGCCCGTATTACAGTGCATAATATTAGGCCTAATATACTACTTAGCCCATAATAAATTGCCTAGGTATCTAACATTACCGGACTCGCCTGCACTCGGCAAAGGCTTATAAGCACTCGGCAAAGAGGTGTCGGCAAAGATTTTGACGGCAAAGGTGTCTTTGCCGAGTGTCATGTTACAGGCATTCGGCAAAGACTTTGTCGAGTGCTAGGACAGCACTCGGTAAACATTTTCTAAAAAAAAGAAAAGGCATTGAGCTCCATCAGCAGGGCTCACCGAGCCCATCGCTGTTGCATCCTGAATCCGCCGCTGGGGCTTCTGCCCGGGCTGGCCCCGCTTGGATCTGCCCGGGAGGGCCGCCGTCCTCACCATGGTGGAGGGATGCGCGCCGCCGAGGTGGAGCTAACCTGCAAGGGAGGGAGTTTGAAGAACTCATCTGGGAAAGAGGAGAGAGAGGAGAGAGGATGAGGGGCACACCATGCACCGCCGGCCACCACCGCTGCCACCATTAGCGCCGGGCCCACTGCGCCGCTCAGGCCGTCGCTGCTGCCTCAGTTCGCGCAAGGCCCTCCGCGCCTAGGAGATGTGGTCGTGTGGAACCGGTTTTAAACTTATGGATAGGTTTTTGTGTGGAGGAGAGGGGGTGCGACTAGGAGATGCGGCCAGTGGAGGAGAGGGGATGCGACAACGGGCGCGCTGGCCTCCTGCTCCTCCGCTAGATCTGGGAGGGAAGGGGCACCACCAGGTGAGGGCACCGCTGCTGGCAGGAGCTGCAACAAAGAGAGGGAGGGTCGGGGTGGAAGAGGGAGGGAGTGAGGGAGGAGGAGGGCGCCGGTTTGGGGAGAGCCAGAGAGGGAGGAGGAGGGGCGCGTGCGTCTGTCGGTCTGGGTGTTGGCCAGCTGCTAGAGAGGAGTGGGAGAGAAATTAGGGTTAGGTTGCAGTTTTTATAGGAGTAAGAGAGAGTGGGCGGCCGGGCCAATTTGCCGAGGGTCCAGATGGGGCTCTTGGCAAATTAGGGATTTTTTCTTTTTTCTTTTTATTTTTTGAAGCTTAACTATAGTTTTACTTGAATCTTGATTTCAAACTTTTTCTGAATCTTGATATCAAATTTTTTTAGTCCTTATATATTGTATTGAATCATATGTTTGAATTTCAAATTTTTTATAATTTTTTGCTATGTTTTTTAAATTAATTTTGTTTACTTGAATTTTTCTTAAAAAAGTAAATTTGAACTATAGGTGCATGAAATAATGAAATATAGCCATTTAAAAAATTATATTCATGTTGGAGAGGGTATTTTGAGGCCGTATTAGGAACTCATCTAAAATTTTGAACTCCTTGTTCATGAAACATGATCATCCAGTTGCGAGAAAAGTATTTTTAAATTATATAAAATACAAATAAAGTGCGAAAATCATAAAACTTATTGAGATGTCATTATATCGTATGTGAAGGCTGTGATAAATAAACTACATGGCAGACCTCAAATTTGTTTGTCCTTAGTTGGGATACCAAAGTATTTCTAGAACCCCTGATGCATCCAATTCCCATGATACAATCTTTTAATGCTTCATGTGGAGAATTTCCTCCTAGAAGTATCATGCTATGCAAATAATTGCTTGTATGTTACTGGTTGAAGGATCGAATGTGAAGAGTTTATACTTATATGTTAGTGTAGAAGGCGAATGAACACACATCATTTTGTCTCTCACTCTGGCTCACATAACTATTTTCACCAACGTTTTTTATTTTTTCAGGCTATATGAGATACATGCCAATGCTAACTAGGGGTGTACTAATGCCTGTGGTTAACAGAATGTTCAGTCATCATTGTACATCCCATTACGTAGAAGCACTACCAGCTGCAAGAGTTCCACTGTTTCACCGTCCTGCTGTTTCTGTTTTATTTTTAGAGGCAAGTCTTGCGATTTAAAAAATCTAACTGGCTTGGCTAATCTTGTAGCAGTGGAGACACTGTCTTGGCTAGTTAATTCGCCTTCTGGAGAAGTTCATTGACAATCCTCGAGACATTTGGGCAGTGTGACATTGAAGGCATGCATTTTGGAACATCGCTGCCATGAATGTTTCCCCTCTGACTTCCATATGCATCATAACTACATGCTACACCTCAAATTTATTCCTCCCCAGCCACAGGTGATGAGCTACAACTCCTGATGTATCCTATGCCCAGGAGGCATTAATTTAGGACTTCTTCTTTGACAACAACTCCTACTGCAAATATTATGTGATCCACCAAATTGCTTGTATATGGCACACATTGATGCAGCAGATGAGGCATAGATTTTATATTTGTATGTCAATGTAGAAGCAGGATGAGGCAGGGTGAAATTTAAGTTCCCCAACCTGCAGAAACAGGGAAGCCAAACTATTGCCTGTGCCCAGGCAACCGCATTCCTTGAGTCCAATCAGTTCCAAAACCAAACTTGCCCTGAAATCAAATTTCCATTCTGCCTATATAAGCAAATATGCATGTCTTGCTGCCGGCGGTTACCAGGTTTGAAGACAGAGTTCCTTCGCCTATCTCGTGAATTACATCTTCAACAGCATGCTACATGATATCCAGCATGAGTCGGCCAGTGCAGAGGCTGGTGCCAATATATAGACAGCCACACGAAATGATGAATATGCCGTTGCCTTTTATCCTGTTCCAGAACGCTTGTGTTGCCAGATCCCTTGACTTGCATCGCTCACGTCTCAACGAAGAAGAGTGTGAGATGGCGGCAGGCAGCAAGACAAGTGCCTCTCTACATGGTTGCAGAAGCTTGGGTTACTACCACATACTGTTTATCTTTTGGGTGCTAGCCATGTACCCCTACATATCCCCATCTCCTTATCGATTCTCTATTCATTTGGCCATCTTGTATGCTTCAGTGCACTCTGTGGTTCCTTTATTTTCATAGTTGACACCCCCTATTTTGATACCCACGAAGCTGTCGGCATTAGTGCCCTGCATGGGCATGAACCACAGTGCATTATTTGATTAATGAGACAACTGTAGCGTTAAAGAGAAATAAAGTCGACTGAATTCTACATCTTTCTATTCCCATTTTTCTTCAAATAGAAAGACGTTGTGCTTCTGGTTCTCTAATTAACCAGCCCATCTTCTTAATACTAGCAAGCCACGCATGAATATAGTTATCTAGCTTCCTCTCATAACTGGCCATGTAGCTAGTGATCAACATGCCTTGTAGCCGTAACTAAAGTCATCCTGCTCCTTCGTGGTCCCCTGCTCTGATGTGTAGTTGAATAAAATCAGCAATCACATTAAAACAAGAATAAACAAAATGAAGAATACACACTTTTTGCCGCATCTTATTTTTAAAATCGATGATAGTTCATATGGTTTTCTTTGCAATTGAAAAATGTCAGCTATTTGAAAAGTAAAGTCTAGCACTGGCATCATTGCCCAAACATCACTACAAGGTGTGCATGGTGGAAAATCGGCAAGTTTGCTCGCCAGAAAGGAGCTGTTGATTGTTGTTCTCGGTTTAAGTTTACTCCGTCACTCATGCAGACTCAGATGAAGCATGTCGTCACCCTGAACCTTGCACTGTCGATCAACACAGGTAAAGATAGCCTTGCAAACCCAGAGGCTCCATTGCCTATCCTAATCGGTCCAGCCAACGCAGGTTGTTCCATATCATAAGCTGACAGTGTCCCTGGCCTAGTGGGCAATTAAGTCCTCACATGCTTCTTGAGCTCCTAGTGTTGATCTACAGTTCCAAATGCCTCATATTCCAATTCCAATTACTACAAAGTTGAGTACCTCGCTAGATGGATGTGTGAAGATTGTGTAGTTCTCCGTGGGTATCACATATATACCTTTTGTTTTAGTACTAGCTACGGTTCTCCTAGCTACTACCCCTCTCCTTTTCCTTTTCTACATTCATTTGGCTATCTTGTATGCTTCAGTGCAATATATTTCTCCTTATTTATAGTTTGCAACGCCTACTGAGGCAGTTATTTTTAGAGTTCACTGATGAAGAAGGGCCGTAACCACAATATAAATAGCGGGCTATACTAAGAGCCCTAGGACCAAACCCATAATTTAGTGTTATGTTAAATATTATAGGGTTTAAGGTTATACTAAATATATTTCTAGTGGGCGCGACTGCCTAGGACCCAGTACAATGGGGCCCCGAACCCATGTATTGCCTGCCTATCTAAGAGGCCAAGAGGAAACGCTGAGCGACAGCTCACTATCCGTCCACGAATATTGAAAGAAGATCGGTGATAGAGCGCACTTGTTTCGTCTCTCGTGTCCCATGTGTGACACCGTGACTATTGGCATGCATGCATGTCTTTGGATGCTCGGCTGATGAACTCGACGAAGGCATCTTTACTCAGATCATGGTCCTCCACAATCCACTCACTACTGTGTGGATCCTACCTACTGCGCACCTACATGTGAGATCAGTGCTGCTCGCGCAGCAGGAAAGCCGGATGCATCCCATCCTTATGGAGTCATGGTTTAGGACTAGTTTTGCATCTGCCAATGTTATGCCTCGAGACGTGTTATTTGTGTCTTACAGATGTTTGCAATGGACATGAGGGACGAAATCTATTTATAATTATGTGTCAATGTCGAAGAAAGATGGACTATAGACTACAGAGCCAAAATATCACCAAACAGTGCCCATGTTGGCAGTCTAGTCTAGGAACCTTTTGGCTCACATAAAGGTTTCCATCACCAAACAATATCTATGTATATATGTCCTAGTTCTTAGCAGTAGTACAGTCAGGCTGGTGGTGCTCTCGTACTCTAGATGCATCACAGAATAGAACCAGTTACATGTAATTGCCCAAGCAACACTTTACCGATGGATACAATAGATAAGTCACAGAGTCTATTCAGCAAGCATAACTTGGACAGGTGCTCTATAACAGTAGTCATATTTTCCAGCCAGAACTTTCCCCCAAATTACAATAGACACAAACATAATCAAAATTATAAAAAAAAAATCAAAATATAGTTCAAAAAATTTCAGCTCTAGATACGTGTGCTAATTAGGATGATACCGCAAATAAAATGTTTTGTATAATCTCTGATCAGCAGATAATATAATAGATTTTCAGGTTAATCATTGTTGCATTGACAACTTTCCTCCACCGGTTTCGAAGTGGGCAAGCACCGGCAGAATCACAACTACAGATTTCAGTACTGACTCGATGCAGAACATATTTCTCACTACTGCATTGAACCGGTGGTGAAAAATTATCATCATATCGTTGGTTCCTTAGAAACCAGCTATGAAAACAGTTTCTGTAGTATTATTTGACTCCTCATCTCCTCTTTTAAAAATGGATCACGGTACAAGAATTTTTTTTCTTCCCATTAGTTATTTGAGCGTTAGCACTACTAAGTACATATGTAGTCAAACATAAATGTGTCTTTGTTATTAAAACACTCATGTAAGTCAAAGAATGCCTAGACTTTTTTTAGATCAAAGGCTCAGCCCTGCTCTGTTAGAAAGCGTGTATGTTGTTTGAACAAATGCGCATATCTAGGCTATAGCCATCCTGCTTCCACACAAACATATACCTCAGTCTCTGTATCTATCTCATGTGTTGCTTCCACCAGAATAAGACAGAACTAATTTGTTTCAACACACGGCATAACATTTACATTGTTGCCGAATTGCATGCTTGTAGATCTCAGCCTTATGACATGAGAATGCATGGGAGTGAGATGCATCCGTTGTTCTAGAGCTGCAGCAACGACCTGACATGAAGGCGTGCAAGGTGTAGCGCTCAGATTCAGAAGTTATAATGTGACTGCCCACCGAAGGAATTATGAGCACATAATTGTTTGATAGGTATCATAAGAATTGGACCTGACAGTCACCTGCAATTTCACAGATCTTTTATCCTCTTTTGATACGTGTCATCAGGATCAGACCTAAACTTTTTTGCCCAGTCATAGAAATCAGACTTGCACAGTATGCATACATGGTGCGGGCCTTTTGGTATGGACAGGTATGAATGTCGAGTAGGCTAGCTATATTGCTATGGACAGGCTACGATTTTTGGGTCTATCTGTAAACCAGGACTGATATTAGAGCATTATGCCCCTGATTGCCTCTCCACCACGACAAAGATCGAGAATGATGAAGCCCCTACCTACAGTTCATAGGAGTAGATGGATAGCCGCCCAACATTGGCTAAGATACCGGCCTCCCAGCGGGGCGCGCTACTCCTCGAGCAGCGGTTTGGCAAAGTGCGGCCGCTGCTCAAGGAGTACCGCGTACCTACCCGGGTTTGCCTACGTCTAAAAGTATACTTGATGCATTGCATTCAGTGACCTTGTTGTCGAGGGAGGTGGAGGCTCTTAATGAGACATTTCCAACGTTCAATCAGCGCATGTGGGAGCTCTTCACTGAAGACCCGTAGGGTGCGGCAATGCTCAGACTTTGGTTGTTTCTTTTATGTAATATCAACATAAAGATCTTTTGCTAGGATGGTCTAGCTAGTGTTGTGCATGTTGACCTCCTTCGATGCTCTTTAGATGCGCATTGTATGTTCGTCTGAACTTTTTTTTCATAATACAATGAGACACAAATCTTTTGCGTATTCGAGAGAACAAGTACCAACAACATGAGTAGTTGGCTGCAGCAGCTGTTTGTAGTGTTGAATCAATATGGATGGCCTCCTCATGGATGGTTTGGTGTCTCTGGTTAGGAAAACATTTATTACTATTAAGTACTTGAGTCAGAGAGTGCCTATATATAACCTGTGTCTATCCTGCTTACACAATGACATATAACTAGACACTTGTGCCTCATATGTCTTTCATGATCAGTAGGACACAAACAATGCGCTTCCAGGCAAAACTTTTGCAGTTACAAAATTGCATTGCATACATGTTCTTCTCAAATCTATGTCACCCGAGAGTGGGATGCATCTGGAGTTCAAGGCTTCTAGCTGCAACAAAGATAGGCGCCAAAGATTGCTGAATGGTGTGCTGGCTATTATCTGAAGTGCGAGCGGGTCGGCAGTCATGATATCGGTGGACGTGTATGATAGCAATGTGTCTTTCAGGTGCATTGTCATACCCCACTTTTAAGGATAAAAGTAGAATGCATAAATAGCCTTATATGCGCCCCAGGAACAGTCGCACATATAGGATGACAAATTATAAAGAGTATCATTACCCAGTTTATTACATAGCGTACCAATATTTATTACAGAGTATTACGCATAAACAATAAAATCTAAGATAACATTATTGCGGAAACTCCCACAGAGACACGTCAACTGGTGAACACCAAGCCTAGTACTCATCCCGATAGCTCTCACTCCAACCTTCATCTGTTACCCATCCGGGATTTTTCAAAATTGAAAGTAAAGCAAGCGTAATTACACAACCGTACTCAACAAGCATAACATGGGTTAATAAGGCTCAAATAAGCTGACACGGTTTGACTGCATTTAGCTTTTATATGTTAATCAAGTTGATTAGTTAAGCAGCATCAAGGTGGCAAGTGTTTCCTAAAACCATCATAATCAATGTAACATAAATGAATAGTAAATATAACAGCAAATGTATGAACAATTTAACATGACAAGAGAGATCATCATTAGTGTAAGGAGTTCCAAGGCCGCTCGTGTCCTTGAGCAAGGCTAGTATACCAGTTTATTAAACTCTGCGCAGAGGTGTACACTTTCACTGTGAGCCGTGAATTGCCCTTTCGCCCGAGGCCCGTCGACCTCTTAGCCCACTACCAAGGAGGACCGGCAGGGTTCACTATGAAGCCTTTCAAAGGTTCGTCTACCAAGTTAGGGCCACTGAGGTTTCTGTGCCCTACGGATGTAGTATCCCCCTTCTGATGGCATACGACCGCAGCCTATACTCATATAGACAGAGGTCCAACTGCACCCAACCCGAAACACACCCCCCTTGCGCCATAAAGGGAACCACTAACATGCTAGAAAAGGTCCTCATACTGAGCTAAAAGCAGAGCCATATAGCCCTCACAGTTGTACTGTAAATCCCAGAAGGTACATTACTGATTAATCATCAGGTGGTTAAAAGTCATTATTACTGTTCATGGCACAAATACTCATCAAGCCACAAGATCATGATATCATTAGGCACTAGCATCTTGCTACCCAATGCACCCAAAAGGTTCAAGGAATCAGGATATCAAAGCTAGTTATAATCTCTAGGCCATCCAACAGACACATACATATGTATTGTTATTTATAATGAATAGGTAACAAAAAAGATCCATGCTATACTTGCCTTGATTCACAAAGTCTTGCTGATCCTCAAAATAACTTGGCTCAATAAAACCCTCACCGTCTGGACTCGACATTAACAATCAACACCAGCCAGTCCAATCAAGCATACATACACAAAGCAAACAAAGAGCTATTAGAGGAACAGTACACCAATGTTGTCAAAATAGAATAAAATGTTTATAAAAATATTCTACTCGCTTCTACGATCACACAGACGTCAAGTTCACTGAAAACGGAGTTATAACGGAGAAGTTATGATTTTTCAAAGATTTCCTGTAGATAAATAATTATTTTAAATACAGGCTAAAAATATAAAGTTTCCAAAATACTTCAAAAGTAGTACCACTGCGTAGATTATGAAATTATGAATCTAACAAAATTTGAACGGACCAAATCGGAGTTAAAACGTGAAAGTTATAAGCCTTTAAAGATAATGGCAAAACTATAAATAGCTGAAAACGTATTCTGAAACTGAAACGGGAAAATACGTTTTCCAGAGAAGAAAACGTATTCTAGAAGCTGTTACAAGGAAAATACGCTTTCCAGTGGACAAAGCGTATTATAGATCTGTTTAGCAGGAAATACGTTTTCCAACAGAGGAAACGTATTATGATGAATACGCCAAGGACTCTTAATTGAATAAGTCAAACCCCAGGGGGTTTTTGGCAAATCCACCGGCTAAAAGGTTACGATGTAATTTGATCCGTCTGTTTCAAGATGAACGGCCCAGATCGATCGGGGTGATCGGGCTCGCCGGGGACGACGCCCGACACGGTGGCGGCCATCACCGGCGGCGAAGGAGTTCGCCGGCGTTCACACAGATCACGATTCCGGCCACCAATTGACACGGGACCGGTACCAAATGAAAGGGGAGCTCTCACCGCGCTCACCTGTGTAGAAGATGGAGGTCGAGGTGAAGCGGGGACGGCGAGTAGCTCGGAGCGGCGGACGGCGACGAGCTACGCACGGGGACGACTCGGGTTAGGCGAAATTACGCCAAAAGAAACGCACCAAAGTGCTTAGTAGACCGAGGAGGAGCTTGCCAACCGGTTAATGGCGAAGATGGTCCGTCGATTGCGGCGAATTTCGTATTCCGACGGGCGTTGGCAAGGCGGCTAGGGTTCGCGTCGGCGTGGCAACTTCGGGCGAGATGAAGGCGGCGCTGACCTAGGGTTCAGATAAAGTTGCGGCGCGGACTTGATTCCTTATATAGTCCGAAGGCGAGGACGTGCGACCAGGCGAGGCGGGGTCGGTGTGGCGCAGTCGGACTCGACGTCTGGGTCAAAACCAAGTCGGAGGTGGACGATGGCGATGCGGGGCCCACTGATGAGTGCCAGGAAGGAGCGGACGCGGACGTGGCGTCATGACGGGCTTTGGCCTTTGGCCCAACATGAAGAGCGCGGCGGTCAGCTCCGCAGCTGATGGCCTTGCTGGGCCGGCGGCCTGACGGCCCAAGATCGAAGACGACGGCGCGTGGCAGCGGCTGCCTTGGCGGGCCAGTGGACGGAGGACGGGCCCCACGCGGCAGAGTGGAAAAAGGGGAGCAAGCGGGCCGACTTGGGCTGCTCAGCTGCCGGGCCAAAATGTAGATAGGAAGGAGAGAGGGAAACAAAATATTTTCCTTTTATTCCAACCCTTTTCAAATACATTTTCAATTGACTTTTTGAATTCAAATGCAATTTCAAACAGCACAACATAAAAATATGCACCAGCATGAATAATCAAGCATGTTTCTACCATGATTCAACCTCATTTTCATAAAAACATTTGTTTTGCCTATTTGTTTATTCCCCAAAAATCTATTTTACTATTTTTTTAAACCTCAAAAATCTAGGGTGTTACCATTCTACCCCCCTTAAGAGAATCTCGTCCTCGAGATTGGATGTTGCTTACTCAAATAACTGCGGATAAGCTGCCCTTAATGCATCCTCTGTTTCCCAGGTTGCCCTAGACTCGGAGTAACGATTCCACTGCACCTTATACATCTTAATAACCTAACTTTGGATAACCTTCTCTGCTGTATCCAAGATTCTTATTGGAAACTCTTCATACGTAAGATCATCCTTAACCGTAAGTTCCTCCAAAGGTAAGTGCTCCTTCTCAAGTACACGCAAACACTTCTTAAGTTGAGACACATAGAACACATCATGCACTCCAGCTAAACTCTCAGGTATCTCCAATTGATAAGCCACTTCACCACATCTTTTCAAAATTTTAAACGGATCAACATACCTTGGTGCAAGTTTCCCTTTCTGGTTAAACCTCTTCACACTTCTCATAGGAGATACCTTCAAATACACATAGTCACCTTCCTTGAATGTCAACTCTCTTCTACGTGTATCTGTATAACTCTTCTAGTGGGATTGTGCTATCCTCAAGTTTTCCCTAATTACTTGTACCTGTTCCTCTACGGTTCTCAGAACATCTATCCCAAACAACTGACTTTCCCTAGTTTGATTCTAGAACAACGGTGTCCTGCACTTACGCCCATACAGAGCTTCAAATGGTGCCATCTTGAGACTCTGTTGATAACTATTGTTGTAGGAAAACTCCGCATAACACAAGTTCTTATCCCAACTTGTGCCAAACTGCAATGCACAAGCTCTCAGCATATCCTCTAGAACCTGATTAAGCCTCCAGTCTGCCCATCAGTTTGTGGGTGATATGCGGTACTGAAGTTCAGCTTTGTTCCCAAAGCACTATGAATTGCTTTCCAAAAGTGAGATGTGAACTGGGTACCTCTATCAGACACAATCTTCTTGGGTACCCCATGAAAACAAACAATCCTTTCCATATATAGTTCTGCTAACTTTGGACCACTGTACCTTGTCTGAACTGGTAAAAAGTGAGCAACTTTGGTCAATCGATCAACTATTACCCAAATGGAATCAAAACCTCTCTGGGTACTTGGTAGACCTGTTATAAAGTCCATACCGACTTCCTCCCACTTCCATTCTGGTATCTTCATTGGCTGCAACAATCCAGCTGGCCTTTGATGTTCTGCTTTCACACGCTGACAAGTGTCACATATAGCAACATACTCTGCCACCTCCTTCTTCATACCAATCCATCAATACTTTTCCTTTAGATCCATGTACATCCTAGTACTTTCGGGATGGATAGAATAAGCTGACTCATGTGCCTCTCGTAGAATTGCCTGACGAAGATCTTTTATCTCCGAAACACATATCCGGTTGCCATACCATGGAGTACCCTCTTCATCAATGCGGAATCCAGGTGCTTTTCCTTCAGCTAACTTCTTGGCTATGTACTTCAAATCCTCATCTTCCTGCTGACCCTTGCGAATTTCCTCCTCTAAGGTTGATGTCACCTCTATTTCCATTGAATTAGCAACAAGAGTAAGGTTCAGATGAGCAAACTATGCACGCAACTGATCAGATTCAGGTGTCTTAGCAAGCTTCTTCCTACTAAGGGCATTGGCCACAACATTTGCCTTTCCAGGATGGTAATGCATTTCAAAATCATAGTCATTCAACAACTCTAACCAACGGCGTTGTCTCATGTCAGATCAGACTGAGTGAAGATATACTTCAAGCTCTTATGGTCAGTGAATATATCAGTCTTGTGGCCAATGAGGTAGTGTCGCCAAATCTTTAGAGCATGAACCACAACTGCTAATTCTAAGTCATGAGTAGGATAGTTAAGCTCATGTTTCCTCAACTGCCTTGAAGCATAAGCAACAACTCTACCTTCTTGCATAAGAACACACCCCAAACCCAAACGGGATGCATCACAATAGATCAAGAACTTCATACTTAAATCTGGCAATACCAACACTGGAGCGGTTGTCAATCTCTTCTTGAACTCTTCAAAGCTAGCTTGGCACTTGTCAGACCACACAAACTTGGCATTCTTCTCTAGTAACGCTGTCAATGGCTTAGCAATCTTCGAGAATCCCTCAATGAATCTCCTATAATAACCAGCCAACCCAAGAAAACTGTGAATCTCACTGACATCTGTAGGTGGCTTCCAATCCAACACATCCTTCACCTTGCTTGGATCAACTGCTATTCCTCCATTGGAAACAACATGGCCAAGGAAAGAGACTTCCTCCAACCAGAACTCACATTTGCTCTTCTTAGCATAAAGTTTGTGATCTCTAAGCTTCTGCAAGACTAACCTCAAATGTTCTACATGTTCCTCCTTGTTCTTCGAGAATACCAGGATATCATCAATAAAAACCACCACAAATTTATCAAGATACTCCATAAACACCTTATCAGGTACATGAAGTAGGCAGGTGCATTGGTCAACCCAAAAGACATAACCGTATACTCATATAAACCATACCTAGTGGTGAATGCCGTCTTCGGTATATCGAAACTCCGAATCTTCAACTGATGGTAACCAGAACACAAATCAATCTTGGAGAACACACAGGCACCTCTCAATTGATCAAACAAATCATCAATCCTGGGCAAAGGGTACTTGTTCTTGATAGTAACCTCATTGAGAGAACGATAATCAACGCACATCCGTTGAGTTCCATCCTTCTTATCAACAAAAATCACAGGTGAACCCCACGGTGACGCACTAGGACGAATGAATCCCTTCTCTTCTAATTCCCTTATTTGTTTCTTAAGTTCCTCTAATTCATTAACCCCCATTCTATATGGTCTTTTAGCTATGGGTGCAGTGCCAGGTAATAATTCAATAATAAATTCAATGTCGCGATCAGGTGGCATACCTGGCAATTCATCGGGGAACACATCTAGGAACTCCTCCACCACTTGATTCTGAGAATCTGCATTGTCGTCAAGTTGATTTAGTGTGGCTGTAGGCAATGCTTGTACTCTGACATTAACACTGATTCTATCCCCTCTTGGTGTAGTTAGATCCACAACCCTCTCTTTACACTTTATCACTGCTTGGTGAGCTTCCATCCAATCTAACCCCAGGATTAAATCAATACCAGATGCATTCAATACTACAGGGTTTGCCAAAAAGTCTACCCTCCTTAAGTTAATGTTAGACAAGGGGCAGTAGTAAGAAGCTGGTATAGCACCCCTTGGTGAATTTACTACCATTTGATCTTTCATGGGTAAAACTGGCATGATATGCTTTTTAACGAATGCTTGTGAGATAAAGGAATGCGAAGCTCCAGAATCAAAAAGTATAGTAGCATGGATAGAGTTGATGTTGAACGTACCTAGCATAACCTCTGAAGCTTCCTGAGCGGTCTCAGTGGACACATGGTGAACCTTCCCATACTGCAGAAGCCTCTGATTGTTGTTTGGGCGCTGAGGGGTCTGCTGATTCATCTTGTTATCTAGACAGTTGTACGACATGTGCCCTTCTTTCCCACATATGAAGCACCTTGTAGGCGTGTTGGGACCACCATTCTTCAAAGGAGTGTTGTTGGGGGCGGTGAGATGTGGAGCCTGATTATTATTGGGACGCTGCTGCTGGTGTGAGCGTTGATTCCCATTCCCACTCTGCTGGTTCTGACCATAATTCCTCTGATTGACTGGTCCTTGGAACCTCTGCCTGAACCCTTGGTGGAAGTTAGAACGGAAACGTGGGTTACTACCAGAGCCCTGTCCATTCATCTTCCTCTTCTTATCTTGTGCCAGACGTTCATTATCTAGCACAATTGCACTGTTCACTAACTCCTCAAAAGTGTCATACCTACTACCCTTCAGTTGCAGTCTGAGCTCATAATAAATACCATTGAGAAAATGGCGCCGCTTATCAACATCCCTCATAACCTCATGGGGAGCGTAGCGAGCCAACTCCTCAAACTTAGCATGGTACTCGCTCATTGTCATCGAGCCCATTCTGAGATTCCGGAACTCCTCGGCCTTCTATTCTATCAAACCCTCGGGGATGTGGCGAGCCAAGAAATCCTCTTTAAACTTGTCCCAGGTGATAGCAGGAGCATTATAGGGACGTGCAGCTTGGTATGAATCTCACCAGTTCTGGGCAGCTCCCTGGAGTTGCCCCGTAGCATACAACATCTTCTCAGCATCATTGCACTGAGCCAGGTCTAACTGCCTCTCCACAGCACGCAACTAGTCATCAGCATCTAAGGGATTTGTAGTGTGGGTAAACACAGAAGGATGACCCTGCATGAACTCCCTGCGTTTATCCCTTAGTGATTGTGCGTGTGGTAGCCCTCTAGCTTGCATGGTCTGCACAAACTGGATCATGGTCTGCATCATCTGCACTTGTGCCTCCATCACTTCCTCATTAGTGATACGACCAGCACCACAGCCACGGCCTCTAGCACCACAGTTACCTCTTTCTCCCCAAGCAGCCATCTGTATTCCAACAAAACCAAAGGTTAGAGTTATTCAGGTTACAAATCACTTATATAATAATAAGGATTGCAAAACTGAAAATTCTGGGTGAGCTTTAATTTCAGCAGTACAGAAAAACCTTCATAACTCGAGATCCAGATGTCGAAATAGGATGTTCTATATATGGTTGGAAAGGCTAAGAAATTCTTTACAACTTCTATTCAGACATTTTACCAGATTCTGTCATCTAAGCAGTCAAATTAACTCAACAATAGGAACTATTTAGAAATTCCAGACAGCATGTTACCTCAGATTGCAATGAGCATAACATCTAACTTAGAACTGATATTGACCTGATTCTTGTGGGAATTGTTAGATAAAGAAGTCTAGTTTCTTCCAGAAAAATCTCATAGGCATTGGAATAACCAATTTCAAGATATAACCAAAATATCACTGACTGCTTAGAAGAGTGCAAAACGAGAGACTGGATAAACCAACCCAAACTTAATTTATTCAAACTTTAACCTTAATATACTTAACTAAGGAACTTGCGGACAGGCCCTCAAAGCTCCCGCACTCACACAAAAATCCAAATCATCCATATTACATAATCATAAATCATCAAGCACTCAAGGTTCACACACACTAGAATGACACGACTAACATGACTCATGATACTAATAACGTGTCTATTACATAAGGGTTTTTAAACTAAGGTCAAAGCTCATGGTCCAGCCGTTCATAGATCTTTGGTTGCCCAGTCATGGTTCTGAGCTTATCAATCTCTTTTTGCTTCTCCTTAAGCTTCTGCTCCAGCTGCTCCACCGTGCTTACCATGCTCTGATGCTTGAGCATCATGTCACAAGCAAAGTGTGCCAATTCCCGTGACTCAGGTGGCAAATCATGAGGACTCTTCATACCCCATCCAGCCTCCATTATGTGGTCAGCGCGAGGCAAATAGCAAAATTCATCATCTCGCATATTCCCAAAGCGATGGCCACGGAGAGCAATCCAGGCTGTAAAAGCAGCACCCTCAATGCCATCCTCTTGAGTTGGGCTAGGACCAATATGCTCATAAATCATCTCTATGCTCATAAATCATCTCTATGTTGTAGGAGTTCTGCATCCCTCCTGGGGAACATATAGCCACATTCGTCTCCCAGTAGGTACCTTCCAACGGATGGGTGTGTTGGAAGCAAGTGTACTGCACAGCGGGGTCCTAATCAGCATAATAGTCACGGAGAAGCTTCATGAGTCGTAGATGCGATCTGGTGTGGCACTCTGGTACGCGAGAGATATTCACAGTCCATCCCATAGGAGCGTGCGGTCCACCTCCTCCAGCAGAACCACCAGCAGACAGCGGTGGAGATTGACCATTATCTTGAACTGCTTCTAGCTCTTCTTCTTCAGAAGCTTCCATTGGTTCTTCTTCTTCAGCTTGAGGGGATGGAGGCACCAGGGTTGGTGATGGTGGAACAGCTTCCCAAGTCTCCAGGTGGGTGAACAGATCACGATACGTAGCAGCAGTCATGCGGCGAGTATAGGGAGGCATCTATAAGATTTAGACATGAGTTAGAATAGAGTCAAGATTTTCTCAGTAGAGTAAGCATAAGAGCATAAAATTTGAGAAAATAACAAGGTTAATGTTAAGAAGCATGAAACTAGTGAAGCAAAGGTGACTAAGAATGACCATTCTATCTAGGCTTGCGTCCTACAGTCAACACGACTCCGATACCAACTTGTCACACCCCACTTTTAAGGATAAAATTAGAATGCATAAATAGCCTTATATGCGCCCCAGGAACAGTCGCACATATAGGATGATAAATTACAAAGAGTATCATCACCCTGTTTATTACATAGCGTACCAATATTTATTACAGAGTATTACGCATAAACAATAAAATCTAAGATAACATTATTACGGAAGCTCCCACAGAGACACGTCAACTGGTGAACACCAAGCCTAGTACTCATCCCGATAGCTCTCACTCCAACCTTCATCTGTTACCCATCCGGGATTTTCTAAAATTGAAAGTAAAGCAAGCGTAAGTACACAACCGTACTCAACAAGCATAACATGGGTTAATGAGGCTCAAATAAGCTGACACGGTTTGACTGCATTTAGCTTTTATATGTTAATCAAGTTGATCAGTTAAGCAGCATCAAGGTGACAAGTGTTTCCCAAAACCATCATGATCAATGTAACATAAATGAATAGTAAATATAACAGTAAATGTATGAACAATTTAACATGACAAGAGAGATCATCATTAGTGTAAGGAGTTCCAAGGCCGCTCGTGTCCTTGAGCAAGGCTAGTATACTAGTTTATTAAACTCTGTGCAGAGGTGTACACTTTCACTGTGAGCCATGAATTGCCCTTTCGCTCGAGGCCCGTTGACCTCTTAGCCCACTACCAAGGAGGACCGGCAGGGTTCACTATGAAGCCTTTTAAAGGTTCGTCTAACAAGTTAGGGCCACTGAGGTTTCTATGCCCTACGGATGTAGTATCCCCCTTCTGATGGCACACGACCGCAGCCTATACTCATACAGACAGAGGTCCAACTCCACCCAACCCGAAACACACCCCCCTTGCGCCACAAAGGGAACCGCTAACATGCTAGAAAAGGTCCTCATACTGAGCTAAAACCAGAGCCATATAGCCCTCATAGTTGTACTGTAAATCCTAGAAGGTACGTTACTGATTAATGCTCAGGTGGTTAAAAGGCATTATTACTGTTCATGGCACAAATACTCATCAAGCCACAAGATCATGATATCATTAAGCACTAGCATCTTGCTACCCAATGCACCCAAAAGGTTCAAGGAATCAGAATATCAAAGCTAGTTATAATCTCTAGGCCATCCAACAGACACATGCATATGTATTGTTATTTATAATGAATAGGTAACAAGGAAGATCCATGCTATACTTGCCTTGATTCACAAAGTCTTGCTGGTCCTGCTGATCCTCAAAATAACTTGGCTCAATAAAACCCTCACCATCTGAACTCGACATTAACAATCAACACCAGCTAGTCCAATCGAGCATACATACACGAAGCAAACAAAGAGCTATTAGAGGAACAGTACACTAATGTCGTCAAAATAGAATAAAATGTTTATAAAACTATTCTACTCGCTTCTACGATCACACAGACGTCAAGTTCACTGAAAACGGAGTTATAACGGAGAAGTTATGATTTTTCAAAGATTCCTGTAGACAAATAAATACTTTAAATACAGGCTAAAAATATAAAGTTTCTAAAATACTTCAAAAGTAGTATCACTGCGTAGATTATGAAATTATGAATCTAACGAAATTTGAACGGACCAAATCGGAGTTAAAACGTGAAAGTTATAAGCCTTTAAAGATAATGGCAAAACTATAAATAGCTGAAAACGTATTCTGAAACTGAAACGAATAATACGTTTTCCAGAGAAGAAAACGTATTATAGAAGCTGTTACAAGGAAAATACGCTTTCCAGTTGACAAAGCATATTATAGATCCGTTTAGCAGGAAATACGTTTTCCAATAGAGGAAACGTATTATGATGAATACGCCAAGGACTCTTAATTGAATAAGTCAAACCCTAGGGGGTTTTTGGCAAATCCGCCGCCCAAAAGGTTACGGTGTAATTTGATCCATCTGTTTCAAGATGAACGGCCCAGATCGATCGGGGTGATCGGGCTTGCCGAGGACGACGCCCGACACGACGGCGGCCATCACCGGCGGCGAAGGAGTTCGCCGGCGTTCACACAGATCACGATTCCGGCCACCAATTGACACGGGACTGGTACCAAACGAACGGGGAGCTCTCACCGCGCTCACCTGCGTAGAAGATGGAGGTCGAGGTGAAGTGGGGACGGCGAGTAGCTCGGAGCGGCGGACGGCGGCGAGCTGCGCACGGGAACGACTCGGATTAGGCAAAATTACGCCGAAAGAAATGCACCAAAGTGCTCAGGAGACCGAGGAGGAGCTTGCCGACCAGTTAATGGCGAAGATGGTCCGTCGATTGCGGCGAATTTTGGATTTCGACGGGCGTTGGCAAGGCGGCTAGGGTTCGCGTCGGCGCGGCGACTTCGGGCGAGACGAAGGCGGCGCTGACCTAGGGTTCGGATAAAGTTGCAGTGCGGACTTGATTCCTTATATAGTCCGAAGGTGAGGACGTGCGACCGGGCGAGGCGGGGTCGGTGTGGCGCAGTCGGACTCGACGTCCGGGTCGAAACCGAGTCGGAGGTGGACGATGGCGATGCGGGGCCCACTGATGAGTGCCAGGAAGGAGCGGACGCGGACGCGGCGTCATGACGGGCTTTGGCCTTTGGGCCAACATGAAGAGCGCGGCGATCGGCTCCGCAGCTGATGGCCTTGCTGGGCCGGCGGCCTGATGGCCCAAGATCGAAGACGACGGCGCGCGGCAGCGGCTGCCTTGGCGGGCCAGCGGACGGAGGACGGGCTGCGCGCGGCAGAGTGGAAAAAGGGGGAGCAAGCGGGCCGACTTGGGCTGCTCAGCTGCCGGGCCAAAATGTAGATAGGAGGGAGAGAGGGAAACAAAATATTTTCCTTTTATTCCAACCCTTTTTAAATACATTTTCAAATGACTTTTTGAATTCAAATGCAATTTCAAACAGCACAACATGAAAATATGCACCAGTATGAATGCTCAAGCATGTTTCTACCATGATTCAACCTCATTTTCATAAAAACATTTGTTTTGCCTATTTGTTTATTCCCCAAAAATCTATTTTACTATTGTTTTAAACCTCAAAAATCTAGGGTGTTACATACATGCGGCCTGGTGCCTAGTCCAAGTTGAGGAACACATCCTGGATCAGGAAGACAACTGTGTCGTCGGTGGACTACTGTAGACACATCCACTAGAGCAGTGCGGCACCTGCGTCAAAGCACACCAGAAGGAGGAAGAAGGTAAATAGTTTGTAACAGAAAACAAAACCCTATTCAAATTGTCCTGCGCACTGCTGTGTGTTCTTCCCCTTCCATGATCAAGTCTTCTTCTCTCTGATCCGTTGGTAGCTAATGATTGGTTTCAAAGGCTCACTCGATACTGGATCACGCTAAATCCCACAACCATTTAACTCACATCCATCGGTCCTGTGGTGTGATGAATCATGCTAGCTGATTATTTCCAAGGATTGTGACGCATCCAAAGAGTTCGAGCTCCACCAGGACAGCCTGTAGGTCAGGGGGAGGCGAAATTAGATGTGCGTGCAGACCATAATGCCAAACCAATTAATTCAGGGGGAAAGAATTTGTGGCGCTGTGCTACACTAAAGCATGTCCACCATACACTGAAGATGGCAAAGTCATCAGCTGAACTGTCGATTTGAAAAAAAAAAAGAAATGGCCAGCTGAACTGTCATCGTCTGATTTGGTAGCAGATGAAGGCAGTGATCTGCATAACATCCTTGCACTGAAGTTTGCGGGAAGCAAAATGCAGCTCACCAAAAAAGGCAGGGTCATCTGTGATGCTCACCAAAGAATAAATCAACAAAGATAACTACCGTGCAGGTTTGACGAAGAATGGCCAGTTTCTGGAGTTTTTAGTTTCATGAAACACATTTTGCATGTGATGTTTTCTGAGTTTTTTTTGTTCCAAAAGCTACACGTATCCTTGGCATGGCATCAGGTACCAAAAAACAAATCAGCAAAGATAAGTAGCGTTATAGAGCACCTGTCTAAGTAATGCTTGCTGAATAGACTTTGTGACTTATCTGTTGCATCCATTGGTAGTATAGCCAGTAATGTGTTGCTTGGGCAATTAAATGTAACTGATTCTATCATGGATGCATCTGGAGTTCGAGAGCACGACCAATACAGCCTGACTGTTCTATTGATTAGAATTAGTACATATACATAAATATTGTTGGTGATGGAAACATATATTTATTATAAATAGACTTTGTTTGGTGATATTTTGGCTCTGTAGTCTATAGTCCATCTGGCTTCGACATCTTAATCTTAATATTACTAATTGGAGGCTTCGACCGAGCCTCCACGTTAACTCTCATCAGATGCGCTAGAAAAAATCTTAATATTACTAATTGAAGGCTTCGACCGAGCCTCCACGTTAACTCTCATCAGATGCGCTAGGAAAAAAGATAAATGTTAGAAATTTCTACATTAATTAGAAATATCTAGCCATCAAATCTATAATCTCGGGCAATCTTAACCATTAGATATACTTTATTTTTCTAGTATATTACCCACCTTTGTCATTATTATTATTATATATAAAACAAAGTGAAAACAGTTCATTATTTCTACGTAGGATTTCCCTACCGAGTCCACGATCGAGAGCCCAAAAGGGGGTGCTCGCAGCTATATCCGTCTGGATGGAATCCTTGCAGGGTATCCTTTCACTGGGAGGAAAGAAGGGGCCGCCGTCTCTAGACGGCTCTACACGGCACCTGCCGCCGGCCAGTGGACGCCGCCTCGCCGGGCGAAGCAAGCAACGAGGATCCAACACAGCGGAGGCACGTAGATCTTCACCGGCACCCACCCGTGACTTCATCTCTTATATAGAGGAACTTGATGCCTCCGGCGTGTTCCGGTACCAGGCCTGCGATGTGCGATCCAACAATGTTTCCATGTCAGGTGACTTTGCTTTCACCATATTGCTTGCTTGGATAATGAAATTTGTACTGTTGTGATCAGGGGACTTATAGGTTCAGAGTAGTACAGCATGAATGAATGTTTGAGGATGCTTATTGTGGCCTGTGTGATCATAGTGATGATCATCGTGAATGAATCGTTTGCACACATGGATACACACTTCTTCTATTCATTTTGATCAGTTTGTGTCATGTGAAATACATGATATGATACTTAGTCACCATTCGGTATAATTTTTATTTTAATTTTAATATCCTTGAATTGCTACAAACAAATAAGTTTTGATATGAGTATAACATATATTTTTATTAATAATAATTTTGTTTTTAACCATTGGCAGGGAAGTCACTCTTTTTTGTCTCAACGGACCTCCACCTCGAGTGCATGAGGAAAGGAGCGCCTCATCTGAGCAAAAAGGCTCCTAAATCTTTTTTATGAAACATGAGGCATTTGCACCCCTACTAGAATGATCATGAATCTTGATTGGCTCTTTGTCAATGGCGTACAGAGCTTGCTGGTCAGCTGTGGAAAACTGGAGCAGACAAATTTATCAGCAACACCAATTCCAACATGAACAAGTTATGTGTGAGTCAGGTGGACATGGACCATGCGTTCAACAACTTCCTCATGATCAACACCTCCTCCATCTATCCATCTATCATGTCCTGAAGCTCCACGGATCATTGCTTGGTCAGTGCCCTCCGCTGGAGATCGAAGACGGCATGTTCCAAAAGCGAGGAGTGTGATGGCGTGCGCTTTCTCATCCATAGGTGAGAAACTAATATGATGTTTTATTTATTCTTGCACAGCTCCATGTATGTTGGCTGGTATTGTGTTTATGCATGCAGGCCCCACACCTACTTCAATGGCACCACTGCATCGGGTGACATTGAGATGAGTACGGATGCCATCTGCGATGGCTCCTACCCAAATGATGTCCCTGTAGAGAGGGTGATTCTACACTTGCAGTAGACACCAACGAGGCAAGTGACACTACACTGACTATCTACCGGCAAACACCGACAAGGAAGGCAACACTACATACTGATTATCTACCGGTGAACACCAATGAGGAAGGCAATGCTACACCGCATATTGCCGGTGGACACCAATGGACAGGCGACGCTGCATCGACTGCATCTGACACTACGCCAGTTGGTGCCAACGTGATGATGATGTGGGCAGGAGAGGTGAGGTTCTAGCTGCGCCAAGCCAACTTGATCTTCTTCGATAAGCACACAGTACTCGACGCCAAAAAGGGGGACAACATACTCTAAAATACTGGCATCAGAAAAATATATCAACTATTAAATAAGGTGACTATTTCTATGTAGCACAGTATATGCATATGGAGGAAGCCAGAGTCAAGCCATGCACCGACAACTGATGTTCGATCTAGGGCATCAAGTGGATGGAAGGACAAGCCTGTGTCGGCATCACAGGACGACGAGGAAGTCTATGTGAAGAAAGAGAAGGCAGGGACACACAGGCCATTGGTGCCACGGCGATAACGATGACACCAGTCACACGTGTAGACTAAAGGTATGGCCTTTCTTTTGCTAGATCTAACCAATTATTACAATTCAGTTTATATACATAACGTACATGCATGATATAATAATTACTGATCAATATGTATAATTTCATACAAATAAGGTTCTATATAATCCTTATCTAGCATCAGGTATAATATTTTTAATAAATTAATAATGTTTTCTAACCATAGATGACGGAGCTCCCAACCTTTTTTTTAATCTAACCCAGAAATTCATCTGATTCGAACCTATCCTGTTGAGGTGCTCCAACTACAAGATTAGGGTCTGTTCACAAGCCAATGATAGTTGCAATGAATTACCTTGAATTACATGCTACTGTTGTTACAAAAATAGGGGACCTCGGTCCTTGAGTTATCAATAAAACCTATATGAAAACAATTATAAAATAAAACTAAACTAATCCAATAGTAGCTTTTATAAATTATCCATCTCTATCGTTACGAAAGATAATGTTTCAACTCCTAAGTTTTCATTCAAATTACCCACAGATGGAATTATGAAAGATAATATAAATTAAGTACTATGTGCCTATATAATTTATACCTAAATTATCCGACTCTCAATCGTTATAAAAAATTTAACAAGAGTCTATCAAATCTACATGTAAATACTAATATAGGCTATTACAAATACAAATTAAAAATCCATAATTAAGTTCAAACATACAACAGTATAAATGTTATTTTTATAGGCTGATAAATCATGTAAATATATCCTAGGCAAACCATGTAGTAATGGCATCTTACAACTCACCTTAATTTTATAAGTCATTCTTGAAATATTTTGATTGAAACATATATCAGATAATAACTTAAATTCAATAATTATTTTATTAAAAAACTACTGATATGATACAAATAAATTAAAAATCTTGAGTGTCATGGTGCATTCTAAAACCACTATTTATGACATTGTCAAAACGTAGAGGGTTGCCTACAACCTAATATATTTTTATAAAATAAAACTTTAAATTTTTTAATAAATGATACAATAAGCATTAGAATTCCAAATTAATACACGTAAAAAATTGAAGTTAAAGTTTCAAGTCTGGATTTTCTTAACATCACGTATAGGGGTGAAATAAGAGTTTATACACTTTTAAGTTTATAATTTATGATTCAACTAGATACATATAGTGCTAAAAAATATTAATCATACAAATTGTTATTCATGAAAACTGTAGAAATAGAAAAGATAGATCCTAAAATTCTTACCAAAATTTAATATATTTTGCCTTCAATTATGTAGACTATAGTCAACAATGTAAATAATAGCTATTGTATCTGAGGAATGAATAAACTTAAAATCATGAAAAATAAATAAAATTTAGGTTTATGTTATCAGGATACTCGCTACAGCTAAAAGTTTCATAGTTTAACAAAATATTTCCACTATATTTATATTGGAGGTACACATAAGAAAAAACAATAATAGATATAGATGAAAAAAGCATATAAATCAGAATTTGATAGGTTATCACAAATGAATATAGACTATAGAGAGTTATAACTATTAAAGTCAGTATATTTTTAAGAACGTAGTATAAGTAATTTTTTTACTTATCTCGTAATGCGAGAGCACGGGTTGGTGAACTAGTTGACACATAATTATAAATAGACTCTGTCGCTCATGTCTATTGCTAACAGAGTGATATCATATTTGGGAAAATTTATTAAAAAAATTCTGAGCCGCCATAATGTATTTGGCCTATCTGATGGATGGGTAGTTGTCTCTAATTAAGAAAACAATGAATTACAATTACTTGGGGCAGAAGGCCTGTATGTCTATCCTGCTTCCACAGTAACATATAAATAGACTCTTGTGCCTCATATGTCTTTCACGATCAGTAAGACAAACAATGCGCTTTGAGGCGAACCATCTGCAGTTACGAAACTGCATACATATTCTCGTCAAATCTATGTCATCTGGGAGTGGGATGCATCTGGAGTTCTAGCTGTAACAGAGACAGGGGCAAAGGAGTGCTGCATGGCGTAGCGGATATTATTGGTGGTCTGAGCTGGTCTGCAGTCCAAAGTTAGCTGGACTGTATCATAGAAATCTGGCTACACGGTGCGTGCGCCCAGGTGACTACTTCAGTGGCGGCGTGTGTCCAAGATCATGCAGAGACTGATCTATTTGCATGTACGCTGATGTGCCTCATCGGCGGACAGCTGAAATTGGATGAGCTACAACAAGCACTACTAAACCAGGTCCGGCAACAAGGTCAAGCAGTGTGGCACCAGCGTCCACGCCCACCAGAGGCAGGGAGCCCAATGCCAGACTCAGGGTCCGACCAGGGTTAACCGAGTTCTTTATGTGTTTAAGTACAATAGTTAGATGAATATGTTACTATTTTTTTTAAAAAAAAACTGTGTGCTATATAGTTTGGGCTTCTATGTATACCATGCATCTGCACCAGAAGAGGTAGGAAAACATCAATTAATTGTTCACAGTAGAAGAATCCCTTGCGATAATCTGCTTTTCAGTGCATCGATGCATGCTTGTGCTCTTTTACTGTAAAACATTCAAGTTTCTAGTATATCATCCTAAATGACATGGATGCCAGTGACTTCCCTTACAGTCAATTGCAGATTAAAGTTGAATGTTTGAAGTGTCGAGGCAGGTCATTGTGTAACTTTAGAGCCAATTTGGTTCCTGTTGCCACTGTCAACAGTGGAAGGGGATATGCGTTATATGCCGTATAGATTCCAAGACTGTCCGCTTTCCATTAACGACATGCTTCTCCACAACATAGCACACCTCAAATTTGTTTTCTCCTTAGTTTGGATTCCAAAGTATTTCCAGAACCCCTGATGCATCCAGTTCCCATGATACAATCTTTTAATACTTGATGCGTGGAATTTCCTCCTAGAAGTATCATGCTATGCAAGTAATTTGCTTGTATGTTACTGGTTGAAGCATCAAAGGTGAGGAGTTTATACTTATATGACAGCGTAGAAGGCGAATGAACACACATGTCATTTCGGCTGTCTCTGGTCACATAACTATTTACCAACGTTTTTTTATGTTTCACAGAACTAGGGGGTGTACTAATGCATGGTGGTTATTAGAATGTTCAGTCAACACTGTACATCCCATTACTTGGAAGTACTACCAGCTCCATGAGTGCCCCTGTTTCACCGTCCTGCTGTTTCTGTTTTATTTTCAGAGGTAAGTCTTCTGATTTAAAAAGAAAACTAATTGATGTGTCTCAACAAAACATTATAAATAACGATTTGAAGGCACACCAAATTTTATTTACAGAGGCATGTCTTTGTATATACCATCCTTTGGAATCACCTAGGAGCCAATGATTACAACTGTCACACCCCAAAATTTCTATTTTGGGATGTGAACCGAAAACACTAAATAAACTAAAGGATGAATTTCTTTAAAATTAGCTAATATTTTATTCGTCTGTTTTTATTATAAAATGGTGAAAAGTGTGGCTGTATAAAACTTCTATGAAGATAATAAAGATGGATTTGTGCTTGGTGCCGTGTTTTATTTATGCTGGTGTTTGAAAAGAATTTCTAAACCTGAACAAGACACGGATAGGTTCTTCTCGGTATGGAAATAAAGCTTCGAAAACCCTAGTTGCCTCAAAAAGGTTTTGGGAAAACGTTTTCGGAAAAATCCCTTCTCTTGCATAGATAGAGAGAGAGAGACTTTCTTTTTCTCTATAGGGTGGCCATCGCTCTAGTTAGACATCATCCTTTACCTAGCTCTAGCGGGCTTAGGTCAGTCTCTGGTCATCCCTGGCTTGCCCTAGCCTGCTCTGGCCACGCTTGGCCTCAACTAGCCAGCTTTGGCCAGTCTTGGCCAGCCCCAGCCGGCCATGGCCACCTCGGTCAGGCCAGCAGCAGCAGCAGTCCGGTCTAGCAACCTATTGTCACCCTCTAAGATATCCTAGCTTGCTTTGGCCAGCACCTACCTAGCTTGGGACACCCCTGGCCTCACCTAGCCTCATCTGGCCGGCCACAGCCACCTCTGGCCGGTTCCAGCCAGCCACGACCGACCCTGGCTGGCCACGGCTAGCCAGCTCTGGCCTCCGGCGGCCATAGGCCCGCCAGGCCGCCACAGCTGCAAGCCAGGCCACAGCGCCAGCAGCCAAGCCGCGAGGCAGCCCAGCCGCAGCATGGCCGCAAGCGGCCCAGCGCGCGCGCCTGCCTTCGTGGGCCGAGCGGCCCAACAAGCCGCTGCAGCTCCGCCCTCCGGTCCCACTCGTCAACCACCACCCGGTGCCTCCGCGTCGCGTGCGCCGTCGCCGCTCGAGTCCTTCTCGGGTGAGCACAAGGATGGCCGAGGCCCACAAAGGGGCTCGACTCCATGCGTCGCGTCCCTTCGCTACCCTAGCTCGACCCGCCACCACGAACCCTAACCCTAGCTCCTCGTGCTGTGCCGCCACAGCCGCCACCTCCGAGCTCGCCCCTGCACCGTCGATCTTCGTCGTCGTCACGTCCCCGCTGGCAAGAACACCACCCCGAGCATCGCGGGAAGGTGAGCATCACGCCGGTGCCTTCCTCTTCCTCCCTCTCTATCTCGCGTGCCCGCGCACCGTCATCATCGTAGCACCGCCGCCATCGCTCCGCCCCGTCGTATGCGCCGCCGTTACCGGCCCCGCCCATCGATGAGAGGCCATCCACCGTGCTCGTCGCGTCGAGCCGCAGCACCCCCATGCTATCGCCCTGCGCTCTCGCGCCCTGCAGTGCCTCCCCGCCGAGCTTCGGCCGACGTCAATGGCGCCCCGCCGTGCCGCCCTGCCTCCGGCCACCCCCTTCTGCCATGGTGCCCGCGGCCGAGTCCGCGGAGCCGAGTTCCGTCGCTCCTGTACCCTCCAAGCTGCTGCGCGAGCCCCGGAGCGCCGTTTTGGCGAACTCCAATGAGCTCCCCTGCCGCGCCGCCACAGCTAGCGCCGTCGCCGGTGACCCAAAGCTCGCCGATGAACCCCAGCCGCCCGATCCGATCCGGACGGCCCAGATTAGATCGGGCGTACCGGTCAACCGGGAGTCAACCTGCCCCGTCAGCTGCCGACGTGGCAGCCCCGCTGGCGCCACATATGCGCCACCTCAGCACCACGTAAGCGACGACCAGGTCAATCTGGTCAACAGGCCGGTCAGCTCTGGCATTTTTGTAGAAAGGTCCCTGGATTTTTCTATAATTACAATTTAGTCCACCGTAGTTCAAAACATACTGTTGTTTTTATAGTTTGAACCCCGAAGTCATCGGTATTTATGTTTTAGGTCCAAACCGAGTTTTATTTTAGTTTTTAAATTATTTTTGAATACAAAATGGTCGTGTTTATTTACGGTTATGCCCCTGACCTTGTTTTAGCCATAACTTTCACGTTTTAACTCCGTTTTTAGCAAACTTATACTTTTTGGAATCGTATCGACGTAAGCTACGTGATCGTAGTGGTGTTTACCATATTCTAGGCTTTTCAAAATGTGACTTATTTGCGGGCTAGAATAATGATCTATCAACACCTTTCCAACATGCGAATAGCCTAGATCAACCTTGTTAGTTGTGCCACCACAACGATAGCTCCTCTGTTGGTCACTCTTGCGCTCTTGTGATCGTAGTAACGAGCTCTACCGTGTCAACTGCTCTTTCTTCAGTGTTTCTTTGGATTGATGTTTGTTCTTAGCTTTGTATGTTTGTGTTTTTTGTTTGCTACGAAGAGACGAAGAGCAGTTCATGAGTGCTAAAGATCGAGAGCTGAGGACCGACAAGTACAATTGGAATTGGAGACCAAGAGTTCTTTGACAACCAGAATCAGCAGGTTCATTGGGAAAGCTTTGAACGAGGCAACTATAGCTTGGGGTTTTATTTATGTGACTATGATCTTGTGACTTAATTAATGTCTGAGCAATAAACGATAAAAAGGACTTTTTAGCAACTTGATGATTTATCTGTAAGAGAACCTTCGGGATTTATAGTACAGCTGTGAGGGCTACATGGCTCTGGTTTTAGCTCAGTATAAGGACCTTTTCTAGTTAGTTAGGGGTGCCGAGTTGGGTATAGGACAGCCTCTGTCCTTATGAGTATAGCCGGGAAGGAATATGCCGTATTGGAAGGGGGTTCCTACATCTGATGATCTGACAGTCCTAATTAGTTAGACGAACCTTTGAAAGGCTTCATAGTGAACCCTGTCGGCTTTCCTTGGTAGTGAGCTAAGAGGTCTACAGATCTCGGACGAAAGGGTAAATCACGGCTCACAGTGAAAGTGTACACCTCTGCGCAGAGTTTAATAATCTGGTATACTAGCCTTACTCAAGGACACGAGCGGCCTTGGAATCTTTACATTAAGATGATGACTTTTGTTTGCTAACATATTTATAGTTTACCGTTTTATGCTTTATATTATTTATGTTACATTGATCATGAGTTGATGGGTACTGCCTTATTGCTATATTTGTTGAGTTCGACATGGACTCATTCTTGCTATTCTCCCACACCTCATGAGAATTGTTAGGCTTGTCGTCAAACAGTCAGTTGGATCCAGTGGAGTGAAGTCTACACACGGAGTTTGAAGTCGTCTTTCCGCTGATTGTTCATTAGGTAATCATTTATATATTGTGTACGTTATATTTAAATTATTATAATTAATACTATTTATAGCTATATGTGAGATTTGTCCTTTAAGACTTACATATAGTGTATATCTGTTTTGTCCTTAGAACCGGGTGTGATAACAACCAAGTTCATTTCCTTGGTATCTCCATATTTCCAAGTCTAAAGATGGAGTTCCTTTGCCTTTGTGTTGGATTTGTATCTACAATGTTATGCCCAGCAGCATTATCTACAATGTTATGTCCCAGACCTATCTGAGGAGTCAATTCTGCTCGTGTTGCTGTGGACATTAGCATAAGCATTTTCTGCAGCGTGCTCGTTTAATCTCGTACTAGTGGAGACAATGGCTTGGCTAGTTAAGAAGTTCATTGAAACCCGCTAGACATTAAGGCAGTGTGACATGGAAGGCATAATGCTTCTTACTGTTTAATCCTAGGTAATTTTCACAAATGCTTCTTGATTTATGAAATTGCTATGTGTTCTTATTGTTTTGTATTTTTTGCCAAACATGATATAAGCACAAACACTCACACAACATATATAAATACACAAACATGCACACCTTTTTCTTATGACTTCCCCTGTAAGAAACTAATCAAGCAGATAGGACGTCACATGGACGAAATATTAATGCACAAATTGCTCCAGCTAGCAACTTCAAGGGAATGTCAAGCAGCAAGTTGGAAGCCATTGTCATTCCACCAAACGATCCTATGCATGCGCCCATCAGGCATCCGCACAAACACGCGCCACCAATACGCCACTACCCATTATAGCCACCACGTCATCCAAAGATCCTTCGATCCTACTATGTCTGCTGCCACTAGCTAAAACTCTAGATGCATCCCACTCCAATATGACAGATTTTATGATAGGACTATGTGAATGCAATTCGGCTACTGCAAATATGCCTCAATCTAAGAATGTTTTTGGTGTCTCACTGATCAACCAAACCTACGATGCACATATACTACTTATATGTCGTTGTCGAAAGAGCATACACATAGACCATATATAGGCACTCTCTTCCTAGCTTGTCCTAGCAATTCATATTTTCTTAAGTAGACACCTAACCAACCATCAGGTAGGCCAACCACATTATGGTGGCTTAGGTTCCTTTTCAATTTTTCCCAAAAGTTTGGTTCAGGAGTTGTAACGCAAACGCCAATGGAATGTTTAGGTTTTTCTCGAAAATCCCCTGTTCCTCTGTATCACTGTCACTGACCTTAGCCACGATTTTTGGTCATCACTAATTCCCAGTGCTTGTCAGTCTCATTGGGTACTGGAACACCTGTGTCCACAATTGTTTGGTATGTGGAATGAAAGAAGTACGAAGCAATGCAGAGTACTGATGAGCAACCAAGAAACAGAGGAAGTATCTAATTATGCTCTAACTAAATATTAAGAAATATATTGTTTTACAAATGCTCGTAATGACTAAGGAAACATAAAAATAACTTCCTAAGATCAGAGTACGTGCACAGCTTGTCCCATGAAACAGAAAATTGTGCTCCAGTCCCAACTTCCGTTTCGAAAAGCCTCTCAAAGTTAAATAGTCGAATTCCCATAACCAGAGTTCTATGGATGGTGGAGTAGACTGACGAAAAATCACAAGGCGAAGAGAGGCACAGCCGCACAGGACAGGGCCGGCCTCATCACTATCCTGTGAAATGGCTCTGTGTAATTCCTCCCAAGCGATTGGTTCACTTTCGTCCTACAGTCCCTATTGACAATGGATGAAGATCGCATCTGGCCTCTGCTTCTGTTTACCTCGAACACACTCTCCATGCCTCCCATACATAAGTTCTTTTAAAGACAAGTTCTGTGTATATCCCTAGTCATACTTCACCTAGCTAGAACGCAAGCATAGTCATGGATTCATACACTTATATATCCCTCTTGTTGGTCGAGGCTATGCTATATAGTATATAGTGATATCTATCTCTCTCAGAATTTAATGCTATCGTGGTATAAGTTAGCTGCCGTGGTTCATTTTCCATTGAATTAATGGTATGAGTTAGCTGCTTTTTAGCATGTAAATCTTACATCACGCGCATGACTCAGAAATACAAAATATATTTTAATCACTTCTGAAATATCCGGGAACAAGACCATAACAGAGTATTTGTAGAAGATATCATGTTTCCAACAAATGATACCCATGGTCTCAGTACCTTATCGAAGCATCGACATCTGAAGGTTCCATACTAATGCTGAACCCGTACTATGGTTATGAGGCATATCATCGTTGTGGTTGGGTTATCATGATTGTCTGTTATTAGTGTCACGTTCAGATCCCATTTACTGCGGACCAATGAGTCTGTTGCGCTCGGCCATCGTCAGTCGCAAGATTATCTTGTGGCACGAAGCCAGATCTTCACCGCATGGAGGTCGACATGCTAGGCGTTTCTGAAGAACAACGGTGGCATGAGAAAATATGAAATGTGAGAGGTTAAATGTAAAAAACATATATATGATATATCACCCTGGCATGGAACGTTCATGTGCCATTGTCATTCCACTCAACAAGTTTAATGACCTAGAAATGCATGCATTTTTAAAATTCATGCACCACTTACAAGTTGAAGGCTGCTAACGTATTTAACTCTATATAAATAGTAGGTAAACCCTCATGTTTCGTATGAAAAAGAAAACATGATAGTAAAAGGTAATATTAGTTCTTGTATATGAGCATCCATAGTGCTGAAGCTGAAATATTGGGAATTTTAAAGAAGTGTAGTTTGTTAGTTAGATAGGAACAAAGGGGGAGAAATATATAATAAAAGTAATAATATGAGATTGAACTGTGCTTACTTGCTGCAGCTCAGATTTTCTTATGCGGGATTAGTATTTCTCTTCTAGCTATGGAATTATATGATTCACAGCCTGTGGGAGTTAGTATGCGATAGGTGAAAATCAGTATCATATATTGTCATTTCCAAAATGGCTTGATATTTTACAAGGCACACAACATAATGTTTTCCATGGCTGCGAAAAATACAGCAGGGGAAATAAATGCCATAAGTTCTACAGAGTAGAGAACACAAAACAACTATCGCCGGTACATAGAGTGTTGGGCTCTGTAGATACATTAATGGTATATATAGTATTATTGGTTAGGAATGGTGTTGGGCTCTGTAGAAGTATTACAGTGGCAGCAGTAGCCAGAACTATCGCCGATGCCATCCCCTGTCTCACCGCTGTTGCACTAGACATTGATATACTTGCACATACCATCCTCTTTCATTCTTGCTATTTCCTTGCAACCACTCCATTCCTCCCAGCTTCTTACTTCTTGCTGCGACAAGCTCGTCCATGTGGCTGCAATCCTGACTTGAGCGTGTTCAGTTAATGGCACCTCAAGTTGATGGCTGCTCAGATGGATGTATTGGGAGTGTGGCACGGTAGGCATGGTGCAGGACCGCGACAAAAGAAATATATGACCCTCTGCATTGCTTTTTCGTCCTCAACAAGCTGACGCTACTGTGGAGCTGGAACTCCTGATGCATCTCATGCCCATAGTATACACACACATTTAGGACAACAATGCATGCAATTTCCTACTACGATTATTATGTCGCACAACACATTGGTCCTATGTCACGGATGATGCAACAAATGAGGGCATAGAGCTTTCTGAGGGAACAGGAGAGGTTCAGGGAGCCCCTACTGCAAATTTATTAAGTAACCTAGGGCATAGAGTATACATTTATAACTAGGCAGAACCCCGCGGCAGACAGACATATACTCCAAAGTGAGCAACTGATTGTGCATACACATATATCTATATCCGAACTTTACTATGTCACCATTATAGATGACTGATCAGATTTATATAGGTATAATACAATATCTATAACGCTGTACTGCGCAAATGTGCTGGATTTTATTTTGGAAACAGACGCTTCTATGCTGGTGTCTCCTTTGCAAATTTGAGTGTCTCCCACGACATAGTGTGTATCTGATATTCACACTGGCAAAGGTATCTTTGGAAAAGAAAACGATGTGTGGCAGCAGTTTGTTGTGGCCTATCAAATGAAAAACAGCACTGGACTTCCTTGGTCCTGAAATGCAGAGATCATCATATATCAAACAACTACATAGCATTTGAATAAGGTTTGAAAAAAAGGTACGGAGTAGATGCAGTAATATATGTATGAAGCAAAATATAATTTATCTTACGATAAACAATAGATGGAACTATTGTGTATGCAGGTAGGTCTTTAACCCAAAAAAAAAAAAAAACTGTACAGTAAAATGGGATTGCATATGAGCAGCACCACCTGGATTCAGTGTATATTTGTTGATATGTCATCTAAAATTTCAGAATAGACGGAATTGTGGGTATCTGCAGGTAAGGGCCCCAAAGAATTGAGATGATGCATAAGTAGGAAAATAGTTATAATCATCGGCAATATAAGTACAGGTACATTACCCTGGTATGGATTGTCCAGATGAGCATGTCCATGGCTTCCTTGTGTGGTGAATCTATAAATGAAAATGGCTCAGTGGCAAGGATATACCCAACGAGGATCAGGATCTCAGTGCGCTACGCCAACGAGGACCACGGCAGCGACGACGAGTTCCGGCTCGATTGCGACGACGACGAGCCGTACGTATCTGACTGTCTCCTCTTGTCCGCTCCAATATCCTCCTCACAAGACGCATACCAACAAGCTCGAGCTAGCGAGCTTGTTGCAACGACTCGTCGAGCTAGCGATCGATCCTGAACCTCAGCTCCTTTGGTTCCTCACTTCTCTTTCTTCTGATTTCTTTTTGCAGCCTCGGTTTGGCTGTGCATGTTGGGACCTCGATGGAATTCACGGACTCCAGAACACGACGATGGTGATCGCGGTGACCACGGCTAACCTGATCACGAGTAGATGTAAAACGCACGAACAAGAAGAAATATTTAGGCACTGCCAACCGCAGCCCGTTGGTCTCTGTATCCATGTATTTATACAGACTCTCCCCACGCCGTGCCGTATCCAGTACGTATTACTGTTTCCTAGCAGCATACGCCACGTGCGCTGAGCACGCCACGGCGGGGACAGACCCGGACTCTAACTCAGAGTCATGATCAAGCACGTCATTGATCATGCCCTTCCTAGCTGACCTGATACTGGACTCTAGATGAATACAAGCAAGCCTAGCAACAATTTAGCTAACAAATCTCCTCCTAAACTTGTTGCACATTGACGACGCCTAGTGCACTTCTCAGCTCCACGAACTTGATCTGCCCGAGTGACTTTGTGAAGATGTCGGCGAGCTGCCCTGCAGTCCCGACATGATCTACCTCCACCTTTCTTTCTTCAATGCACTCCCGAATGAAATGGTACTTAGTGTCAATATGTTTGCTACGCTCATGGAACACTGGATTCCTGCTCAATGCAATGGCTGACATGTTGTCCATTAACAACTTCACCGGCGCCTCCTTTGTACCCATCATCTTAGCTATCAGTCTGCTTAGCCACACCCCTTGACAAGCTGCAGCTGCTGCCGCCACATACTCCGCTTCACACGAAGACAGCGCAACAATCTTCTGTTTATGTGATGCCCACGTCACTATGTTGTTGCCAAGAAAATACACAACTCCCGTCGTGCTTTTCCCGTCCTCTGGATCTCCAGCAAAGTCACTGTCACTGTAACCCAGTAGCACAGGTTTCAATTCAGTCCCTCGCCCATATTTGCAACCATAGTTGATGGTACCTTTTAAGTACCTCAGTATATGCTTAACAGCAGCCCAATGCGCTTTTCCAGGTGCTTCCATATGCCTACTTACTACTCCAACAGAATATGCCAAATCTGGTCTGGTATTCACTAAGTATCTCAGACTCCCAATGATTCTCCTATATGCTGTTGGATCCACAGCTTCACTCTCCTTTCCTTTGCTGAGTTTCAGTCTAGGCTCCATGGGTGTATCACAGGGATTACAGTTCACCATCCCTGCATTCTCTAGTATCTTCACCGCATAGGCCCCTTGACTCAATATGATACTCCCTGCTTCTTGCCTTACTTCTATGCCAAGTAATAACTAAGAAGCCCGAGGTCACTCATGCTGAATTTTCTTTTCATCTCATCCTTGAATTTCTTAATGTCACTGACATTGGGACCTGAGATGATCAAATCGTCAACATAAACTCCCACAATGAGGAAGGAGGTCTTGCTGCTTCTCTTGTAAACTGCATGCTCCAATTTGCTTCTCACAAAGCCGAGCGCCATCAGTTCTTTGTCTAGTTTGGCGTTCCACACTCTTGGGGCCTGCCTCAGCCCGTAGAGTGCCTTCCTTAACTTAAGCACTTTGTCTCCTTTGCCAATAGTGAAACCAGGTGGCTGCTGAACATATACTGTTTCATTGAGATCTCCATTCAGAAATGCAGACTTTACATCCATATGGTGTATCCCCCATCCACCTTGAGCTGCTAATGCTAATATCACCCGTACTGTTTCAATCCTGGCAACAGGGGCAAATACTTCATCGAAATCTACTCCCTGGCACTGAGCATAACCTTTGGCCACCAATCTGGCTTTGTGTTTCACAATATTCCCATCAGGGTCTTTCTTGACTTTAAAAACCCATTTAAGGCCAATTGCCTTCTGATTCTTGGGCAAGTCACTGACTTCCCAAGTTTTGTTCTCCTCGATAGACCGCATCTCAGCTTGCATGGCGTTTCTCCAGCATAGTTCTGATAGGGCATGTTCGATTGATCTCGGCTCCTCAGAAGCTACTAAGCATACACCACTGTACTCCAGTTCAACTTCATCTGTTTCATTCATCAGATCTGTCAAAGTCCGATATCGGAGCGGTGCACCTTCAGAGTCAACTGATCCTCCAGGAGGCGGCGTTACCCACTGGATTGCGCTGTTGTGGCCTGGGGAGGGCGCAGGCGTATGTGGTGATTCCTCAAGATCGTCCCCCATCGCTGGAATTGAGGGATCAGGCGAAAGCGGCGGTGTCTCCTCTTCTTCTTCTCCCGAAACAACTACTTCGCCACCCATTGTCGGATCTGCTACAGTGGCATCTTCAGGGTAGAAAACACTGAAACTCGGATCAGCATGGCTTTCCCTGTCACTTTTCTCCTCCCAATTCCAGCACTTCTTCTCATCGAAGATAACATCTCTGGATATCATCAACTTATCATGCACTGGATCATACACCCGATAGGCTTTTGAGCCCTTTTCATAGCCGAGAAACACCCCTGGGATACTTCTGTCAGACAATTTGGTAACACCAGTGCCAACTCTCTTTGCATAGGCTACACACCCGAATGTTCGCAAGTGTCTGACCGTAGGTTTCTTCCCATACCATGCTTCGAATGGCGTCTTGCCGTTCAAACTTTTTGTTGGAGCTCTATTAAGCAGATATACTGCCACCTTCACTGCTTCACCCCAAAAACGTCCAGGCACCTGCATACTCTTTAGCAAACAGCGAGCCATCTCCACAACGGATTGATTTCTCCGTTCAACAACTCCGTTCTGTTGTGGGGTAAAAGGTGCAGTTGTATTCCATTTAATGCCAAGCTCAATGCAATAAGCTGAGAACAAACTTGAGTTGAATTCTCCTCCTCGGTCGGTCCTGAATGCTTTTAAGCGTCGACCAGATTCCACTTCTGCTGCGGTCTTCACCCTTTTGAAGGCTTCAAACGCTTCATCCTTCGTGGCCAGGAGCTCAAGCCACATAAATCGACTAAAGTCGTCCACCATCAGCAGAAAGTATGACTTGCCACCCGGCGTGGGCGGCGAGATATGTCCACATAAGTCACCATGGACAAGCTCGAGTCCGGCGCTTGCTCGATACGACGAGGCTCGAGGGAATGGAGCACGGTGATGTTTTCCGAGTGCACACCCGTCACAGACTTGCTCTGCACGCTGAATCAGAGGAATCCCATCCACCATCTCCTTCGCTCCCAGATCACGCAGTGACCTAAAATTTAAGTGTCCGTATCGTGCATGCCAGAGCCATGCTACTTCGTCCATCTTTGTCATCAAACAGATAGGTGATGTTAGACACACATTCATGATGTAGAGTCGATGCTTCCTCGTAGCCATTATCAAGACTCTGCGCTGCTCCATTGAGGGTTGCTGACGCTCGAGCACCTTTAGTACTCCATTGTCGATCTCAACACGACATCCTGCCTCCTCTAGTTGCCCTAAGCTGACAATATTGCATTTCAGCGAAGGGATGTAGTATACATCTGTAAGGACTCGATGATCTTGGTTCTTCCCAGCGATCGTGACAGCACCGATCCCGCGGATTTCAACCTTTGACCCATCTCCGAACCTTACAGCGCCTCTAACAGACTTGTCAAGCATGGTCAACGACTCCCTGCAGCCCGTCATATGATTCATGGCACCCGTGTCGAGGACCCATGACCCTGCGTCATGTGTAGCAGGAAACACTCATTCCTGATTCAGGAACACTTGTTGCGTCGCGGAAGGCGTGGAGCGAACCACGTTGCAGACCTGTGCCACCATTAAAGCACCCGACTCTATGTCTGCACCAGCGTGGTGTGCAGCTTCCTGCCAGTCTTCTTTTTTCGGTGTCTTGCACTCCTTCGCCCAATGCCCATAGATGCCGCACTTCCTGCACTTTCCCTTCCGACGAGGTGTGCCCATGGAGGTCAACCTTTTATTAGAATCACGTGCGTCGCCACCACACGCGTTCCAGCCTTGTCTTTCTTCTGGTAGTGCTTGCCACCGCCCCCAGACATTGATGGTTGATCCATCACCGCCCTAGTCTTGCTCCTGGCGGCCCACTCCTCCTCCGTGAGAAGAAGTTTGGGTGTCTTCTCGGTTATCTGATCGCCCGGCAGTTCGAACCGATCTTCGGCAGTACGCAGCCGCCCAACTAGCTCTTCGACAGACAAAGTTTTGAGATCGCAAAACATCTCAATCGTAACAGCCACCTGATTGTAGCGTGGAGGTACGACCCTCAAAAACTTCTTCACGACGCGAGTGTCGGTGACGCTCTCCTCTCCTAGCCCCCGGAGATCTGTGGCCAGTTTTGAGATGCGCATGGCAAACTCGTCGATTGTTTCCCCAGATTTGAATGCGATTGCTTCAAACTCCGCAAGTAGCTTCTGTGCATTCACCTCCTTTACACGTTCTGCACCCAGGCGCATGGATCTGATCACCTCCCAAGCCTCTTTTGCTGTCTTCTTGGTCAGCAGCATCGAGTGCATCTCCTGGGGCACGCCACGGATCATGGCGCCCAAGGCGAGCCGATCGCGTCGTCGCTCGACCTTGTTGGATTCCACTGCATCCCATAGGTACATCGCTTCGAGGTTGCATTGCACGTGCGCGGACCACTCTTGATAGTTTGTGCGTGACAACATCGGCCAGACCAGATTACCCGAGGCCTGATTCCACGCACGCTCCATCACGTCGCTGTCCTTGCCGCTGGCCGCCATGTCGTTTGGCTTCTCCTCAGCGACTTCTTCTTCCTTCGCTCCGGCGGCTTTCTTGTCGTCGTCCGCCGTCTTCTACTCCTCCTCCGCACCACCGATCGCCTTGCGAAAACCGACGGCTCTGATACCACGTGTTGGGACCTCGATGGAATTCACGGACTCCAGAACACGGCGATGTTGATCGCGGTGACCACGGCTAACCTGATCACGAGTAGATGTAAAACGCACGAACAAGAAGAAATATTTAGGCACTGCCAACCGCAGCCCTTTGGTCTCTGTATCCATGTATTTATATAGACTCTCCCCACGCCGTGCCGTATCCAGTACATATTACCGTTTCCTAGCAGCATACGCCACGTGCGCTGAGCACGCCACGGCGGGGACAGACCCGGACTCTAACTCAGAGTCATGATCAAGCACGTCATTGATCATGCCCTTCCTAGCTGACCTGATACTGGACTCTAGATGAATACAAGCAAGCCTAGCAACAATTTAGCTAACAGTGCAGTACCTTCTGAAAACCCTGGAGAAGCAGCGAGACTATGAGAAGGCGTCTAGATCTGAGGTAACGTAGATTCTGGTCGGCCTGTTAAGTTCTTGCTTCCTGCCTATGGATTGATTCAGATCACTTGATCAGTTAGTAACTTGGCCTGCTGGTTCTTTCCCCAGCTCTAGGATATGACGGAGGGAATAATCAAGGTGGGGATATGGCATGCCCAGTGGCGTAGTACTGATATTGGAGATCAAGCTTTGGATCCTTGTCTGGGAAGATTAGGCGCTTTTGGAGTTTCAAAGTTTCAAGTTTCATGTCCTGTTTCTGTAATCAGCAAGTGTCCGGTACAAGTGGCAGTTTTTAAACATTTGGTAGGATGTTGTTTGGACTGTAGTGGTGTTATGGTGTTTTTCGGCATATTATGTCTGTCTATCTTTCAATTCCCTTCTCTAGAACATGCATAGCTAGCATTGCACGGAATTTTACTAAGTGAGAAAAGATTGTTAAGACAACATACTTTTTTTCTGGAGACGACTAAACAAAATTATATAATCCACACAGATCAAGAGTACATCGATGCCTAAGAGAAACCCCAGCGTATGTCAAAGTCAAACCATGCATGGTGGACATGAAGTGATTACAGCAAAGCAGTGAATGTATGATTTTTTTCAAGCAACAAAATTGAACTTTACAGAGCATTCCAACTGTTACTGATACTCAGCAGACACATCATAGCCTACAGCTAGGATGACAAATCGTTAGCGATTTTTTTAGTTGACAGAGAAAACCATTGCCCATTCCCCCTTAGACTTGGTGTAGCGAGCATGTTCGACACGCCTTCCACTCGGACTATTGCACCGTTGTGAGGCTCTAATACAAATAACCATGTTCGAGACTAGGGCCGTGGAAGCAATTTTATCCATGTGCGTACGGTCATATACAGGTAAATGGATATTAATTATTTACAGGAACCTGAACCTGAACAGAGACTTATGACACCATCCAAGTTATTAATCACAAAAGCAGACAAGTGCTGATCTCTGTCATTTGGCTGCCAAAATCTTACTCACAATCAACAAATGGAACAGGGTAAAAAGTTTGGTCCATTTGAATCACCAATACAAAGCTAGCGTATCAAATCCAATCAATTATAGTGAAGACAACAATGTTGGAAATAGTATTCAAATCCATGTTTTGATTTTTTTCCTCTTAATAAAATACGGCACGATCACGAAAAAAACAAAGTCATTATCCTGTCACTTCATTAAGTTCTCTAATGGGAGTAACTACAAATTCTCAGATGTGAAAATTGGGGAAACAAAAGGTTTGAAACCACTTCAATCTAGATCCAAATCACTGAATCAGGTTTGGTGCGTATACAAATAGCAGTTGCAATTTTCTACAGTGGCAATGCGAGCAAGCTATAGCTTCCTAAAGCCTCCCTTTCCTAATGACAATATACTTCTAATTACATGTCTATATAGTTTTTTGATGGAATAGGAGGGGAGTGATCCCTACTAGATTTTATTAATAAAAACAGTTACAAAAAGGGTTACAAGCTCCACTTGGGAGAATTAAGAAACAAAAAAGGTAACAAAGAAAATAAGAAAAATGACACAAATGCTTCTAGCCAAGAATACATACGGGGTTTTACATCAACTTTTGCTCGAAGGATAACCTGAGCAAACTCTTTCCTAAAGACCATCTTGCATCTTTGAATGGAATTGTCAATACCTCTGAAAATTTTATCATTGTGCGACGTCCATATAGCCCAACACATCGTAACAATAATTTCCATGTAGAACAGTTGTCAAAGCTGAGTTTTTAACATGTCCATAATCTAAAAGGTATCAAGCGTATTTGATACAATCAATCGAAGACTCCACCAACAAGCCATGGAGAAGGAGCAGTGAAAGAAGAGATGAAGCAAATCCAAATCCATATTATGATGACAGAGGACACAATTATAAGATGGAAGATGCATGGATTTTCTACGAAGGAGTGCCCAAGTACTCATTCTATCCTTAAGAAGGAGCCAAAAGAAAAATTTTCTTTTGTTCTGACAGTAGGATTTCCATAGCCAATTATAGATAGGGTGGACTTGAGGATGATCAGAAAGACAATCGTAAGAACGACTAGAGAGTTAAATAGGGCCCCAGGAATATGACCACTGATCCTTTTCATTGGAGAGATTACTATTTTGAAGCACAAGTGAAAACTGAAGGTATTAATTATAGGCTTCAGTAGAAAGAGGAAGATAAAAAAAGAGAATGGAAGTCAGTTGTAGTAGCAGTAATAACAGAGATACTTTATTTTTTTAGTAGGAAAAAAGCTCTGGATATTGATGATTATAAGGAGTAGAGTTCCAAGAATAAAACCAGAGAAGGCAGGTTATCCCATCCTGAATGTTGACTAAGGCCAAATCCTTAAATTTGGAGAGAAGTTTCAGAATATCCATCCACCAAAAAGAACCTCTAAAAGTGGAGCCATGAGAAGGCAAATTATTTCTAGAATAGTATTTGTGCCATACTAAAGAGACCTAAGGGGTAGGATCCCTGTTGAAGAATCTATGGAGATGCTTGAGGAATAAACACTCATTTTGAGTTTCTAGATTCAGAATGCCTAGACCTCCATCTGCTTTGGAAACACAAGACATAGGTCAGGCTGCTTTTGGAGGTTTCTTGCAATTGATGTCAGATTCTCTCCAAAGCAAATGCTTTCTAAACTTATCAATTTGCTTGATAATGGTCTTGGGAATGAGATAGCTACACATTGCAAAAGTTGGTAAAGCAGTCAGGATAGCATTGGTAAGCTAAGGCAACCAATCTTCTTTCACACTTAGAAGCTAGAGGCCAGAAGTCAGCAATAGAGGGCTTAGTCAAGGTTAAAGGCAAACCAAGATAGGTAAAGGGAAGCTCTCCCAAAGTACAACCCAATATGCCTACAAGAGTGTGAGCCCTGTCAATAGGAGTGTTTATAGGAACCATCATGGATTTAGTAAAATTAACTTCAAGACTAGAGGATTCTGCAAATGAGTGGAGAATATCCTTTAAAAAAGCTAGCTGATCAGGTAGACTTTGTTGAAAATAAGAGTATCATCTGCTGAAGAATTGGGAAATCATTATCATGGATGTCAATTGGAAGAGTTAGAGAACCAGAATTTTTGGCTTGATTGAGAAGAGACTGCAGAAAATCAGCTGCTAGAATGAAAAGGAGCGGGGAGAGGGGGTCACCCTATCCGACCCCTCTCTTGCAATGGAAAACTTTACCAGGAAGGCCATTGAGGATAACTATAGATTCCCAGAACTAAAGATGGAATTCATCCAACTAATCCATTTAGGAGAGAAGCCTTTATTTTGCATGATTTAGATCATAAATTGATGCTTCACCTTGTCAAAAACCTTTTTAAAATCTAGTTTAAGAATAAGGAGTTCTTTTTTGACTGATGACATGCATGAAGATATTCCAAGGACCAGGCAATGCAATCTTGAATGGTTCTATTCTTGATGAACCCATACTGATTCTTATGGATGCTAACACTGATTGCAGTCTATTAGCAAGCAGTTTAGTCAAGATCTTGATAGAAGTGTTTAGAAGAGAAATAGGTCTGAAGTCAGTCACCTTGTTAGCATCATTTTTTTGGGATTAGAGTGATATAAGACCCATTCATACTCTGCAAACATACAGACCTAGAGTGGAACTCATCACAAAGATTATAAAAGTCAGTACATATGATAGGCCAGCATTTCTTCACAAAGTCTATATTGAAACCATCAGGACCAGGGATTTATCAAAGGGAAGGCCTTTGATCACTGATTCCACTTTAGTTTTGGAGAAAGGCTGAATTAAGACATCCAAGTGCTGCTGGTGAGAGATACATTCAGAAAGAGTAAAACCAATAGAGGTGAAGTTAGAAGTTCTAAGTCTTTCTTTAAAAGAACACCAAATGAGTTCAGCTTTATCTTGATGCTCATATGAAGTAATTCCATCATCATTGATTAGCTGAGTAATGAAATTCCTCTTGTATTTGGCAGTGGCATGAGCATGAAAAAATTTGGTGTTAGCAACCCCTAGGGTAACCCACTTAATGTTACCCCTTTTCTTCTAGTAGGCTTGTTGTTGCTGTAAGAGAGAGATGAGTTTGTTTTCTAAAAGCTTTCTAAAATTCCATTCTATCAAACTCAAATCTCTAAATTCCTCGAGAAAATTCAGGAGGGAGAGAACCATCTTGACATTTCTGATGTTGTCATTCAAATTAGAAAGAGTAAGCTTCCAAGATTTTAGAACCTATCTTAGATTTTTGAACCTGGTAATGATATTTTTGGCAGCATCAGGTTGAAAGATGGGAGTGAACCAACCATTTTGAACCTGGTAAAGAAAGTCCTCATGCTAGAGCCAAAAATTTTTGAAACCAAAAATGGAACCTTTGGGAATAGTAGTAGAGACAGAGATAATACAAGGGGCATGGTCTGATGTTTCCATTATGAGGGTGGAAGCAAAGGTATTTGGATAGTTAGTAGTCCAGCTGGCTGAGGTCAAAAACCAATCCAGACGTTCAAGAAGGGGTGGATGTTGTTTATTACTCCATGTAAATCTGTGACCTTTAAAGAGAAGCTCAATTAACCCAAGAAGACTAATGGCATTATTAAACATCATCATGTCAGAAAAATTAGCCCCTTCTCTATTTCTATCCTCTGGGTTGTGATGAAGATTAAAATCACCCACAATCAACCAATCAATATGGTCAGGCATGACTATGTTCTTGAACCATCTAATGAAGCTATTCATGCCTGTAGGTGTGTAGGGGGCATAGACATTGGTTAGGAGCCAACTGGCATCATTATGAACCGAAGAAAACATAATGGAAGTGGTATACTCATTCCGAAAGACACGATGGCCTTAGAAAATAGAGCTTTTCCAAATCACAATGGAACCACCTCAAGCACCTTGGGAAGGGAGAAAATCAAAAGAATCAAAAGATGCAGGATAGAAGAGAAGCAGATAAAAGGTATCAAAAAAAGAACGCTTAGTTTCTTGGATACACATAACATCACAGTTAGTTTCTGCTATCCTATCTCTAATAGAATTCCACTTCTTGTCTGTATTGATCCAACGAATATTCCAACATAAGAGTTTCTAAGTTCTTGTAGCCATATATAAACTATAAAGTAGACAAAAGGAGCTTCAAAAGACAACTAAAGAAGATGGATGATCAGAAGATGATGAAGCTCTTTCTTCTTGGGCTTCTTGGCCTTAGAGACTTCATGGCCATAAGCATCCTTGCTATCTTGGGTCTTCTTTTCTTGTCCTTTCTTTGTACGACCCACAACATTTTTCTTGGCCGATGGCTAAGCTCCCAGGGACTCTGCGGTCATTTGTTTAGGCTTGAGCTTGCAGAAGGTCACTCCTAGGTCCCTGACTACATAGGAAGAAAGAGTGGGTGGTTTAGATTTGCAACCAAGATAGCACTGCTTTTCCTTAATAGAAGGAGATCTGAAACCCTTATTTAAATTGTGAAGTCTAACACTTCTCCTTAAGCCTTCCTCAGAGATGTGAATACTCTTACCTTTTTGAACACAAGGGGGAGTAGTGGAAGCAGCAGTAGTTGGTGCTGGTGGGGTTCCAAGAGCAGGTGATTTAGGTTCAGCATGCAAGGTAGGGGATTCTGGTTCAGGCTGCAAGGTGGGACTTACATTAAGAGCAGACAAAATGGGAGAAACATGGGCAGTGCCTTCATGAATACTAAGAATACCAGTATCTTCTTCATCAGATGGCAGTAAAGTGGTACTAACCTTGTCAGCAAACACCTGGGCAATGTCTTCATTAGTAGCAAGAGCAGAGTCTTCATCATCAGAAGAAGCAGGTTCAGTTCCAACTATTCCTGAGAAGTCAGACAGTTGAGGAGGGGTCATCATCAGAAATACAGCATGTCAATTCAAAGATGGACATAGAGGGCCTTTTCTTAGGGAGGGAAAAGAGGTAACCTGATTCCTAAGAGGAGCCATTGGAAATGATATGCCATACTGGGGAGTAAAGGAAATCTTTAGCCCATTGAGATGAAGACTATTTCAGAAGCAGAATAGTGAAGAAGTTCACCCATTAATTCGGTACCATGACATTGGGCTGAGTTTGGTCAATATTGCTGAAGAACTTGGCCCAAAGCCTGATAGCATCTGGGCTTGGGCTGAATGTTGGAGTCGAGGACTGGGAAGAGTGGCCCATGCTGAGTTGTGGAGACTGCATAAACATGTCACTGAGTCCATTCTGATTGAGCTGCATTGGGTCTAAATCAAACTGAGGCATAACCCTGGTTTTTGTGGCTGTCATGTGAGCTTTAGCAGGCTGTTTCAGAGGAGGGATGTTGGAAGCTTCTCTGTTCATCTTTTGGCAGAGCATGTGTAACATCCCCAAAAATTCAAACACCAAAAATACGACTTTCAAAAAATTTTCTAAAGGTGTCCCATTGTTGGCGAGTGTCATGTAGGAAACCATCCCTTAGTTGCACAAGTAGCACCTAATGTTAGCATGAGCATCACATTTAATTTACCAAAGTTTGATTTTCTTCTTATTTGATTTTATGTGATGATCAATAAAATCAAATAACTTATTATCACATGTATATATATATGCCTACTAACCCCGGAAATGGACCCATCACAACCTTGAGACCCTAATGGACCTACCACGGTGTGTACACCATGGTCACTAACATCTCTAACATAGAATCATGACTTGATAGGTTGCTTGGTCAAGAAATAGAAATAGAAAAGGGATAAGGAAAAGAAGGAAAAAGAAAAGAGGGAAACCAGCCCAAGCAGCCCACCCGGCCTGCTCGGCCACCACCGGCCCAGCCCAACACACCGCCAGGCCGACCCGCACCCTGCACGGCCGGCCTTCCCACTCGCGGCCCAGCTGGCCAACGACCCAGCATGAGCCCGCTGAGCGCCGCGCGCCGCGCCTGCCCGCTTGCTGCGTTGCTGGCCCAGCAAGGCGGCCCAGCAAGGCCGCTTCCTTGTCAGCGTCGCGCGCCCTCAGATGCTGACAGGTGGGCCCCACCTATCAGCATCTACTTCAAGTTGCTGCCGGTCACGTCCGCCGTTCCAAAAATGGAAACGGCGAACCTCCGCCGCTCGCCCCGCACCGCGCCTGCCGTGGCCGCTCGGATGCCGTCCGCTCGCACCGCACGCCCCCAAAACCCTAACCCTAATTGAGCATGCGCCCGAGCCGCAGGATTGGCACCTCGCATCTCCACCGTCTGCTGCCGGCCACCATAGCTACAAAAGGGAGCTCGCCCAGCCGCTAGGGTTTCCCGAGCTTGTGCAACCACTCCAGCCGCGTCTGCACCTGCTTGTTGCTGCAGAGGAGAAACGGGGAGAAGTGAGGAGAAGAAGGGGGCAGGGTGGGAGTCATCCGCCAGAGCCAAGTACGTCGCCGCTGCCGCTCGAGCCCAAGAAGGAAGCTGAGGCCTCTGTTCCATTACGCCACTGGACCGGCGCTACTTCCCCTCTGCTGAGCACATCTTCTTCGACCTCGAGCCACCACAGACGGCCGCGTAGGTGAGCTTCCCTTGCTCCTTTCCATGGTCATCGGCCAGCTTGACCCCTGCGTTCCCGTCTCCCCGTCCACTGATTCTTCTCATTAGCTCCATGGACAGCTTCGCCCCATCCTAGAACACGCTTTAGGCAACATCTCACAGGCCAGCATGAACCACAGGGGAGCTTGGCACCTTTGCAAACTTTGGTTCGACCGGACCCCGGTCGCCAGAGCACCGCCGTGATGCTCGTCGTCATGCGTGCTCCGCCGAGCCCCACTAGCCTCGGTAGATAGGAAATGGAGGGCCAACTCCTCCAATCGAGAAGGCGAAGGCCAAGATGGAGCTCCAACGGGAGGAATCGCCGCCGCTGCCGAGAGCCGCCATCCGCCGCTGCCATCCATCGACCACCATGCTAGGAGCTCCTTTCATCAAATTGAGCATACGTCCATGCTCACTGTGGCACCACGAGGCTAGGACACGAGTCAAAGCGACCACCTGCACGCCACAGCTCCCTGCAGCCGTGGTCTCGTCATCGGCCGCCGCCGTGGCACGTACGCCGGCAAGCCTAGTTTCGCGGGCGCCACCACGACCCCACCAGTGCCTCTACTTCAGCTCTGCTCTGCCTTAGCCGCTGCCTTTCTGAGCTTAGGCTAACCAGCCCGCCACTCACCGCATGCCACCGGCCGAAGCTGCCATCCCCACGCGAGCACAAGTCGGGGAGGGAGAAGGGGAAATTTTCCCCTGGTGCACCGCGTCCACCACGTCGACCGGCCTAGGCCAGTCACAGACCGCCACCAAGCTGCCCTGTCTTTGGTGCACCGTGAGCTGAGTCCATGGATCAGCAATCGTAGACCGAGCCCAGTGCCAGCCCGCAGAGCCACGTGGCCCAGCTAATGTGTCGACATGTGTCCGGGCCGGGCCAGCCCAACCCGGCCTAGATCCGGCCCTGCCCAAGCCCGCCGAGGCCCGGTTGAGGCCCGGTCGGCGTTGATCGTTGACCGGTCAACGTTGACCATTGACCCAGGCCCACCTGTCAGTGACCGTTGACCGTGGGTCCCACCTGTCAGCCGCTGACCGAGTCCACTGTCAATGCTGATGTCAGCATGATGTCAGCCTAACGTCAGCCTTGCGTCAGCTCCACTGTGCCTGCGTGCCATGTGGAGTAACCGGAGCCCGCCATGTGTCCGTCCAGGTTTATCTGCCCTTTTTCTTTTTTAGAAAATTGAATAAACTTCAGAAATTCATAACTAATTCATACGAACTCCAAAAAATATGAACCAAGTGTCCAAATTTTCATAAAGATGAGCTCTACGTCGTAGGCTTATGTATGAGTCCATTTGGATTTATTGAATTTTATAGATTCTTTGTGTTGACTCTATAGGAGCTGCTAACGCGGCTATTATGTCTTGTTTCAGAGGAGGAGCAGTTTGAGGAGGATGACTATGAGTACGAGGAGGAGCTCGATGATGACTTCGCAGGTGCCACACCCCACCCAACCTCGTACATCCTATTACGCATGGCATAATGTCTAGTTTGCTAGTGCTTTATTTATGAATATCACCAGATGATAGGTTGCATGGTAGATTTGCTTGATGAGCCTTTACCTTGTCGCAATAATACCCCTGCACACCTGCTGATAGGCTAGACGCATGCTTATTTACTTATGATGCTTTACTTCTACTACGCTTATATCTATGTGATGTGATACGTGGTGGAGGGTATGGTTATGTGGTTAAGGCACGTGGTGCCACTTTACTCGTGGTGAGGGTCGAGTTGATCGGACAGGATTCTACGATGAGCCATGTGGGCGAGTCTTGCCGGGGGATGTGTTCTGGGCATTCCTATATGAGGTACTTGTGGCGGGCACATTTTAAGGTATATGGTGATCCCGGGGGTGAGAACCTTCATGGAGCGAAGCCCCGGGTAAGAGGTGCTGTTGAAGCACGGACTGTTGTAGTCCCTAAGAGAAGATAATCCTTTCTGATCCATCTAGGACCTGATATCTCTTGAGGACCAGAACCTTGGGACCTACGTGCTCACCACTTGCTCTTGTATGGGTGGGAGACGAATGTCTGACTAGCTAGGACCATGATACTACTACTAGGTTGATAGCAGATAGTATCGGGAGGTACAGGCATGGAGACCCACACCCTCCTTAGATAGCATAGTGACCTCGGGGGCCCGGTACTATGTCTCAGAGTCTCAGTGTGCCGGTGGTACCTATCCGGGATGTCCCAGTACTGAGTGGTACGGTGGCATCGCACCGGTTAGAAAGCAGCCAGAATCAGCTTAGGCGGGGCACCGCCGATGATAGTGATCTTGTGGTTATGGGAGTACATGCTCTGCAGAGTTTATGAATCTATATATATAGTCCGTGGGCCACTGGTATGGCTCTTTCCTAAGACCTACACTTCTCGAGAGTACTGAGATGAGTCCTTCTATTCTCCCCCTGGTGTTACCCTTCTGGCTGTGAGCCGCTGAGACAGGCTCCGAGAGGGAGTTGGACTGTCGAGTGAGTGTGAGAGGGTGAGATGTGTGTGATGGTGATGGAATGGGATGGATATGTGGATGAGATGGGTTAAAACTTGTTGAATTATATTATATAATATTGGTCACTACTTGCATAGGAAATCACAGCCATATATTAGGTCGATTTGATTATATCCTTTGCATCCCACCAAATACTACATAGCTAAAGCAAAGTATAGGGTGGGAGATGTGGCCAGTACAAACCATACTGAAAATTATTTGGCAGGTGAGTCCGACTACGACTATGATGAGGAGGAGGAGTAGATGTCTCGTTCCTATGCTCAAGCTTCTTTTTAGAGATTTATTGTACTTCTGCCTTCTGTAGCTAATCTAGACGCTGCAGCTACTCTGATGATTCTGCTAGTGTGGCGGCGAACTATTTATGTAATTTCCCCCTAATTGTACTCTTTTGTTTGAAGTATGGATTTCTGTATCAACTATTGCTGGGTAATGTGATGGTTTGAGCTTCGAACTATTGTATTATTCGCCATTCTGTGTATTTTTCCTTCATAGAAAATTGAGGATGTTTCAGTTGGTACCAGAGCCATGCTTGACCCTAGGATGAGACCCATAGGATTGGACGATAGAATTAGGAGAATCTTGAAATCTCTCGATTATACACCGTCCACTACATACGCTTTTATGCATGGCTTACCTCTCTTTGCAACTTTTCTAATTCCATTCTCGTGTCAACCTGCAGATGGACCCCAACTTGCCGCTTGGTCCATTGCCGCCGGTGGATGTCATTGAGTACAGACTCGATGGGACGGAGTATGGAGGCTATGTTCATGTGCTTCGTGAGGTTCTCACCGAGCTTGGTGTTCCTGTGGAGAATGTCGAGTACCTTTGCCGTGGCAAGCCCACCCCTGGAGGAGGTATCAAGGGCTACATGGCAGTCCACATCAACATGCCTGCAAGCATGAACCTGCCTGGAGTTGCCGCCTTCACCAACTTCTCCTTCGATAACGACACTGACATGTGTGTTCAGACCATTTCGCGCCAGGCACTTCACATTGTGCTATGCAATGGGGCTGACTACTTGAAGGAGAGTTGCTTTCATCTGCTTCCTTGTGCCCTCGACATTCAGCAGGGTACTTGGGAGGAGATCGCCTACACCGAGCAAAATATCAGAGTTGACTGTAACCCTTGCCACCGCACCTCCGTGATGTACCTGTAGTGCCAGGAAATGTACATTATCGAGTTGGAGCGAAAGGGACACCATGATCGTTGCTACCTGATGGAGGTTGATGAGAGGATCCGCAAGTCAGAGGATAAGGAGGCAACATGGAAGCAGAAGATTGCAGACCTAGAGCGTGAGTTAGCATGCAAAGAGCACACTCACTAGGACCAGATCACCAGTCTGATGAACGAGATGGATAAGCTTCAGATCCACAATAGCCATCTCAACAGGAAGATCTAGGAGCTTGAGACCACTATAGCTGAGAAGAATGAAGACATTGCAAAGAGATTCCAGGAGAAGAGTCAAGATGCCGCCTACAGGGACAAACTCCATGAGCAGTGCAAGGCTCAACACGAGAAGTTGCTATAGGAATACACCCTTGCTAGCTACAACCAGGGACACCTGATCAACTATGTCCATAAGACAACATACCTCATGGACAAGCTCAAACGCACCATGGAGGCTTGGAAGAGGTTGGATCATAGGAGGGTCAGAGAGTATGAGGAGTTGTAGGATGAGCTTCCCTTACGAGCATGTAAGAAGGTCAGAGTTGAGACATTCGAGCTGGGGCAATCACACCTCAACTTGAGTTGGTGCCCCACCACTAGACTCAGTGGACAGTCAGTGTCCACCCCTCAGCTCGAGGAGGCCCGTCGTTACTTCTCTCGCCTTCGGATGACTGATGAGCAGATCCAAGCCTCTGGCATCGGTATTCCTCCCACAGCTTACAGTTTGGACCAGTCCCTAGGGATGGTTTAGTATAGTGTAGGATCGGGAGATGATGGGCCCTACGTGGCCGAATGACCAAACTCACCATGTTGATTGAGTAGTTTATCCACCCTTTTGCTAGAACTACCTGCGTGTAGTACGTTTCTCGTGAGTCTCCTAGCGTAGCTGCTAGAGACATCGCCATGTACCCACTTGATGTAATGGATGATTCAGATTTTATCTCATCTTTTTGGATCTTCATGCTTCTTTGTATGAGTGTTGGATAGATTTAAATGTTTTTAAATCATTTAAGCTAGTTTAATTATTACATCATTAATATCAAAGTTATATCACGCGCACATGTGCCCTAATCTGAGGTTTATGTTCAGTAGGATGTCCACTCCTCATGCCAGTCACCTGAGTAATCGCTCCCCTTCACCTGCGCCCGCCAGGGGCCGTGGACATGGTCGTGGTCGTGGTCGTGGATGCATTAGTCACATACCCCTTGACCTTGAGGAGCCACCCTGTGCTTCCACCCCATGGCCTGCACACCCACCACCATCACTGGTTGTTGAGCCAGAACCAGCTACTGGAGGCACGGCGGGAGGACCGCCATAGCCTGCTGCTGACCTGAGCCTGAGCCTACCGCTGGAGGGAGATGCAGCTCTGCCACCACCACCCATGCCACTTTTGGCGGATGTGATGGCTCAGCAGACTGAGCTTCTTCGAGTCTTAGCTGAGAGCGTGCTACACCCCCACCACAGGGAGCCACGCGACGACTACTACAAGAAGCTGGAGTTCTTTCTCAAGCTGAGACCCCTGATGTTCGATGGCACCAACATCAACCCCGCTCTCGCTTTGCCTAGGGAGCTGCTCACAGTTCAAGCCACGACGGTCGTACCCACACCATGCCAAGCGTACGCTCATGCCGCACCAGGAGGTAGCACGTGGAGGTCCACCGCGCCTACCCTCACAGGCGGCGCGACCTACACTTGCTTTGCTTGTGGCCAACCGGGTCACAAGGCAGCCGAGTGCCCAAACAATGCTGCACCTGCTACACCAGCGCTACCAGGCAGAACCAGGGCACCTCGTACAAGCAGGTGCCATCTAGAGCACCCCGTGGCTGCCTCGCCCACATCACAGCAGAGGCTACCCAGGCTGCCCCAGACGTGGTGTACGGTATGTTTTTAGTGCATGGAGTTACGGCATCCGTGCTGTTTGATTCAGGTGTACATGTTCTTATATATCCACCCAGTTTGCACGAGAGCACCATATACTTGTCACTCCATGAAAAGAAGCCTTATACACCAGTTCACCTTTGGGCAATGTTTATTGTACCAAAAGATGTAAGGGAGTGAGTATCACAATCAAGGGTCTTACCTTTCTTGCTGATCTTACCTTGCTACCCTTCGAAGGCCTAGACATCATTCTAGGAATGGATTGGTTAACCAGAATAAGGGAGTGATATCTTGCTCACCTAGATTTGTGGATATAACCCATCCAAGTGGTCACCAGGTCAGGTGTGAACCAAACAAAGGAACAGATGTTTCCATGCTATGTGCCCTTGAAGAGAAGTCACTTGAGGAAGTGCCTGTAGTTCATGAGTACCCTGATGTCTTTTCAGAAGAGCTACCAAGGATGCCACCAGACAGGGATGTTGAGTTCGTGATCAACCTATTGCCTGGTAGGAGTCCGATTTCCAAGCAACCTTACTGTATGGCAGTTGACGAGCTTAAGGAGCTTAAGAAACAGCTTGAGGATCTATCCGAGAAAGGGTTCATTAGGCCCAGTGCCTCGCCCTGGGGATCTCCTGTTTTGTTTGTTAAGAAGAAGGATGGAACGTAGAGGATGTGCATTGATTACAGGAACCTGAATGCCGTGACCATAAAGAATAAGTACCCCCTGCCGAGGATAGATGACCTGCTAGATCAGCTTCGCAATGCTAAGTACTTCTCCAAGATTGACCTCAGGTCAGGCTACCATCAGATGAAGATCAGAGAAGAGGACATTCCCAAGACAGCATTTGTCACCAGATATGGGCAGTATGAGTACACCGTCGTGTCCTTCGGTCTTACGAACGCACCGGCTTATTTTATGAACATGATGAATAAAGTGTTCATGCAGGAGTTGGATAAGTTTGTGGTGGTCTTCATTGATGACATTCTTGTCTATTCTACCACCACCAAGGCGCATGAACAACATTTGAGGATAGTGTTGGAGAAATTGAGGAAGCATCAGCTCTACGCCAAGTTCAACAAGTGTGAATTCTGGCTTGAGGAGGTCACTTTCCTAGGCCATGTACTCAATGCTGACGGAGTAGCTATTGATCCATCCAAGATTGAGATACTGAAGGGATGGGAGCAGCCACAAAATGTGACTGATGTGAGAAGTTTCTTGGGATTGGCTGGTTATTATCGCCGATTCATCGAGAACTTTTCCAAGATAGCTCGCCCCATGACCAACCTCTTGAAGAAGACCAATGAGTTTGTATGGACGCCCCAATGCGAACAGAGTTTCCAAACCTTGAAGGAGAAGCTCACCACAATGCTTGTTCTTGCCATGCCCAATATCCACCAGGACTTTGTGGTCTATTGCGATGCATCTCGCCACGGGCTCGGTTGTGTTCTAATGCAGAATGGGAAAGTCATTGCCTATGCTTCCCGCTAGCTTAAAGAGCAGGAACAGTGTTACCCCACCCATGATCTTGAGCTTGCAGCTGTGATCCATGCATTGAAGATTTGGAGGCACTACCTGATTGGGAACAAGTGTGAAATCTACACCGATCACAAGAGCCTGAAGTACTTTTTCACCCAGGAAAACCTGAACATGAGACAGCGTCATTGGCTTGAGTTGATTAATGACTATGACATGGAGATTCTCTATCACCCTGGGAAGGCCAATGTGGTCACTGACGCTCTCACCCGCAAAAGCCATTGTCATGCTCTGTTCACCACTACCTTGCCCAAGGAGTTGCAAGAGGGCATTGATGAGTTGCAGATGGAGGTGATACCCCATGGCCTACTGAATGAGCTTCGTGTGCACTACACCCTCATAGATAGGATCCGTGAAGCCCAGCGCCATGGCCTGCTGAATGAGCTTCGTGTGCACTACACCCTCATAGATACACGAGCTCCTGATGCAAGGCAAGTGCCCAGAGTTCAGTGAATATGAGCAAGGCACCTATTGGTACAAGAATAGAATTTGTGTGCCTGTAGACCCAGCTATCCGCAATGAGATCCTATCAGAAGGACATGACTCTAAGTATTATATCCGCCCAGGTAGTACTAAGATGTATGCTAATTTGAAGAGGAATTTCTGGTGGAAGAACATGAAGTCAGATATCACGGGTCATGTTGCTAGATGCGACATTTGTAAACGCATCAAAGCTGAGCACAAGAGACCTACAGGACTGCTAAAGCCACTTGATATACCTGAATGGAAATCGAATAGCATTTCTATGGACTTCATTGTGGGTTTACCTCGAACCTCGAAGGGCCATGATGCTATATGGGTGATAGTTGATCTCTTGACTAAGGTAGCTCACTTCCTAACCATCAAGAATGATGCCCGAGTTGGTGAGCTAGCAGCTCTGTATGTTGAGAACATTCTCAAGCTGCATGGAGCCCCTAAGAGCATAATATCTGATCGTGGGCCACAGTACAAATCCAAGTTCTGGAAGGCCCTGAACAAGTCAATAGGGAGCAAGTTAGATTATAGTACTGCTTACCACCCTCAGACAGATGGTCAGACAGAGAGGGTGAACCAGATCCTTGAAGATATGCTCCGAGCTTGTGTTTTGAAATATGGAACTGATTGGGAGAAGAGTTTGCCCTTTGCAAAGTTCTCCTACAACAACAGTTACCAGGCTAGTCTCAAGATGTCACCATTCAAGGCTATGTATGAAAGACCATGTAGAACACCCCTGATGTGGTCCGAAATAGATGAAAGATCATTCTTTGGCCCTGCCACCATCAAGAAAGCCGAAGGAGTTGCCCAAGTGCGAGAGAATCTGAGAATTGCCCAGAGCCGTCAAAAGAGCTATGCCGACAAGAGGCGTAGAGACCTCGAGTTTGAAGTCGGGGACTATGTCTATCTCAAGGTCTCCCCGCTTCGAGGGACCGTCAGATTCCATGTGAAAGGAAAGCTAGCACCAAGGTATGTGGGACTGTACAGAATCAGTGAAAAGATTGGCAAGCTTGCCTATAGAATTGAGTTACCCGTGCAACTAGCAGGAGTGCACCCAGTGTTCCATGTGTCACAACTACGCAAGTGTTTGCAGCCGCCAGAGGATCTGATACCCGCAGAGGCACTTGATATTCAGGACACCCTGGAATATAGAGAGCACCCTATCCGCATTATGGATAGAACCACCAAGGAAACTAGAAACACCAGCACACCATACTTGAAGGTTCAGTGAAGCAATCACACAGAGCAAGAAGCAACTTAGGAAAAAGAGTCAGAAATGAGGAAGCTCTACCCCTACTTGTTTCAAGAGTAAGTTGCACTTTTGAATCTCGAGGATGAGATTCTCATAAGGGGGTAGGACTATAACATCCCTGAAAATTCAAACACCGAAAATATGAACTTTCAAAAATTTTTCTAAAGGTATCCCATTGTTGGCGAGTGTCATGTAGGAAACCATCCCTTAGTTGCATAAGTAGCACCTAATGTTAGCATGAGCATCACATTTAATTTACCAAAGTTTGATTTGTTTCTTATTTGATTTTATGTGATGATCAATAAAATCAAATAACTTATTATCACATGTATATATATATGCCTACTAACCTCGGAAATGGACCCATCACGACCTTGAGACCCTAGTGGACCTATCATGGTGTGTACACCATGCTCACTAACCTCTCTAGCAGAGAATCATGACTTGATTGGTTGCTTGGTCATGAAATAGAAATAGAAAAGGGATAAGGAAAAGAAGGAAAAAGAAAAGAGGGAAACCAGCCCAAGCAGCCCACCCGGCCTGCTCGGCCACCACCGGCCCAGCCTAGCACACCGCCAGGCTGACCCGCACCCCACACGGCCTGCCTTCCCGCTCGCGGCCGTGTGCATCTGCCTTGGGCTGGTCAGCGCCCGCTCAGCATGAGCCCGCTCAGCGCCGCGCGCCGCGCCTGCCCGCTTGCCGCGCCGCTGGCCCAGCAAGGCAGCCCAGCAAGGCGCTGCCTTGCCAGTGCCACGCGTGCGCCCGCAAACGCTGACAGGTGGGCCCCACCTGTCAACATCTACTTCAAGTTGCCGCTGGTCATGTCCGCCGTTCCAAAAATGGAAACGGCGAACCTCCGCCGCTCGCCCCGCACCACGCCTGCCGTGGCTGCTCGGATGCCGTCCACTCGCACCGCACGCCCTGAAACCCTAACCGTAACCGCTCGCACCGTTCGCTCACACTACACCCCAGCCGCAGGATCGGCACCTCGCATCTCCACCGTCTGCTGTCGGCCACCATAGCTACAAAAGGGAGCTCGCCCGGCCTCTAGGGTTTCCCGAGCTTGCGCAACCACTCCAGTCGCGTTTGCACCTGCTTGCTGCTGTCGAGGAGAAAGGGGGGAGATGTGAGGAGAAGAAGGGGGTGAGGTGGGAGTCATCCGCCGGAGCCAAGTACACCGCTGCCAACGCTCGGGCCCAAGTAGGAAGCCGAGGCCGCCGTTCCATTACGCCACTGCACCGGCGCTGCTTCCCCTCCGCCGAGTGCATCTTCTTCGACCCCGAGCCACCACCGACGGCCGCGCAGGTGTGCTTCCCCTGCTCGTTCCCGTGGCCGCCGGCCAGCTTGACCCCCGCATTCCCGTCTCCCTGTCCACTGATTCTTCTCATTAGCTCCATGGACAGCTTTGCCCCAACCTAGAACACGCTTTAGGCAACATCTTGCGGGCCGGCATGAACCATAGGGTAGCTTGGCACCTTTGCAAATTCCGGTTCGCTCGGACCCCGGTCGCCAGAGCACCGCCGTGACGCTCGTCGTCACGCGCGCTCCGCCGAGCCCCCGCTAGCCTTGGTAGATAGGAAATGGAGGTCCCAGCTCATCCAATTGAGAAGGCAAAGGCCAAGATGGAGCTCCAATGGAAGGAATCGCAGCCACTGCCAAGAGCCGTCGTCCGTCGCCGCCGTCCGTCGGCCGCCATACTGGGAGCTCCTTTCCTCTAATTGAGCATACATCCGCGCTCACCGTGGCAAAACGAGGCTAGGACGCGAGTCGAAGCGACCTCTTACACGCCGCAGCTCCCTGCAGCCGTGGTCTCACCATCGGCCGCCGCCGTGGCATGTACGCCGGCGAGCCCAGTTCTGCGGGTGCCACCACGACCCCACCAGTGCCTCTGCAGCCCGCCACTCGTCGCATGCCGCCGGCCGAAGCTGCCGCGCTCGCGCGTGCACAGGTCGGGGAAGGAGAAGGGGAAATTTTCCCCTGGTGCACCGCATCCACCACGTGGACCAGCCTAGGCCAGTCACAGACTGCCACCAAGCCGCCCTGTCCTCGGTGCACCGTGAGCCGAGTCTATGGATCAGCAACCATAGACCGAGCTCGTAGAGCCACGTGGCCCAGCTAATGTGTTGACACGTGTTAGGCCCTGCCCAAGCCCGCCGAGGCCCGGTCGAGGCCCGGTTGGCGTTGACCGGTCAACGTTGACCATTGACCCAGGCCTACCTGTCAGTGACCGTTGACCGTGGGTCCCACCTGTCAGCCACTGACCGAGTCCACCGTCAGTGCTGATGTCAGCATGATGTCAGCCTGACGTCAGCCTTGCGTCAGCCCTGCGCCAGCTCCACTGTGCCCGCGTGCCACGTGGACTAACCGAAGCCTGCCATGTGTCGTGTCTAGGTTTATCTGCCCTTTTTCTTTTTCAGAAAATAGAATAAACTTGGAAATTCATAACTAATTCATACGAACTCTAAAAAATATGAACCAAGTGTCTAAATTTTCATAAAAATGAGCTCTACGTCATAGGCTTATGTATGAGTGCATTTGGAGTTATTGAATTTTATTGATTCTTTGTGTTGACTCTATAGGAGCCGCTAACATGGCTATTATGTCTCATTTCAGAGGAGGAGCAGTTTGAGGAGGACGACTACGAGTACGAGGAGGAGCTCGGTGACAACTTCACAAGTGCCACACCCCACCCAACCTCGTAGATCCTATTACGCATGGCATAATGTTTAGTTTGCTAGTGCTTTATTTATGAATATCACCTGATGATATATTGCATGGTAGATTTGCTTGATGAGCCTTTACCTTGTCGCAACCAACCCCTGCACACCCGCTGATAGGCTAGATGCATGCTTATTTACTTATGATGCTTAACTTCTACTACGCTTATATCTGTGTGATGTGATGTGTGATAGAGGGTTTGGTTATGTGGTTAAGGTACGTGGTGCCACTTTACTCGGGGAGAGTGCTGCGTGCGTCTTGGGTGTGTGGTGACGGTCGAGTTGATCGGACAGGATTCTACGACGAGCCACGTGGGCGAGTCTTGCCGGGGGATGTGTTCTGGGCATTCCTGTATGAGGTGCGTGTGGCAGGCACATTGTGAGGTATTTGGTGATCCCGGGGGTGAGAACCTTCGTGGAGCGAAGTCCCGGGTAGGAGGTGCTGTTGAAGCATGGACTGTTGTAGTCCCTAAGAGAAGATAATCATGTCTGATCCCCCTAGGACCTGATATCTCTTGAGGACCAGAACCTTGGGACCTACGTGCTCACCACTCGCTCTTGTATGGGCGGGAGACGGATGTCTGACTAGCTAGGACGGTGCCACTACTAATAGATTGATAGCAGATAGTGTCGGAAGGTACGGGCATGGAGACCCACACCCTTGTTAGACAACATAGTGACCTCAGGGGCCCGGTACTATGTCTCACAGTCTCAGTGTGTCGGTGGTACCTATCCGGGATGTCCCAGTACTGAGTGGTAGGGTTGCATCGCACCGGTTAGAAAGCAACCGAAATCAGCTTAGGCGGGGCACCACCGATGATAGTGATCTTGTGGTTATGGGAGTACACGCTCTGCAGAGTTTATGAATCTATATATATATAGTCCGTGGGCCACTGGTATGGCTCTTTCCGAAGACCCACGCTTCTCGAGAGTAGTGAGATGAGTCCTTCTATTCTCCCCCTGGTGTTACCTTTCCGGCTGTGAGCCGCTGAGACAGGCTCCGAGAGGGAGTTGGACCTGTCGACTGAGTGCGAGAGGGTGAGATGTGTGTGATGGTGATGGAATGGGATGGATATGTGGATGAGATGGGTTAAAACTTGATGAATTATATTATATAATATTGGTCACGACTTGCATAGGAAAGCACAGCCATATATTAGGTCGATTTGATTATATCCTTTGCATCCTACCAAATACTACATAGCTAAAGCAAAGCATAGGGTGGAAGATGTGGCCAGTACAAACCGTACTGAAAATTATTTGGCTGGTGAGTCTGACTACGACTATGATGACGAGGAGGAGTAGATGTCTCGTTCTTACGCTCAGGCTTCTTTTTGGAGATTTATTCTACTTCCGCCTTCCGCGGCTAATCCAGACGCTACAGCTACTCTGATGATTCCGCCAGTGTGGCGACGAACTATTTATGTAATTTCTCCCTAATTGTACTCTTTTGTTCGAAGTATGGATTTCTGTATCAACTATTGCTGGATAATGTGATGGTTTGAGCTTCAAACTATTGTATTATTCGTCATTCTGTGTATTTTCTCTTCGTGGAAAATTAAGGATGTTTCAGCATGCTTGGTAAGGAACATGGCTGGTGGAGAGGTTTTTTAATCAGGTAGTCATCAAAGGTTGCCGGATTGAATTTAAGATGCTGCATTGGATCAGGGTTGTTGAAGAAAGTGTGAATCATTCCCAGCTTAATATTATTAGGGCCAGCCAACTAGTTGAGGTTATGGGGTGGTGGCAGCTCATCAAAAGGAACTAGTTCATCAAGAGGGACATCCTCTACTATAAATGGTTCTATGTTGTGCAAATTAGGGAAGGCTGGCATATCAATGTCCCCATCATCATTCATCAAAGGAGGCATATCATCATCAGATTCTGTCAGATCATCCATAAAGAGGACCTGGTCATTTTGTTCAGGGACTGGAGGCTCTTCTATGACCACATCTGCTTGAAGCACCTCTTCTTCTGCTGCTAGATTGAGGTCTTGAGGAACATTGAGGTCAGGGACTTGATTACCAGCTTGGGCACCATTATCATTGGCAGGCTGGATGGGAACTAGATCAGGGACATTTTCAGGAGGGGTGAGCATGGGCAGCATCACCATCTTGAGGCCATTCCTAAATACCCAAGGCATTGAGCAATTCTTGGTTGGGCACAAACTGATGAACTGCAGGTTCTAGAGGGGGCTGATTGCCATTGACAAGCTGACCAAAACCTTGAAAGTGGTAATTGTTGGGGTTGAAAGGTGTACTAATCAATTAATTGTTCTTCACTCAGTGCAGTGCATGATTAACCAACCAAAAGCAGACTACATGAATGGTGTATGAATACACATAATCAAGCAGCTACCTGTAACACCACACAGAGTACTTGGTAATTAGTGCAAGAGTAACACAGAAGAGCACTAGCAACGGCAGTCCCAGCATGAAACTATACTAGATGGGTGGAAGAGTTATAGCTAGACATTACCCCGCGCGTTGCTGCAGGAGTTTTGCAAGAATTTTAGATAAAACTCTATTTGAGTATGAAATAATAAAATCATAAAAATAAAAATCCCTCAAACTTGTTATTGGTTTCTCTTGTGACAAAGAACACATGTACCCTAGAAGGGTCAGATGGAATTCCTTCTGGTAGAGTCTCCCGTGGAAGGACCGTGCAGCCCCAACCCCCAAATTTGCATGCTCTGTTTTCTGTAAATCAGAGCTGCATTTCCCGTCCGAGAAACAACTAATGGGATGTTTGTTTCATGTAAACGTTCCATGTGTGTATGCCCCAGCATGTTTAATATACATATTGCTTATTGCGAGCGACTTGCGAGCGCCGCCCTCGTGCTGGACACCTTCCTAGTACTGGGGCAGCTCGGCGCGGGCAGCGCACCCGCTCGCCACGGCCTTCTCCAGTACAGGGGCCGCTCGATCGCTGCGCGCATTGCACCCGCCGCACACTGCCCCCCGCGCGTGCCCACACACCACACTCCGTGGCATCGAGCTCTGCGCCGGTATAGACTCTACGTCGACACGCCTCCATTCGTCTAAGCATCAATTCGATGTTGTGTTGAATATATGTATGTTTGCAAGCATATATTTGAAGCGTTTCAAATACTTCAGAGGTACATTGTAGGTGTTTAAGATGTTGTCTTAGAATGGATTGATACACGTATGTTGGGAGCCTCAGTTCCAATATACATATATGTTCGAAGCATCCGTTCCAAATATTTCGTCCATCTCCGGGAATGTCCGTGCACTTCCAATCCCGATATTTTCCAGGATTTGTTTTTTCTCCACAGATCGAGTGTATGGATTAACATTAATGAATGCTCAAAAGAAGCCCTCTTTTTGCGAGACAATTGTCACTTTATTTCGTGACTCGGTTACACATGCTAGAAAAGCACAGCAATACGTATTACGCGCACAAGGACACAAGCACCTCCGTCGCAAAAAAAAAGGACACGAACACCTCCCCGCAAAAAAAAAAGGACACGAAAACCTCGACAATCTTTCTAAAGTTCAAATTTTTTTAAACAAAACACGTCGACAATTTCGTTTCGTTGTGCTTCATTCAGCCTTTCGTTCAAGCTGCTGTGGCCCCGGCGGCATCGGTGGCCTCTAGATCGTGTTCGTGCCGTCCGTGACTACTCTCCTGCAGCTCCATGATGGGCTTGACCTTGCGTTCCGTGATGGCGATGCAGATGTCGTTGGGGAAGAGGTTCCGGAGCACGAAGGCGTGCACGACGGTGGTGGCGAGGAGCGCCGCCACGGTGAGCGTGGCCACCGCGGACAGCGCGACGCACAGCGCCTTGGTGAAGGCGTTGTCCACCTCGGTCGAGTACCTGATCGCGGCCGCCGCCGCGCCGGCCATCGGCGACGTGTACGCCCACCACGCGAGCGAGAACCTGAACCCGCGGAAGAAGTTGATCCGCACTCCCAGCGACGCGTACAGGAACACCCCCACGAAGAATGCCAGCTTAGAGAACTCGCCGAACTCGCCGGTGATCTTGGACCACGCCACCGACGACACGCTGGGCGCCGCCACAAAGAGGAAGAACACCGGGTGGAGCTCCTTGGGCAGCGTTTCGTTGGTCGGCAGCCGCTGGTACAGCGTCACGAACAGCACCACGTAGTGCGCGACGCCGACGGCGAAGAAGAACAGGGGGCCTTCCCGGAGCCCCATGGTGCCGCCGAGCTGCGCGCCGACGAAGTTGCCCAGCAGCGACAGGTGGTTGGACGGGTTGGCCACCTTAGACAGCCGCCGCTCCCCGCCGGACATCCACTGGCCGTAGATTTTGAGCGCCAGGCACAGCAGTGGCGCCATGAGCACGTACCAGAGCCAGTGCGGGAGCACCGCCGCGTGCGTGACGGCGTGCGGCACGCTGATGGCGAGGTAGAGGCAGATGATCCACGGCGCGAAGAAAAAGTTGACACGGATCGGGTGGTAGTACTCCCGCCGGACCGCCTCGAAGAAGAGCGCGCACTTGCAGGCGTAGGTGGCCGACACGGCGGCCATGAGCGCCACCGAGACGCACCAGAGCACGAGGTTCACTTTCGAGGTCACGTGCAGGAACGTCGTCGGCACGGAGAGGGTGATGGCCTTCCAGAGGATGGCCTGGCTGCTGATGCCCATGGGGATACCGAACGCCGAGATCGGGAACCGGAGCAGGAACGGCCACGTCGTGTCCGACGGCAGCACCAGGTCCTCGGATGGTTTGAGCTGGTCGAGCTCGGGACCCTCCAGCGCGGCGTAGAAGCGGTCGACCTCTGGGACGGACGTGGCGTGGGTGCGGTGGCTGACGGTGCCGATTCCGTCGTCGACGTCGTCGTCATCGAGACCGTCGGCAGCCGGCCAGCCGCCAGCCATGTGGGTGATCTGCCGCTCCAGCTTCCCGGACCACGTCTTGAACGAGTCGTAGCGCCGATCCGCGTGCCAGTTCATCGCCGCCCCAGCCCGGCGGCCGGCCCTGCTTGCGAGCGGCGCCGCGGGCGTCGGGCGAGGGATTGGCTGCGACCGGAACATCATCGCCTCCCTGTCGATGTCCGGCGGCGTGAAGCGGACGCTGTTGCTTCCCGTGTCCTGCGCGCCGGCGAGGCGGTACAGCGGCCCGCGCGCCGCGTTCGCCATGGCCTGCCTCCGGAGGTCGGCGGAGTCGGTCGTCGCGGCGATTGGCGTCACGACGCCGACGCTGCTACCTGGCGACGCCGGCAGGCTCATGGAAACGGGCTGCCCCGGCACTGCGCGGAGCCCTGCTGGAGGCTGCTCCGTCTCCAGCAGCGGGAGGACCACCTCGGTGCGCCGCTGCGGCAGCGGGACCTGCATCGCAGCAAACGCATCCAAGCATAAAACCCATCACGTCCAAGGTTCAAAGTTCATTCGCGGCCTCGTCGGTCGGTGAGCCAACAACGCTGGATGATCGGACTAGAGGGGCTCACCGGAGGATGGACTGGCGGTTTGGGGTGGGCTACGGCGTCAGCATTCCTCGGCATGAGGCCGGACTTGCTGCCGTTAGCCTCCATTCCTCTGGTAGCACGCAGTTGACAACTGCCAGAGCAGAGCAACTGGGCTCAGCGCCCTCTCTGTTGTTGCCTTGGCCGTTTGGTTGCCTCTTCTCTGGTTTCCTGCATGTGAGCTTGTCTGATTTATATAGATGTCTAATTAAGAGGGTGTTTGCCAGGGCTCTTGCTAGGGGCTCCAACTGAGGCACCAGAGTCATCCAAAATGGCTCTGGCTAGCTTCTCTATTTCTTACTTAAAGAACAGCACCTACAAAACTTGTAAATCTGCCACTCCGTGGTAACTGGTGACATACCCATCGGCTGGAAGTGGCCATCACCTGCTACCATAGTCTTGCTTGTCTGTGTAAGCCTGTATATCACCTTTCACAATAACACAAAAAAAAAAAACAGAGTATCTATATTCACACGCTGACCTGCAAACCAACCCAAGCAACAATGCAATATATGGATTGAACATTATGCTGTCAGTCAATCACTAACATCAGAAGCAACTTCATAGCATGCCATGTTCCTTACAATTTGCATCTCTGGAACATTGGAACAACGATCGAAACCTGCTAAACATTGCAGTCAATCACTAATTCTGTTCATATCTTAACTTCTTCAAGTGAACCCTCAGTGACCGGAAGTAGAGGCTAGCATCTCTTCTTAAGCTTCAGGAAATATGTCAGCTCGTAAGTGTAAAGGTCATCATGCAGAAGTGTGAAACTTTTTTCATCAACCATCTTTGGTCAACTTATTTAAGTGTAGGTAGCTATTAGCACTGATTAGATATGGTCGCCACAAGTGTGTTAGAACATGTCCGCATGGTCTTAACTATGTTTCCCTAGCGATGCGTGGTAATAGAAATTTACAATATCTAATAACACGTGCTAATGCCAGGTTAACATAGAAATTAACACAACTGGTTTCACCATCGAATTGTCAAGCTTTAGTTACGATTCTCTCCAAATCCCAAATTGTAGGTCGTTTTCGTTGTTCTTAGCTTTTGCAATTATACCTACACGTAGAGTATATCTAGGTGTGCAACAAAAGTTATATGCCTAGAAAAGCCAAAACGAGCAATAATTTTGGACAAATGGAGTAGTACTCAAATAACAAGCAAGCATAGATCACTAAAGCTCTGTAGGGGACAACATATAACGCGCCTTGTTTGGCTCTCTGAGTTGTCAAACACGTCTTGTTAGTTAGTGCTATTCGGTGGCCTAAAATTTCGTTCTGAGCAAAGCAGAACTACTATCACATCTGATCACGAAGCCCTCGACAAAAATAAATATATTTTATGGGTGATTAGGCAGGTAATGTGACACATTTTTTGTTTCACTAATTTAGTCAAGGGGTCATCAAATTTGTCTGCATGAACTTTAGTAGATAATGGTTTGCATATATTGCATTATCATCATGAACTAACTGTGCTTGTGTTTTTTGTAGTTTTATTAGGTGATAAAAGAACATGATTTGATTAAGGGGCATTTAATAAGCACAATGCGAAAGGCATGGACTGTACAGCGTGCATATCCTCCACCGTACCATTTGTTTTAAATTATTAATTTCTACCTGTTCCTCTGCTCATCTATCTCCTTGTATTTTCCTAAGCAATGCACATTCTCGCAGAGAGCAGTTGTAGTGCTCAGAAACCCCAAATACATTGGAACAACAGGCCATATTACAAGCATCCATGGAAGGAAAACCGAATGGAATAAAGCAAGAAGCAAATGTTTATGTACGTCCAAAATGAAGTAGTTTAATCGTTAACTAAAGCTGTAAAGCATGCTAGACGGCCATATAAAATCAGCAAGCTGGATCATCGATCTCTTGCCACACATATAATCTCATATTCAAATGATGGAAATGAGAAGCGTGCTTGTTGAATAAACAAAACACCCAAGAGCCCAAGAGTACCTGGAGCTGACATGTGACATATATATACTACTGAGTATAAACATTGCTCAGGGAATGAGAGGAATGACCTCATCTTTAATGGTTTTCAGCCCAGATTGGCAAGCTGCAGAAAGAGGCTTCTGAAAGAAATTAACCTGTTACAGTATAGAGTCAAAGAACCTCTCTAAAACCAGCTTACCCAATGGATACAAAGTCTGGAATAGCTTGAACTTTGCTGCTTATTTTCTTTGTTTCGTTTTTTGTATCCTAGACCATGTTGTATGCCTCTTTTTCTTTTGATTTGTTCTGAACCTACTGTTTTAATAAAGTTCCTGTAGGGGCCTCGGCTCCTCCAGTTCTGTCAAAAAAAAAAAATTGCTCAGGGAAGGGCTAGCTGATAGATGACTACAAGAAAGGATGAGTTTCAGGGTTCACAATGTAATCAGCAATATGCTCGAAAGTATGTGACCACGGTGTGCTCTTGAGCAGTGCATCGAGCCAGTTTCCACCAATATTAGTGACTTCTCTCCTTGTGCTTAAGCTGGGCAAAATCATGTTTATATAAAAGCTACATGCACGATATTTCGGAAAACGCCTCGGTGTGCTCATCAGAAAGTTGCAGACTGCAGGGAACATTGCTGGCATGTGTTGCATGGATAGTAACTGTAACACCTAGTTCCAAGGACAAAACCAGATATACACTATATGTGAGTCTTAAAGGACAAATCTCACATATAGCTACCAATAGTATCAATTACAATACTTTAAATATAACGTACACAATATATAAAAGATCACCTAATGAACAATCAGCGAAAAGACGACTTTAAACTCCGGGTGTAGACTTCACTCCACTGGATCCAACTGACTGGTTGATCACAAGCATAACACTCCTCCTGAGGTGTGGGGAGAAATAGCAAGAGTGAGTCCATGTCGAACTCAACAAGTATAGCAATAAGGCAGTACCCATCATCCCATGATCAATGTAACATAAATAATATATGAAGCATAAAATGGTAAACCATGAACATGTTAGCAAATAAAAGTCATCATCTTAATGTAAAGATTCCAAGGCCGCTTGTGTCTTTGAGCAAAGCTAGTATACCAGTTTATTAACTCTGTGCAGAGGTGTACACTTTCAATGTTAGCCGTGATTTACCCTTTTGCTCGAGGCGGCCAACCTCTTAGCCCAATATCAAGGAAAGCCGGCAGGGTTTACTATGAAGCCTTTCAAAGGTTTGTCTAACTAATTAGGGCCGCCAGAACATCAGATGTAGGAACCCCCCTTTCAATATGGCACAATCCTTCCCGGCTATACTCATAAGGACAGAGGTTGTCCTATACCCAACTCGGCAACCTCTAACAAGCTAGAAAAGGTCCTCATACTGAGCTAAAGCTACAGCCATATAGCCCTCACAGCTGTACTGTAAATCTTGGAGGTTTTGTTACAGATAATCTTCAAGTTGCTAAAAAGCCATCTTTATCGTTTTATTGCTTAAACATTAATTAAGTCATAAGATCATAGTCACATAAATAAAATCCCAAGCTATACTTGTCTTAATACTTGCTTTACACCCAAAGCAATGTGCTTAGAGAAATATCATCTTTATCTTCCATTCGGCTGCTTGTGATCTTCAACGCTCACAATGGTTCTTGTTCTACTCGTAGCAAGCATCATACACAGGGAACATACAAGCAATAAGGAAAAGCAACTAAGAACAGTACACCACACAAGGTAAACAACATACTAAAAGAAAGCTATAGCTACGATCACAAGAAACGCCTATCGAAAGGCTTTACGTTATAAAAGAAACAACTATAAGCTTTATTTACTTTATTTAAAAAAAATAAATAAGTTATTAACTCATAGAACATAAAACCAAAATTTATTTTAAAAACCAAGTTAAACTAACTATATTTTATTTATAAACATATCTCACATTATTAAGCCATTTAAACTTTGCTTTGCAAAAGACATAAACATCAAGTTGCAACTAATTATATTTTAGTTTATAAATATATCACCTTATTTATTAAGCAAGTTAACATTATCTTCTAAAATAAAACACATATATAAAAGCATCTAATGATATGCAACATGCATCTATACTAAGCATAAATAAAAGTATATTTAAGTTAGCAACTATATTATCCAAACTACTTAATATTCATAAATTATAAAACTTAGAATATGTGAGAACAACTAAAGAAATATGATATATTCTCAAGGTAGATCTAAACAAGTCAAATTTTAAAGGTAAAAAATGATATTAAGCAAATTACCATTTATTTATATACATCAAAGTTGCTTTTACTTAAATAAAGCATTATTAAAGTATTAATAAACCTAATCAAATTAACAAGATTAAATGCACAAAAATGTGACATAGTGACAATCATATTTCATAAAAAACTTAAGGTTGGCATGTTCATAGCACAATGAGATCTGAAATAGAAACCCTAGTTTACTTTTATTTTTAAAACTATTAAATAATTATTAATCTAATTAACATTTAAATCCATAAATAAATTCACAACTAAATGACATGAAAACCACTAGCACTACTGCATAGATCGCGATGATACAAAACTAACGCAACTTGAACAACTCGATCCGGAGTTAAAACGGTGAAACGACGGAGATTATACGATCAGTGGCAGTTTTGTAATTACTGTAACTCATACCTTGAGTCATCTTCAACCTCACGAACTTGAGTCTGGCAGCCATGGCTGCTGCGCTGCTCGCGACGGAGGGAGGGGGGCTCGACCGAAACTTGGCCGGGCCAGCAGCGGCTAGCCAGACCGGCACCGAGCAGCCTGCCTACACGCAGATGCACAGCACGGCGACGCTGGCAAGAGGTTGGAGACCATGACGTAGAGAAAGGAGAAAAATAGAATTTGCTACCATAGGGATTTCCAACTAGGGACTCCCCTTATGGTAATTATGATGTGCTTTGGCCAAGGGCTTGGTACAAATATATAGGACGAAAAACTCCCCACGTCAACGTCAACTAGCAATATGTACTAATGATATTGCACTCTTCACTTTTACTAATAGGCCTAATTAATTATTAAAGCTCATTAGTAAATAAAAACATAGGCCTTTAGGTGTCGAAAAAATTAGGAGACTTTATTATTTTCAGAATTGATTAATTTTATGGATAAAATAATTCTAGAAAAGTCTAGAATTGACTTTTATGCCACGAAAAATACTCCGAAGGCTCCAAAAATTTGGGGAAAATTCTCAGAGATATTTTAGAACATGAGCAACCTAAATGAAGTATTTTGAGCTCATAAGAAGATATCATGGAGCATCTAAAAATTGGATAAAGCTCTAGGATAAAAAAGATTTCAGAAAAGTCCAAAAAATTCCCTATAAGGATTGAAAGACGTCTAAACGTGTTTTGAAAACTTAGCAAACACAAAAGCACAAACTCAAACAACAAGCAGACATCACATCAAGCAGTATCCCATCAAATTAATTTAGAAAAGTTTAAAACTCATCTTTTTTCCTATAACTAAATGTGCACGAGTTCAAACTAAATTTAGTAAATTTTATCTAAATATTAAAATATTTATTTTAATTAGAGTTTTCTAAGCACAACCCAAAATAGAAAATTTTGGGGTGTAACAATTCTACCCCACTTAACATGAATCTCGTCCTGAGATTCGAAGAGACTATGAGAAAGATAAAGCAAGTTATAAAGTTGCTTTGACACTTGCGAGATAAAGATTTAAGGAGCACCAAAAGGGCTAACAAAGGAGTCATAGACTGACTCTCAAAATAACTTGAGGATTTCCAAATATGAGTAGCAATCGAGGCTCGGTGAAAGATCGAGAATTAGATATAAGGAATGATCTACAAGAAAGGTAAAGGTTGACGATGAGAGCGATTGACACAAATCTTATAGATAGATTTCTAGACCTTTATGAGACATATGGTCCAATGCCAACACTGGCAAAAAAAATGATACAGGTGGAGATTGATGCTATGGTGTTCGCAACTCCTTAATTCATGATGTATGAGACATGCGGTGAACGAATTATGAATTAGCAAAGATCAACAAAGGGTATGAGGATTGATCCCTTCAGGCCTTCATGTTTTCCTTACTTGCAGTCATATGAAATGATAAGGAGTAAGGGTTAGCAAAAGATGATTACAAGATACGCTTTGATCCTTAGATCTTGCAATCATCTGACTCAGGACATAAGAGTTGATGAGATGTAGAACATAATCGAGTATAGTGTAATGATGAAAAGAAGGCCAATACGGATGTTTAGACCTTTATGTCCCATGACCAGAGACGCTCAAGATTGATTGAAGTTGGTAGCGAATGCTACCCCACTTAACAAAAGCACTGCTTACATCCAAAATATGTAAATGTGCATCCTCTTAATCCCCAAACATGTATGCTAAACCTAAGAACATAGCTGTCTCCTCACATGACCTTGAGTGCTTCAGATTTCTTCTGACTGCCTCAAATTCACCTAAGCTTCCACTCTGGATTCTGGAATCGCTTCGGTGTTGAGATATCTCTACTCTCGCATATGGTCTTCATCTTTCCCTCACTTGCTTGCTTCTGAAGGCAGGGTAATTCATAGTGTCTACAACACTGACACTGCTCTAGGATTCTAAGTGCTTCATCGTGGTTGCCTTCATTGAATTACAAATTCTTCCTAACTTCTTCTGCTTGTCTTTTCATTGATCCTTCCTCCAATCTGATTGGGGACCTTCCTGAATTGAGCTGAGAACCCTTCTATGTTTCCACTCCGTCTGACTTATGATCCGACATGGTGGTTGACTTTAACTTGTTGGTCAAGGATGAGGTAGCATGGCTGGATCTTCTTGACACTTGATGAGAGCTCCTTCCAAGTCACCTTGGAGAAGTAAGGCTTTCATAATTAATAGGTTCTGGAGCTTGGTCATCTAAACAGCTATCATCTCAAGGATCTGAATCTCCCAAGCAATCATTTGTTCACTGCCCATTGGAGTTGCCGAAGTTGTTTGCTTATTCTATTCATCGATATCATCTCTTCCACTTGCATCACCACTTGGATTCATCATATGATGTTGGGCAAGGGTAGAACGAGCAAGGGAAACATGGATATGAAGCATGATATCATGGTAGATAAAGATTTAATGAGAAGCGGGATCAATAGTAAGGGATAGGTAGGATAAGAGAGGACTCTACCCCACTTAACAAGGATAGAGCTACAATTCCCAACACTTCTCTTTCACAGTCTATTTTGGAACACAGGAGCAGAGATGACACACAATCATTACAACATGCATCATAAGCACACATCACAACACTGATGCTACATGTGCTTCTTCAATAATGGTAGTCATCCTAAAGGGCATGATAGATATGGTAAAAGGCTATTGAACTTTTGAATAAGATGAGTTCAGAAATATTTAGTAAACCAACAAAACCATAAATCAAGGAGGTAAGAAATATTAGCTCAAAGGAAGCTATTCAAGGAGGAGATAACACGACAAGGATAAGAAATAGTCAATTCAATGAGCCAAGAGGTGGCAAAAATAGTTTCATAGCAAAATATATTTTGCAAATCGACCAGTGCTAACTAGGCTTGTGTCCTACAGCCAGTATTGAGCTAATACCAATTGTAACACCTGGTTCTAAGGAAAAAACCAGATATACACTATATGTGAGTCTTAAAGGACAAATCTCACATATAGCTATAAATAGTATCAATTACAATACTTTAAATATAACATACACAATATATAAAAGATCACCTAATGAACAATCAGCGGAAAGACGACTTCAAACTCTGGGTGTAGACTTCACTCCACTGGATCCAACTAACTGGTTGATCACAAGCATAACACTCCTCCTGAGGTGTGGAGAGAAATAGCAAGAGTGAGTCCATGTCGAACTCAACAAGTATAGCAA
>CM041635.1:34341493-34530064 GCA_023333625.1 Bothriochloa decipiens | reverse complement strand
CATAAATAATATATGAAGCATAAAATGGTAAACCATGAACATGTTAGGAAACAAAAGTCATCATCTTAATGTAAAGATTCCAAGGCCGCTCGTGTCTTTGAGCAAGGCTAGTATACCAGTTTATTAAACTCTGCGCAGAGGTGTACACTTTCAATGTGAGCCGTGATTTATCGTTTTGCCCGAGGCGGCCAACCTCTTAGCCCAATACCAAGGAAAGCTGGCAGGGTTTACTATGAAGCCTTTCAAAGGTTTGTCTAACTAATTAGGGCCGCCAGAACATCAGATGTAGGAACCCCCCTTTCAATATGGCACAATCCTTCCCGGTTATACTCATAAGCACAGAGGTTGTCCTATACCCAACTCGGCAACCTCTAACAAGCTAGAAAAGGTCCTGATACTGAGCTAAAGCTAGAGCCATATAGCCCTCACAGCTGTACTGTAAATCCCAGAGGTTCTGTTACAGATAATCCTCAAGTTGCTAAAAAGTCATCTTTATTGTTTTATTGCTTAAACATTAATTAAGTCATAAGATCATAGTCACATAAATAAAATCACAATCTATACTTGCCTTAAGACTTGCTTTACACCCAAAGCAATGTGCTTAGAGAAACATCATCTTTATCTTCCATTCGGCTGCTTGTGATCTCCAACGCTCACAATGGTTCTTGTTCTATTCGTAGCAAGCACCATACACAGGGAACATACAAGCAACAAGGAAAAGCAACTAAGAACAGTACACCACACAAGATAAACAACATACTAAAAGAGAGCTATAGCTACGATCACAAAAAACGCCTATCGAAAGGCTTTACGTTATAAAAGAAACAACTATAAGCTTTATTTACTTTATTTAAAGAAAAAATGAACAAGTTATTAACTCATAGAACATAAAACCAAAATTTATTTTAAAAACCAAGTTAAACTAACTATGTTTTATTTATAAACATATCTCACATTATTAAGCCATTTAAACTTAGCTTTACAAAAGACGTAAACATCAAGTTGCAACTAATCATATTTTAGTTTATAAATATCATCACTTATTTATTAAGCAAGTTAACATTATCTTTTAAAATAAAACACATATATGAAAGCATCTAATGATGTGCAACATGCATCTATACTAAGCATAAATAAAAGCATATTTAAGTTAGTAACTATATTATCCAAACTACTTAAACATTCATAAATTATAAAACTTAGAACATGTGAGAACACCTAAAGAAATATGATACATTCTCAAGGTAGATCTAAACAAGTCAAATTTTAAAGGTAAAAAATGATATTAAGCATATTAGCATTTATTTATATACATCAAAATTGCATTTATTTAAATAAAGCATTATTAAAATATTAATAAACCTAATCAAATTAACAAGATTAAATACAGAAACATGTGACATAGTGAAGATCATATTTCACAAAAAGCTTAAGGTTGACATGTTCGTAGCACAATGAGATCTGAAATAGAAACCCTAGTTAAGTTTTATTTTTAAAACTATTAAATAATTATTAATCCAATTAATATTTAAATCCATAAATAAATTCACATCTAAATGACATGAAAACCACTATCACTACTGCGTAGATCACGACGATACGAAACCAACGCAACTTGAATGACTCAATCCAGAGTTAAAACGATAAAACGGCGGAGATTATACGATCAGTGGCAGTTTCGTAATTACTATAACTCGTACCTTGAGTCATCTTCAACCTAACGAACGTGAGTCTAACAGCCATGGCTGCTGCGTTGCTCGCGATGGAGGGAGCGGGGCTCGGCCAGAACTTAGCCGGTCCAGCGGTGGCTGGCTAGACCGGCACCGAGCAGCCTGCCTGCACGCTGGCAAGAGGTTGGAGACCATGACGTAGACAAAGGAGGAAAATAAAATTTGCTACCATAGGGATTTCCAACTAGGGACTCCCCTCATGGTAATTATGATGTGCTTTGGCCAAGGGGTTGGTACAAATATATAGGGCGGAAAACTCCCCACGTCAACGTCAACTAGCAATATGGTACTAATTGATATTGTACCCTCCACCTTTACTAATAGGTCTAATTAATTATTAAAGCCCATTAGTAAATAAAGACATAGGCCTTTAGGTGTCGAAAAAATTAGGAGACTTTATTATTTTCAAAATTAAATAATTCCATAGATAAAATAATTATAGAAAAGTCTAGAATTGATTTTTAAGCCACGAAAAATACTCCGAAGGCTCCAAAAATTTGGGAAAAATTCTCAGAGACATTTTAAAACATGAGCAACCTAAATAAAGTATTTAGAGCTCATAAGAAGATATTATGGAGCATCTATAAATTAGACAAAGCCCTAGCATAAAGGGAAAAGATTTCAAAAAAATTCAGAAAATTCACTAAAAGAATTGGAAGACGTCTAAACGTGTTTTAAAAACTTAGCAAATACAAAAGCACAAACTCAAATAACAAGCGGACATCACATCAAGTTGTATCCCATCAAATTAATTTTAAAAAGTTCAAAACTCACCTTTCCTATAACTAGATGTGCACGAGTTCAAACTAAATTTAGCAAATTTTATTAAATATTAAAAAATTTATTTTAATTAGAGCTTTCTAAGCACAACCAAAAATAGAAAATTTTAGAGTGTGACGGTAACAAAGGGGTACATATATATAGGCCCCTCTAGACAGTGGCTCTGCTCGAGGGAGTTGTGTCAGCGTGACGCATCGTGGCCACCACGTGCAAGGAGTGATTTCACTCGCGGTGAACTATTATACTGATTTACTCGAGGCAGCAGTTAGCTACTGCATGATCGATCACGTACCACACTCTCTCTTGAATCGCACGTACTTGTTGTCTTCCACGTTAATACTATTGATTTTTGTTTTGTCTACCTGGGCTAAATAAATATTTGAAGTTATGTTCGTGTCCGCGAGAATGACCATTAATTTAAAAGGTCTCCACTGTAGAATTTTATACCGTAATGACCTCCATAATTTAATATAAATTTGGTATTCGTCCGACTTCATTCGAAAAAAGTTGTAGAGCTATTTGTAGAGATGTGTCACCTAACCAACCGCTTCTCAAAGTTGATTTGTAATTGTGTCTGTAACCATGCGACCCTACAAATGTCTGGTTTCAAGGGCTGGTCAAGTTTAGTTTTCTTAAGAATACGTATTACAACATAGACGCCTACATGTGTCTCTAGAAACCATTTTTTAATAGGTGGCATATTAGCCGGGTCCTCTACATCTTTTTCTATGGGCCAGACGTTGCAGGAGGTGGGGGTACGGCTAGAATTGCAACCTTCTATCGAAGGACAGAGGTTCTATAAAATAAATAGCATCATATAGTATATATAGTCGGTTTCCATCGAATACTAACACAATGTACATAATGTTTATGAAACATTTCTTAAAAAAATTAGTGGCTAGGATGTAACAAGTTCAATGCAGGCTCTCCGAATTGGGAAAGAATTTGGGCCAAGTTGGGCCTATAGGAGGGGCCCAGCCGCCGCCGCCGTTGCTGGGCGCGGGCAGCGGGCGCCCTCGAGTCGTGGCAGGTCCTTCGTTCATTAGGTTTCCCTAATTCAGTCTCCTCGGTTTGGAAATTGTTGGCCAAATAAAAAAGGACTGAATTGTAAAAGGAAGATCTATAATTATGAGGATCTTCTAGTTAGCTTATGAGTTAAGCTAGGCCAACTATAATTAGAAGATGTAATCATTGGGATCAAATCAATAAATAAAGAGGTCAACCCTATCTCTACTCCCTCTCCTCCACCTTACCATACGCCACCGCCTCATCGCAGCGCCGCTGCCACCCGCACCACTGCCCCTCCGTGCCGCCAGCTTCCCCCGGGGTTAGACCCCTTATATAGGACCATCTAATTATCAGTAATAGCAGCAAAAAAAGATATCCTCTGGTCATGTTATGACCTGTCTCTGTCTTCTTTCTTTTGGAAAGGAGCTCATGTGTATGGTTCCTCCTCGTCGTGGTAATTGGCTCCTCGTTTGTGTGACAAGACATTGAAGGACAACATGCCTGAGCTGATTCAGAACGGACGCCGTACTAGGGAGTCTTCCTTGCAATGTTGAGCAACATACACAAGGATTGCCTTCCAAGCTGAGAGCCACCCTTGGCAATCCGTATTCTTTCGATTCGCATTGCTTCTTTCATATAATCACCAATACTTTTAGTGTCATCAACGGACATCCAGATCTTTACACATATCAAACCCTGCAATGTCTGCATTGGATTCCAAATGCCTCCTATTCTGATCACTACAAATGTGAGTAGAGTAACCTCTCGACATGGTTTTTCTGAAGCTTGGGTCATTCTCACATATTGTAGTTTTTTTTTAATGGTACCCATGTACCCCTACCCAGACCCCTCTCCTTATTGTTTTCTCTATTCATCTGGCATCTTATATGATTCATAGTGGATTAGTGGTTCCTTATTTGTGGTTGGCTCCTATTTTGATACCCATGTGGCTGTCATAAGTGCCCAGCATGGCATGGACCACAGCATATATTATTTGATTAATGAGCCATGTGTAGCATTTTAGAGAAATGAAAGTTAACTGAATTCTCCATTCAAGTTTGAATCATTATACAGTATATCTCTATCTTGTCAGCCACGAACAGTAGGATTCTAGTATTTCTATTTCCTTTTATTTTCTTCAATCAGATAGAAAGATATGTAACACCCAGAAGTAAACAACAAAATCTTCTAAAGAATTACTACACTACACAACAACAAAAACAAATAACAATAGAGTAAGACAAAGCAACAACGATCATATAGATTAACAATCAAGAGAGACTTTACTGTTCACCTATCTAGAATAACTCAAACCAACCATCACCATACGCTCTAACATAAGTCAAATCGTAGAACGAATGAATGATCGAACTAAACCATCATCATCATCATCATTATTAATTACTACAGGACATGTGTCCCAAATATATATAGTTCAATCATTCTCGGATCTACTACGAAACATGCAAAACCATCACCGATCTCTCTCGATTTCACACCATCACACGCATCGTAGCAGGGCAGGCCCAACAATTGCATGAAGGCACTTTTTTGCATTCTGCCTGAGTAGATTAGTGATGCGTGTCCTGACTGTAGAGATGCTTAATGTTGTGACAGAGATAAAATTTGGTACTCGTTCTTCTTCTGTTCTTAATGCTAATGCTTATGGGTTAGATTATTTCCCATAAAGCAAAGACAGTTCACAATGTTTACGCTGTAAAAAATAATAATTATAGTACTTGAACCATTCAGAGTTTCTGCAAACAGTAGGAAGACAATGGTTAGTGATTAGAATAAATCAGACTTCAAGCTATTGACTAATAATTTATGTGATCTTCCATGCATCAAAGAATGTTTGGAATGTTGGATAATGAGATTTGAGAAATGTTGTAAGCTATGTGCAAATTTTGCTTCCCTCATGTAGTTAGGTCTCATTTGGTCGATGCAGCGGAGAAGTTCAAAAGTGCATCCATCACATTAGATGTACTTGGTAGTTCTGCATCCTTCGAACTTCATACAGGGGCGTGGTCTCATCTTCGAGGCGTTCCTCAATGTCTTGTGCAGCAGCTTGATCCAATTTCTAGCATAGCCGGCTCATAACCACAGAACTTACCGGGAGAGTTGGAGCAGGCAGTTCAGAAGCCTAGATCTCAGAGATGCAGCGCCGATTGTTTCCGGACACACGTCGCTGATCTGGATCGCATCCACACAGCTATCAAAATGCTGCTCTCCCCTCCTTATTATCTCCATTCTCTCTTCTGCGTCAGCAATAACCCAAAGACGAGCTGGGTGATAGCTTCCAAGTGCCAACCATGCCAATTGCCAAGTGTGTATCTCCTTACTCCGATCGTGAGAGCAGCTGCTCAAGTTCCTATTGGCCTCATGTGCACTGTATAGCCTATTTCTGCTTCAGCTTTCTGTGTGTGCCTTCAGCTGCGTGATGCCCAACATATATATTCACAGAACCAGTGGAAGGTAGTTGTACTCAAAAATTTCTGGTCTATTTTTTTTGTCCTACACTAATTTCTGGTCTAGGTGTTGTGATACATAACAAGCTTGTAAGATATTGAGTACCCTAGCTTTATCTGAATATTGATGGAATAGACTGAGTGTAGGTATGTTCTATCAAGAAAAATATGATGAAAGTTGTATGACAACACTAGTGGGCCCAACCATTCACCCAGGTACATGCATGCAATCCGGGCTGGTCTCGAGAAAAAAAGGGCTTTGTCCGACCCCAGGATACGGTGCACGCCCACATGCAATCCGGATAAAAAAAGATGCGGCTATGAAAAAAATTGCCTCACGCAAAAAAGACCAAAAGAAAAAATGTCAATCAAAGTGCACAGCTGGGTGCAGAATTAGGATGCTATCAGTTTGGTTGGCGTGTTAATCCTGCACACATGACGTTTTCAGATAAATCATCCTTACACAGTTTGGACAAGGATTGGATGATTTTAAAATTTCTACAGATGAATAACTATAGAGACAAAAAAAAAAGAAGAAAGGCAGGAATAGATTTCAAAATAGTTTAGGATCCCAATGCAAAATCATTTATTAACTCTTTATTATTTTCTAAAAATGATCAAATCCAACACCGCGCATACACGTGGACAAAAATATGTGGCACCCGTCTGATGCACGGACATAAATCTAGCCAATTAACCACTTAAGAGACCAAATGCATTTTCATATCAAAGTCTCAATAAATATATTCTTTTTTATAATTGTTTTTGCTATTCGACAAAAGAAACTGTTCTGTGCATATCAATGTCAGATACCACAAATGATGAATTGAAGATGACCTTGAAGACAGATACAAACTGCAGCTCAGGGAAAGGTACTTTGCAGGCACAAAAGACTGAATAATCCTAACAACATGTACTTTGCATGGGAGCAAGCTGAATAATCCTAAGGCACTTAAATAGCTACACATTGAGCTCCATGTTCTTACATAAAAAATTAACAACAAGGAGAGATTTTGAGACCTCAATAATCTTGTGTATTCACTTTTATGAAGCAATCAATAAATCATGATGACTAGGGAGGTGAACGAGGCTGATTTACATGGAGAGAGTCATTGCACAGTTTTGGCAAAACAGAACAGAACAGAACAGGCTACCCCTGTCAGACCCACTATTTGCATGGAGGCACATTTTCGTGTTCTTCTTATCTTCTTAATATTAATGCTTAAGGGTTAGATTATTTCCCATAAAGCAAAGACAGTCCATAGTTCATTCTATAAAAGTTAAGAATTATAGTACCTGAAACCATTCAAAGTTTCTGCAAACGGTTTTTTTTTTTTTTGAGGAATCAGGAGGAGCCAGGGTGGCTCCTACTGTAATTTATTAAAAAACACAGACTATGGAGTAGAAAAAACACAAAAGCAAAAAGAGAAACAAAAACACACAGGCGTCCTACTGTTCTGATGCATCAGGGCGCAGAGAAGGAGAAGAAATGGCTTAATGATAACAAGAAATCAGACCTTATGCTACTGACAAATGATTTATGTGATTCAATGCATGAACACGAAATTGTGCAGATGTTGGGACAGCCTGTTAATCTATATGCAAACTTCACTTCCCTCTGTTCTCGTGCTCAAGATGCAGTGGAGAAGACAAAAGGTGCATCCCTCACATCAGAATATCTCAGATGTACGCACTTGGTGGTTCTGCATCCTTCGGACTTCAGCTTCATTTTCGACAGGTGCGTAGGGCTCATCTTCTAGCCGTTCATCTGCGTCGTGTGCGGCAGCTTGATCCAGTTTTTTACGTAGCCGGCTCATAACCACAGAACAACTTAACGGAAGGTTTGGAGCGGGCAGCTTAGAAGCCTGGGATGTCAGATGAAGCGCGGATTGTTTCGGGGCACACGCGGATTGTCCTCTCTCCTTATTATCTCCCGTATCTCGTCTGCGTCACCAATAGACCCACGATGAGCTGGGTGATAGCTTCCAGGTGCCTACCATGCCAATTGCCCATATTTTTACGCCTTACTCCGATCGTGAGTATAGCCTATTTCTGCTTTGATTTCTGGGTCCCTTCAGCTGCGTGATGCCCAACATATATATTCACAGAACCAGTGGAAGGTAGTTGTACTCATAAATTTGTGGTCTCCTAGGTGTTGTGATACATAACAAGCCTGCATTATGCCTTTATCTGAATATTGAGGCCAATGAATCAAGGATTAAGGAGAACATTGACATATTTGACTGGTCTATTCCTGAAGATTTGATGGCGAAGTTCTCCGAAATCAAACAGGTCAGGCTGCTGAGTGTTGAGAACCAGCTACACATGCAGGTCAGACACGTAGAGGAATCAGCTGCTGCATCTATCTGATCTTGGGAGCGATCTGGAATCCGAGCTTTAGCTCCCGCAGCGAAGGACAGGCGGCGTCGTTCGCGCACGGCTCCGGCGGGCGCCGCGGCATGCGTGTGGACGTGGTGGGCGTGCCGCGGCGCCCGGCCCGCCGCCCGCACTCGATCTATACACCTACGTCGCACATCCGCCCGCCACCGCTCTCGTCCACGCCGCCGCCGAGACGAGTCAAACTTCCGATGAAGCCATGGAGGGGCCCCCTGCCGTCGCCACGGAGCACTCCCTTGGCAACGCTAGGCGACTTCTTCCGTGGTGCATCCAAGCACGGTGATCGACAGCCGGCGAGCGGGGGAGATACGAGTCGATATTCAAATTCCGATCTCCCCCGTCCCGATCGGATCCAGCAGCCTCGGGCCCATCAGCTACGGTCCAGGTCCAGGTCCAAAGCAACCGAACCGAACCCAGCTTTGCCGCATCTGTCTCACGCGTGCCCAGGCGATACAGGGAAACCTAAACGGCGGCTCGTGAATCCTGGCCTCTTCGTCACCGCCGCAACGCTGTCATATCATGACGTCTTGATGGCTAGAGGCGGAGGAGCTGCATGGAGAGGTCACCGTGGCGGCGCTCCGCATCAGCGTGGCGGTCGTGGCGCTGCTCGTGGAGGCGCTGGGCATGGTGGTCAGACCGGTTCGGAACGGCAACAACCAAGCGGCCGCGGCAATCAGCACCGCTATGCAGGCGGTCGTGGTGAGACTGCCGGCCAGGGAAACCACCAACAAGGCCGTGGCGAACAGCAACAGCAAGTTCGAGGGCACGGCGCCCTGGTCCCTGCAGGGGACCGTGGGGGTCATCGCGGCCATCCCCAAGGCCGCGGTCGCCCCAGGGGTGCGCTGCAGGAAGGTGCTTCGACCTCTGGTGACAAATCCTTGCAGCCCGAGGGTCAGCAAGAAGACGTGGTCACTGGTGAACCCGGCATCGATGCCGACAATGACAGAAAGAGGAAGCGAAAAGAACAGTTAGAGTGTCCGATTTGTTTGGCAGAGCATTATACCCACATGTGCCCCCTACTCCGAGGTCCCAAACCGTCCGTCGCCTTCTGTGCCGCAGCCGAGGATGGTATGGGTTTTTTCCAGATTCAAGCTGCTAGGAGCAATGAAATTGTTGGTATTTTCAGTTCTTCGTCTGCAGCCATCATTACAGTGGAAGCTGGCGAAGTGTCTGCTCAACTGCTCAAGTCTGAATTGGCAAGAATCATTCCTGTACCATGGGATTGGGAGGTACAGCAAGTTGGGGCTAGATCTTATGTTGTCCCGTTTCCTAGCAAGGAGGAACTTGATCGAATGATTCAGATCGATTCCATCAATACCAAGAACAAGGAAGGCACCATCAGATTTGCAGAGTTTGTAGATGATGTTCAGCCCATCCGGACACTTGAGCAAGTTTGGGTGACTGTCTCCAGGTTGCCCAGAGCCCTGCGCTCTTTTCTTCCGCTATGGGCAGTTGGGACCATAGTGGGATCTACACAGAAAGTCGATATGGTACATCTGAGGGCGACAGGTCAGGCTCGCATCCTGGTAGCTGTGTATGAGGTGCAAAAAATCCCTGAGTTTGCAGATGTTTGTGTCGGTACTGGCATTTACCGCCTATACTTTAAGGCGGAGGAACCGATACAAGCGGACCCAATTCTTTCAGAAGATGAGGACCTGCTCAGTGATAAAGATAAGGAGGCGGATAGGGATGGTGACCGTGAGATGAGAGACTCAGACAACGGACCACCTAACCCACAACAGATTAATTCAAAGAACCCCACCTTTTCTGCAGCTCCTCAGAACACACCTCCACAGAAACAAGCAAACTTGGTGAATGTGTCTTATACTGTTTTGCCTAATATCTCTGCCTCTGTTTCTTTGTCTTCGCCGGCGACTTCCGTTGAGTTGGGGGGCTCTACACCGCCAGCTGCCCCTACGCTCACACTGACGGACACCGCGCCTGAGGGTGAGGATTTAGGAGTTCAATCGACTGAACTCCAAGATCCACCTCGGGGCGCGCTGGAGGGTGACTTCACTTCGGCCTCTGGTGAGGCTGCGGGTGTTGGTGGGGGCGGTCATATGGCGACCACCCCTGCCGACAAGGACTCCGCCGACAAGGACTCCGCCGACAAGGACTCCACCGACAAGGACTCCGCGACGCAAGTTAGCTTGGGGGTACGGCCGCAGCCCCCAGCTAGCGATCTACTTCCTTCACCGCCTCGCGACATGGAGTCTCCTGTTTTGGCCGAGGGAGGCGCTGGCGACGACTTGCAGGCTTCAGTCGGGGCCGCTGGGAGGGATGGTCAGGCCCACACTAGCAGCCCCGACTTGCTGGAGGGCTCGGCACTCCCAGCGCCAGCTACGCTTGAGGCGCCCGGGCCTGAGGAGTTTACGCCAGTGGCGCTGGTGGCGGTGGTGGAGCCTTCTGAGGAGCCGCCCGCACCCGAGGAGCCGGCGCCAGTGGCGTTGACAGACGCTACAGAGGCCGCTGATGCGGCCCCTCGCCGCAGGAAAAAGGAACCCGTTGGGCAGCTTCTCCAGGAACCCCGACGCAGTGAAAGGCTGAAGGCAACGGCGGACACCCATACCATCGTCAAGGCACAACACCTATCGGCAAAGAGGAACCTCGAATCTCCAGGTAACTCTTTTGTTTCTTTTCCAGTTTCGAAAGTTCTTTCAAACCTTGGTAGGATAGGCATCAACCTTGACTCTTCAGCTGTAGTTAACTTAAAACACCTAGAGGTGGACAGGCTGGTGCTTCATGCTAACAGAAAAAAGGGTCTTGCTAAATCCAAAACCTCAAATCCAGAGAGTGAGGATGAGCGAGACAACCAGCTCGATGAAATTCTCAGCCACGCTTGTGGTGATCTAAATGAGAATTTCATGCAGGTGGAGAGCGACCAAATTGTGGATCTCTCACCATCCCGCAGGAAGAAAAAATATAAAAATGCCAAAAAATCTTTAAAAGGCAATCTTCCAAATAAGCCAAAGACTCCATCTAAAATTATTATAAAATGAAAGGAGTGTTCTGGAATAGCAGAGGTCTTGGAGACTTGGCTAAACATAGATATTTGGCTGAACTAGTTAAGGAAGAGCAGATTAATTTCATCGCTCTTTCCGAAACGGGTCGGGATTCATTCCCGGATCATACCCTTAAAAATCTTTGCGGGGGTATGAATTTTATTTGGCACACCATGGCACCCCATGGCAGATCTGGGGGCATTCTACTTGGTGCTGACATGGATGTATATGACATTGGAGCAATAGATGAGGGGGATTTCTATGTCAAGTTCACCCTAAGAGTCAAATCAACTGACTTCAAATTTGTGCTGTACATGGTATATGGACCAGCACAGCCACATAATAAGAGGGATTTCTTAGTAGAAATTGCCAATACATGTTCCAAACAAACTCTCCCTTATATCATCGGGGGTGATTTTAATATAATGAGAAGCCCACAAGACAAGAGCTCTGGAATATTCGATCCTACCTGGCCAAATCTTTTCAATGCGGTCATAGAATCTCTTGATCTCAAAGAGATCTCTATGTCCAGCAGGCAGTACACCTGGGCAGGCCCCGGTGATGATCCTACTTTCGAAAAATTAGACAGAGTTCTTGTTAGTACTGAATGGAAAATCATGTACCCGTTAGCAACAGTACAACCAAGGGATAGGAATATTTCTGACCATACACCCCTCGTGCTAAATACAGGGAATGCCACCCATCTATCCAATCGTCCCTTCAAATTTGAGAGGGGATGGTTAATTAGAGATGGATTCTACGACATGGTAGCCAATATATGGCAACAGCCATGCGGGGGAGTTACGCCCCTAGAACGTTGGCAGTCCAAGATCAGGAGTCTCCGGCAATATCTAAGGGGTTGGGCTAAACACACGGCAGGGTCTTTTAGAAAAGAAAAAAAGACTCTTCTAGAGCTCTTAGACAATCTAGATAAGAGAGCCGAAAGCAATCCTTTATCTGATCAGGAGATTAATCTAAAACATTATCTCAAAGAACGTTTAGTTAATCTACTGAGAGAAGAAGAATTAAAATGGTACGAGAGAGCAAAGGTCAGGACCCTATTGGAAGGGGACGCCAATACTCGCTTCTTTCATCTGGTTGCCAATGGGAAACACCGAAAGCAACACATTTATAAACTTGAAGATGATCAAGGGGTTGTCATAGGTGATGAGAACCTCAAACGTCATATCACAACTTACTATAAGAACCTTTTTGGCCAACCAGAGGATATGAATATCTCCCTAGTGGAAGACCAAATCTTGGATATTCCACAGGTATCTATTGAGGAAAATGATAACCTCACCTGCCCATTCACACAAGCTGAGATAAAGGAAGCGGTGTTCCAAATGGAGCATAACAAAGCCCCGGGGCCCGATGGATTCCCAGCGGAATTCTATCAGGTTTTCTGGGATGTCATTAAGGATGATCTCCTATCCTTATTTGAAGAATTACACAAAGAGGATCTTAACCTCTTCAGTATGAACTTTGGCATTATTACTTTAATCCCCAAAGAGAATGATGCCATTAAAATTCAGCAATACAGGCCCATCTGTGTCCTAAACGTGAGCTTCAAAATCTTTACTAAAGTGGCCACAAATAGACTAAATCTAGTAGCTAAAACCGTGGTCACACCCACTCAAACAGCCTTTATGCCAGGCCGTAACATCATGGAAGGGGTCGTTATCTTACACGAGACCATCCATGAACTTCAATCAAAAAAAAGAAACGGTGTCATTTTCAAAATTGACTTTGAAAAGGCATATGATAAAGTAAAGTGGCCTTTCTTACAACAAACATTACGTATGAAAGGTTTCTCACCCAAATGGTGCCGTTGGGTTCAAACTATGGTTACCGGTGGAAGTGTGGGCATCAAGATCAATGATGAAGTGGGACCCTACTTCCAAACCAAAAGGGGCCTGCGGCAGGGAGATCCCATGTCACCCATCCTATTTAATATCGTCGCAGATATGCTCGCTCTTCTTATTAACAGGGCAAAGGAAGATGGTCAAATAAATGGCCTACTCCCTGATCTTGTGGATGATGGTTTATCGATACTACAATATGCAGATGACACCATCATTTTCATTGATCATGATCCAGAGCAAGCTCAAAATCTAAAATTGCTGCTCTGTGTTTTTGAACAACTGTCTGGACTCAAGATTAATTTCCATAAAAGTGAAGTTTTCTGTTTTGGGGATGCTAAAGAGATGGAGGGTTTTTATACTGACCTTTTCAGTTGTAAAGCCGGGGAATTCCCCTTCAAGTACCTAGGGATTTCAATGCACCATAGAAAACTCCTTAATTCTGAATGGGGTAAGATTGAAGATCGTTTCAAAAAGAAACTCTCTTGCTGGAAGGCTAAATACTTATCCTATGGGGGACGACTAGTTCTTCTGAACTCTGTCTTAAGCAGTCTACCCATGTTTATGATGTCCTTTTTTGAAATCCCAAAGGGAGTGTTGAAAAACCTAGATCAATACAGATCAAGGTTCTTCTGGCAAGGTTCTTCTGATAAATACAGATATCGACTTGCAAAATGGGACATCATGTGCCGACCAAAGGACCAAGGAGGACTAGGCATCCTTAATCTACAATTGCAGAATAAGTGCCTTCTGGCCAAATGGGTGGTTAATCTTTTTAACTCAGATGGCATGTGGCAATCATTACTACGGAATAAATACCTATACTCCAAAAGCCTTACTCAAGTGACAGCTAAACCCAATGACTCCCATTTTTGGAGAGGCCTTATGCGGCTAAAAGATGAGGTACTAGCTAATGGCTCCTTCGATATAAAGGATGGAACTAATGCTAGGTTTTGGGATGATACATGGATAGGGGTTAAGCCTTTGAAAGACAAATACCCATCCCTGTATAATATAGTACGAGATCCCCACATAACTGTGTCAAAAGTGCTGAATAATAGCCCACTAAATATCTCTTTTAGAAGGGCTCTAGTGGGGGATAAGCTGTTACAATGGAATAGCTTAGTAGCACTGATGTCAAACGTACAACTGGTGGCAGGGACGGATCACTTTCGATGGAATTTAACCAGATCTGGGTTATTCACAGTCCGCTCTATGTATCAACATCTGTTAGATACACAGCCACCTTTTCGTCATAGGAAGATTTGGAAATTAAAACTTCCTCTAAAAATTAAAATTTTCCTCTGGTTCTTACAAAAGGGTGTCATCTTAACTAAAGACAACCTTGCTAAGAAAAACTGGAAAGGGTGTCAGAAATGTACATGTTGTAATAAGAATGAAACAATACAACATTTGTTCTTACATTGTCCCCTTGCCAAAATGATCTGGAGGATAATTTTCTTTGCTTCTAAGCTAACTCCACCAAGATCAATTAGTCACATGTTTGGAAGTTGGCTAACTAATCAAAATAAAGCGGTTAGAAGATTGATTTGGGTTGGAACGGCTGCTCTTTGCTGGGCTATCTGGAGATGCCGCAATGATGTGATATTTAATCAAATGAAATATAACTCCTTTTTGCAGGTGATCTTCAGAGGTGCATACTGGTTACGCACATGGGCTCGGTTGCAGCGTGACGAGGCAGCCAAGGATGCGCTTTCGACGATGAGCAAGACATTAGAAGTGATTGCTCTAGAGTTTTCCAATAAAGGATGGAAACATGTTTACTGTTTGAACTAGCATCCTGGTCGTTCTATAAGACCATGGCTCCCTTTTTCCTTTTAAACGGTTTTGTAATAAGAGGCTGTGTACATATGTAGAGGCCGGATTTGTTTATCCATTATCTAAAAAAAATCTGAATATTGATGGAATAGACTGGGTGTAGGTTTGTTCTATCAAGAAAAATATGATGAAAGTTGTATGACAGTGGGCCCGACCATTCAATGGATAAATGATATGGAAACAAAGTATTATGGTTTGTAAATACTCGGCATATACAATATATAGGAATCCGCACATGCATGTAGGATGCTTCAGTGTAGAATACAAGTACATGACGTGAATATTTGGAGGTAATTAATCTAAAGGAAAGAGTGTAGATTTTCAGAACAAACTTCAAATGATCCGCTACACCATGATATTTCTAAGTACTAACGATAGCCTGAAGACACCCGTATGTACCTATGTTGAGGCAGTAGAGTAGGAATGAATGTAAAAAGTTAAGGCAGGGTCTTAATGATCACAATTGGGACTTGTTATATTTGGTGACGAAGAACATATTTTTCATGTAGATGTATACCTCATGGAACGGGAGTCATTGCACAAATTTGACAGAGTAGAGAATCCATTATGCAATAACCATGAAGTTAGAGAAAGTTCAGCGAAAACAGGAAATTTGTAAAATTTATCACATCATCTATAGCCATACAGCCCGGATGCAAATCTGTTCAATAATCTTTCTTTGAACCCACTACCACACCTCGCCCACCCCGTCATCGCTTCATGGACAATTTTTTTTTTCAAAGTATTGTTTGTCCAATCATATATCATCTCCATGTCACATGTCTTAATATCTTGGTTCCCGTATTGACATACGTTTTTTAAGAAATCATTTACTCCACTCGATCTCTTCATTAATTTGAATGTTACATGCAATCCGGATCAGTCTCCAGAACAAAAAAAAAAGTGCGGCTATAAAAAGAAATCGGCACGCGCCAAAAAGACCAGAAGAAAAAACAATGTGGATCACAGTGCACAGCTCGGTGCAGAATGAGGACAGACTCCCATGCCATCAGCTTGGTTGATGGCGTGTTAATCCTGCACACATGACAATTTTAAAAATAATCCTTAGACAGTTTGGACAGATTGGATGATTCAAGAGCTCTACAGATAAATAACTGAAGAGACAAAAAGAGAAGAAAAGACAGGAATGAATTTAGAAGTATTTTAGGTTTCCAATGCAAAATCATTTATTAGTTTTTTAATATTTTCTAAAAATGATCAAATGTAACACCATAAAAGTGGACAAAAATAGGTGGCACCCATGGCATAGATCTAGTCACTTAAAAACCACTTAAGAGACCAGATGTACTTTCATAGAAAAGTCTCAATAAATATATTTTTTTGTAATTGTTTTTGTTATTCGACAAAAGAAATTCTTCGTATCAATTTCAGATACCACAATAATGACGAAGTGAAGATGACCTTGAAGACACAGATACAAACTCCAGCTCAGGAAAGGTGGGAGGGCACAAAAGACTGAATAATCCCAAGAACAAGTACTTCGGGACCAAGCTGGGAGTCCAAACAACGATTCAAGCCCAGTCCAATGTGGAAAACAAAGATAGAGAAGAGATCGGCAAACACCGCAGAAGAGGGTAGGAGACAATGGCATGTTCGCCGGTTGTGTCCGGAGGTGTGGCAGCCTTAGCTCAAGGTCATGACATTGTAAATATAGAAACTGAACTGGTTGTGAAACCCCATGCAATGTTCCTCACATTCTAGGGTGAGTTCCAAAGTGAAATTTGGATTGCTATCGTAGCAATGCACATGCCGCAGATCTTCATGGAGGCTCTTTGCACCGATCTTGGAATGAAGTGACACGAACCACTCCATCTCTGTCATCCTGAATGGAGGCAGGTGATAGCTTCCTAATGCCTACCTTGCCAATTGTGTATTTCCTGACTACTGAGAGCGGCGTCATTTCAATTGGTCACATGAGCACTGTAACATAAATTCATTTTTGCAAGAACTTTCTATGTTCCTTCAGCTCAAGATACCCTTTGCATATATTTATAGAACCAGTGGGAGGTAGCTGAGTCTATGTATAATTCAATTTCGATGGCATTTTATTGACAAATTGATGGTCCAGATGCAGTGACACATAACAAGCTTGTAATATATTTAATACCTCAGATTATCTAAATAATGAAAAGTATCATTGTCACTCGAAGCCACAACAACTTGTAATCAGGATTAGACCATCAATAATATCTGTCCCACCAAACTACGACAATTGGTTATGAAATGAGTACACTTCAATGGAGAAGCGATACGGAACAAAGGTTTCTCGTTCATAAATATATATACATGCATATACAATAGGAAATCGCACAAGCAGGATGCTCCAGTGGAGAATATAAGTACCTAAGTTTAATATTAAATTGTAATGTAATAGATAAAGCATATAGTAGATACAAAAAACTTGGGGAAATATCTGTTGCAAACCAACCTCTATATACAACCGTGTAAAATTCTAATCTGGGTCACATGATATTCATCCAAGGGGGAGTGGAAGGGAAGATTTGATTACAAAAGTATGATTAGGAGCGGATGGCCAAGCGTAAAATTACCTAATCCCCCTACGCCCATTAGATCAACATCAAGTGGGCTAGATTAGAATTTTTCACGGTTACACGGAGAGGTTGGTTTGCACTATATATATTCAAAAACTTCAAGTGATTGTCACATCTATCAGACCAAATATCACTCGAGGAAAATATGATTTTGTTTAGCGGCTGATACATGATTTTAACTAAAGGTATGTCCTGACTGTAGATGCTTAATATTGTGCTAGAGATAAGATCAGCCAATGTACAAGTTAATGGCCAACCTGACAGAACTGTTTGGCGACGGACGACGAGCGGTGAATATTCTGCCAAGTCTGCGTACACGATGCTGCATGCAGGATCCACTTCCTTCGCTGGTCACAAGCTCGTCTGGAAGACACGGGCACGTTTGAAGATCAAGATATTTCTCTGGCTGGCCTTCCGGTCTCGAGGCTCAGGAATACTGCTTCCTGTGGGACCAGGTTGACGAATCTAATGAACAAGGGAGGTGCGGTTCATCGTGCTCCATGAGCTTGGCCTCCAGCTACTGCGGGCAATCGGCGCGATGTGGACAAGGCTGCGACCAGGCCTCTAAGGCGAGTGACGCTCCAGCATGAATTCTTTGTTCGCCTTGGTGTCGTCGATGATCTGGAAAGAGCTCAACGCTCGATGTTTCCGGAATGCCACATCAACCGTCACTGACATGCTGCAACTAGTCAAGACGCGGAAGCAGATCGCTGGATAGAGGCGAGGCCGAATGGGCTTCGAAGCCTAGAGCGCGGGTAGCAGTAGCGAGTTGTGTGGCATTAGGCGCAGTACATTTTCGTCAAAATGTAGCCTTTTTTTCTATCTAGTGCTGGGAACGGCTTCTTGTATTATAAACTCTGTTCTACTAGTATAAAGATATGCACAATCGTGCGTATTCATGAAAAAAAATGCTTGAGGGTTAGATTATTTCCCATAAAGTAAAGACAGTTCACAATTTATGCTGTAAAAAATAAGAATCATGGTACCTGAAACCATTCAGAGTTCCTGCAAACAGTGGGAAGCAAATTAATCTTGATAGAACTTGTTAATGATAGAATAAATCAGACCTTAAGCTACTCACAAATATTTTACGTGATTCCATGCATGAAAGAATGTTTGGATGATGAGAGTTGACAAATTTTTGAATTTTGCAGATGTAGGGAGAACTTGTTAAGCTACATACAAATAATTTCACTGCCCTCAATTTTCGTATGCTCAAGATGAAGCGGAGAAGATGAAAGTGCATCCATCACACATCAGCTGTACTTGGTGGTTCTGCATCCATCAAACTTCACTGTGGACAGGGGCGTAAGCGCAGCTCGTCTTCTAGGAGTTCCTCAGTATCTTGTGCGATAGCTTGATCCAGTTTTTAACATAGCAGGCTCATAACCACAGAACAACTTTCGGAAGGTTTGGACCAGACAGCTTAGAAGCCTGGGATGTCAGATGAAGCGCGGATTGTTTCGAGACACACGTCGCTGATCTGGATAGCATCTGAGCGGCTAGCAAAATGCTGCTCTCCCCTCTCCTTATTATCTCCCTGCGTCACCAATATTCGTTTTTTTCACCAACATTTGGGTGATAGCTTCCAAGTGCCTACCATGCCAAGTGTGTATCTCCTTACTCCGACCGTGAGAGCAGCAGCTCTAGTTCCTGTTGGCCCCATGTGCACTGTATAGCCTATTTCTGCTTCAGCTTTCTGGCTGTCTTTAGCTGCGCGATGTCAGACATAAATTTCTAATCTTTAGCTGCGTGATGTCAGACATATATTCACAGAACCAGTGGAAGGTAGTTGTACACATAAATTTCTAATCTTTTTTTTATACTACATTAATTTCTGGTGTACTGTTGTGATACATAACAAGCTTGTAAGATATTTATAATACCTTAGCTTTATCTGAATATCGATTGATGGAATAGACTCAGTGTACATATATTCTATGAAGTATATGATGAAAGTTGTACAACAGCACTAGTGGGCCTGACATTTCACTCAGGGTACACCATCAAAAATATATATTCCACAAAAATACGACCAAGGATTTTAAAGGGCATAGCCCACTTCAGTGGATAAATGATATGGAAACAAAGTATTCTGGTCTGTAAATACTCGGCATATATACAATATATAGGAACCCGCACATGTAGGACGCTTCAGTGTAGAATACAAGGACATGAAGTGAATATTTAGAGGTCATCTAAAGGATAGAGTGTAGATATTCAAGAACAAACTTCAAATGATCTGCTACACCTTGATATTTCTAAGTACTAACAATAGCCTGAAGACACCCGTATGTACCTATGTTGAGGCAGTAGAGTTGGAATGAATGTAAATAGTTAAGGCAGGGTCTTAATGATCACAATTGGGACCTGTTATATTTGGTGACGAAGAACATGTTGTTCATGTAGATGCATACCTCATGGAACGGGTGTCATCGCACAAATTTGGCAGAGTAGAGCATCCATTACACGATAACCTTAATTGAACTTAAGAGAAAGTTCAGCAAAAAGAGAAAATTTGTAGAATTTGACACACATCATCTACCAATATAGCCGTACAGCCAAGATGCAAATTTGTTCAATCTTTCATTGGACCCACTACACGGCTCGCCCACCCCGTCTTCTCTCTCGCACCTTGGATAGTTTTTTTTTTAAATAATTTTTGAACAATCATTTATCATATCTCTATCATCTTCATGTCACATTTCTTAATATCTTGGTTCCCGTGTTGACATAGTTTTTGTAAGAAACCATTTTCTCCACTCTCTCTTCATTAATTAGAATGTCACATCACCACTTTGCTTAATTAGAATCCCAATTGATGAACAAAAAACCCTCCAGTTTCTTGTCCAGCAATTGTTTATTATCATTAATCACTTAGAAATCACTTAAGAGACTAGATGCACTTTCATATCGAAGTCTCAATCAATATGTTTTTTCTATAATTGTTTTGTTATTGACAAAAGAAATTGTTTTCTGCAGATCATGTCAGATACCACAATGACGAAGTGAAGATGACCTTGAAGACACAGATACAAACTCCAGCTCAAGCAAAGGTGGGAGGGCACAAAAGATTGAATAATCCCAACAAGTACTTTGGGACCAATCTAGGAAACACAGATACAGAAGAGATGAACACCGTAGAAGAGGGTAGAAGACATTTGTGGCATGTTGGCCGGCTGTCTGTGGGGTGTGGCAGCCGGAGCTCAGGGCCCTGACCTTGTAAATATACAGACTAAACTCGTTGTTAACCCCCATGAAACTTTCCTCGGATGTTAGTGTGAGTTCCATAGTGAAATTTGCATTGATATCGAGGCTATGCATATGCTGCTGATCTGCATGGTGCCTCTTTGCAACGATTGTGGAATGAAATGACAGGAACCACTCCCTCTCTCCCTTATCTCCTCTCGGTCATTCCGAATGGTGGCTGGTGATAGTTTCCTAATGCCTACCATGCCACATGCATCAGCACTGTAATATAAATTCATGTTTGCCGAGCTTTCTATGAGCCTTTAGCTCAAGATACCCTTTGTATATATTTATAGAACTAGTGGGAGATAGCTTGTAACATATTTAATACCACAGATTTATCTAAAAATATTGAAAGTTCTCATGGTCACTCGAAGGCCACAACTTGTACTCAGGTGTTATCCAAAAATGTTCAATAAAAAAACCATCCAAAAATATCTATTCCACCAAATAACTACGACCAATTGTTTTAATAAAATTGAGTGTGCACTTCGATGGAGAAGCGATACAAAACAAAGGTTTTTCATTCCTAAATATACTTCCATGTACAATTGGAAACCGCACATGCAGGATGCTCCAGTGGAGAATGGGTCCTAAGTTTAAATATTAGACAGTAATGTAATAGATACAGTGCATAGTAGATAAAAACTTCAAGTGATTATCACAAATCCATCAGGCTGAACATATCACTTGAAGACAATATGAATTGTCTCAGTGGCAGATACAGGATTTGAACTAAGGGTATGCCGCCCAAAAAAATTTCATATACAACTCGGTAAAATCATTTGAGAGTTCGGTAACAAATGAATTTTCTTAATACAATTCATTACATATGCACTGAATTACAAGATAAGTATTCTACTGATTTACTATTTCTTATTATGGCGTACAAAGTTTAGAAATACTTTGAACGGACAATTGACACTGCTAAACTCTGCATGGCCCACTATCCCAATATCCTATCACCCCTTAACTATAGGCCTCCCCAGATGGGTGGAAGGTCCATCCTGTTGGGACATGCGTGCCAGACGTCAACAAAAAGTTAAGAAGGTCCATCATGTGCTAAACTCTGCATTCATAGACAGCAACAAGCTATGCTATATGTTCTACATGGCTCAAGCTTAGTTCATCAACATCTTAGCACAAACACAGCAAGCAATTTTCTTTGGCAAATTTTTTTGAGCAGGTAACACTACCCAACCATTTTCAGTTTCAGTTGTTAGTGATGCTCTTACAATGACTCCATATCTTCTTATGAAAGAAAATTCTAATTTTATCAGTTAACACTACCCAACAATTTGTTTGGTTCATCAGAATGTCAATGCAGATGAAGACCAATTATCAGGCTGGGAAAATGTTGAATCGGAGCTCTAGGTTCTGATTACATCAAACAACCTCTAGGATCTGATTCCACAGAGTCCAGTGTCATACCAAGACCCACCTAACGCATATAAGAGTGACGCATCAATAAGAGTGACGCATCAACTATCAGAGTCCTAAACATAGATTCCTGGTGTCTACCATGCCAAGTGTATCTCCTCACAGCAGCTTCATTATTATTGCCTACATGTGAATGAACACTTTTACGTACAAGCTTTCTTTGTGAGTTTGAGTTGTGAGATGCTAAACATATATATTTATGTATGGAAGTAGTCGGAGGTAGCTGCATATATAACTCCATGGCCAACTGTGTACACTCGCAAATTGATGGCCTAAGTGATATGACATATAACAAGCTTGCAAAATATTAGTACCTCAGATTTATCACAAAATACATAGATCAACAAGCATTAAAGATTGAGGAAAACATATGTAGCGGCTTTAAGAGGCTGTGCAATGTTCACGCCAAATCAAAAGTCCCACTTGATAAACCAAAGAAACTCAAGGGTCGCCAGGTCTGGGCTTGTTAGAGTATTACAGAGTAGAAATCTAGTTCGAGTTGGATAGAACCATGATTGACATATTTCGAGGGAGAAACGGTCTAAATTGTGTGAATCTACAAATATTTTTAGGCCACGATTCGTAGGGTTTCTACTCTTAAAGGGGCTTTGGTTCCTCACGTAGAGCTCCCGATGAAAATGGATCGGATACGAACGAATACTGTTGATATCATATTTGTTTTCATATTTGTCTCAGATTCGGATTCAGACACGGATAGCTATCGAATACAACTACGGATATGGATTGTCACGGATACGAATACGAATAAATATATATATCGAATACGAGATAAGTCAGACACGGATGGTGTCGTTTACGAATATTTCTCCGAATACCAAGTAAAAGCAACATTTATATGTACAACATGTGTTGTACTGATATGAGAAACATAAAAAGGTGCATTTTTTTTATTTGAGAAGAATGAAGGTGGTGTATTTTTTTTTGAATGCCATATTGTGTTTTTTGGGAATGAAGGATGTGCATATGCAATGCGTGTATGATGCCTACACAGCTACACTCCACCTCCAATGGCCCAACACGAACAACCGGATGGGCCTTGAGTTTGCGGGCTGCTTCCTAGCTCCTGCACATACTGGTACTCAATGTGTTGTGTGTATGTTGGTTTTAGTCCCACCTCGCTACCGTAGCCTGAAACGAAGGAGAAAATGGCCTATATGAGACTGTGACACCATTGCTGTGAACCACACAGTGGCGTAGCCATACTGAGAGCGGTGAGCTCAAAGGATGAATAATTTTAATGTAATCTATTCCATCCAAATCAATACAAATATAAAATTTTAATGTAAAAATAAAAATTTGGATATTTATCGATATATCTTTGGATATTGAAGAAATTATATTTGTATGGGATCGATATTGAAGGAACTATATTTGTATCCCTAATCTGCTTAAGGTGCTTAAGGTATTCGGATTTGTATCCGAAATCCATCGGATATTTGGGATCCGGCGGATATTGAAGGAACTATATTTGTATGGGATTGATATTGAAGGAACTATATTTGTTTCCCTAATCCGCTTAAGGTATTCGGATTTGTATCTGAAATCCGTGGAATGGATTTAACAAAAAGACTATAGTGACAATTTTGTAATAATTTGTATTAGATTTGTCAGGAGCCAAGGAAAAGCCACCTTTTTTTAGCTCTAAGCTCTAGCTACTTAATAAAATGCACTTTTTTGGCTCCTCTGCACTACGCAAGGAGCCGTTTTGGTTCTTTCATAGGGCTCTTTGCAAGGAGACGTGAGAAGCAGTCCTACCAAATGCGGGTTCTAAAAATTAGAAAAGGTCCGACAAGCCTATATCAAGGGCCAACTGAGGACTCAGCCCTTGACCACACTGCCACTCCCAACAGGACTTCGACTGAGCCGTTGCCCTGACCCATCGTCCTTATCACTCCATGCTGGTGGGTGCTCCTTACGTGGATCAATGCAAACAGACATCTTTCACATAGAATTGGGTGGGATGGGAGGTTCACTCCACGGATGTGGGTCACTCCATGGATGTGGGTCACTAGATCTAGCCAACGAGTCATGATAACAGAGATAGGAGAAATGCATCCATTGTGGGAGTAGGAATCCAAAAGAGTAGGGTTAATTTGATGGTATAGGTTAGGTGACATGTAGTAAGCTTGTACGATATTTAGTAACCTCAGATTTTTCTGCAAAATGGAAGGCTCTATTGTAATAAGTATTTTCATCAAAACATTAATGTGATGAAGGTTATTGTGCGGCCCTCTGCCCTCTCAAAGTAAATCTTAGGGCCACGCGTCCATATATTCCATCCAAAACTATCTATTCCACCAGAATATGGTTGAGGGTTTTAATGCACATTAGTCCACTTTGATTGTTTCATTGATATATATATGGACAAAAATTTTCGCATTCATAAATACTCAGTACACAGTATGAAACCCAAAAATACAGGACACTTCAGTGGAGAATACATGGATGTAATGGTTTAAACTTCAAACAATTTGTAAGTAAAGTAAAAGATACAGCATAGATAGCAGAAACTTCATATGATCCCTTAAGCACAACCAACAAACACTTCCTTCAAGATTATCACCATATTCTCTATTTCACATGCCTATTATTGTAATTCTTCGTACCTCGGCGGGAGCACTCTTGAATCCATGTACCAAATAAACAAAAGGTTTTACAATACATTGGCATGATCAACTATGTTTCACCTGAGCTATCATCAAGCTAAGAACCTATACACCTCTCCATGTTATAATACTATTCAGTTTATAAAATATATGGAGCTCCTTGTCGGCTATGGACGGAATGCAAGCTGGTTTGTCCGTGAACCTGCATGTTATTATACTATTCAGTTTTCTTCGCACTTGCCCAGATTGTGCTAAACATTGGTTTTTCTTTTGTTTTTTGGGTGGTTGGATCCGGTGGTTGAATGACAGGGAAATGGTTTTTGGCCAGTTTTTCACTGCTTCGGTGCATGACTAAGTTAGAAACTGTAAGTGCTTTATCACTGGCACAGATATGAGACGGAAAAATTATGGAGAGAAATTTCCAATCAAGAAGTGTAGAGATTAAGATACACACGGGAGGCAGTAGAAGGCCAACGGGAGTCATACTGCACAAGTTTCAGAACAAAGGACAAGCTATATGTCGCTGATTGAGCCTCCTCTCTAGGATCACCAGCGGTACAGTTTCATCGCAAGAAGCACCTCACAAATCAGCATACCCGAATGGTTAGCCTAAGACTTTGCTTCCCGATGTCTACCATGCCTAGCCTATAATGTACTTATCTCTCGAGGGCAGCTTTTTTGCTCCTGCTGCGCTGACTACGATGTTAGCAACTGGTCGTTGCTAACATACAAGTGCCTGTCACTATCATTTATACGCAAGCCTTCTATTGCTTCCAAGCTCTAAGATGGCCAATATATATACTCATAGATAGAATAGAACTAGTCAGAGGTAGATGCGTTCACTACTCGATTTATTGTACATTTGTACTTGCAAATTGTTGGCCAAGGTGAGGTGCGCGATATAGCTCAGGTTTATTTGAAAAATGGAAGGCTTCAGCGTAGGTACATTATTTGATCTCTAAGTGACATAAGGACGTCGAGAGCTAGCATTAAAATCCACAGTCATTTCAGTGTCAGGCTCTTCTTTTTATGTTTTTATTATGGTAGAGTACTGTTAGTTGATTCATGATTGTTGTATCAACTCAATTTTGATGAAATTATCTTTAAAAAATTCTCTCCTATCAAAAAATCAAAAGAGTGTATGCGAGGTTTGAAGCCACATTCTGTGCTTGAGAACCGATTGGATCGCGCCAACGGCCGATGACAAGTTGCTCGGTTGGTGCTGCGCGCCAGAATGGTTATCCCCAATCCATCGGCCAGCACTGTTGGCTTGAACTTATCAGCCCAGTGTAATAGGTATGGTATAGTATTTTTTCCTCACAACAAAATAGTATGAGCCAAAAATCATCAGCAGAACAACCCAGCCTCAACCTACGGAAGCAGCGAAACATGAGGAACTTTGACGAGTTAGGATTCAGGCACCAGCAGTCATTCAGGAGATCTTCGATGAGGGCAACAATGATTAGGCTGCCGGTTTTGGAGATCTCGTGATCTTCCTCGCCAACGATGGAGCATCGCTGGGTCACCCAGTCGCGCAACCGGACTAATTGGCCTTTGTGTGCCCTCTGTAATTGAGCACTCGTGCTTCTTTCCTGCCGTTTGTCGTTGAGGGGTGTCTTGTCTTGCTGGTGTCTTGTCTACAGACCATGCATTGTTTCTGTAACCAAAAACTTTTATTCTCTCCTCACGAGACATGCGCCAAGCATTTTCTTGAAAAAAAATATCAAAAGAATAACCTGACGAAAGTTGTATGGCCTGTACACTCAAAGTAAATCTCATGACACCGCCATAGAGAGTTTTTTTTCGCGCCGTGGTTTGCTTAACGTCATGTTTGGCCATTCGCCAACTAGGAAGGATAATAATATATTGTCACAAAAAAAAAACTGAAGGAGAATAGGTAATCTAGAAGAAACGGGCCCAGCACTAGGACAACTAGGGCCATCGTGGGCGAACTAGCCCAGGAGCCAACTCTTCCGTTTTTGGCCCATCAGCCAAAACATATACAAGCACAAGCAGTCGTATCAGCAGCGCCTTACTCCCGTCCCGCCTCTTCGGCCGCGAGTCGCGCCGCCGTATCAGCAGCGCCGTTGCCGCACAGCCCCTCCGCTCTGCGCTCCGCCCTTGGCCGGTCAGCCCTCCGGGCATCGGTGCTTCCCGCTCAGCGCTCACGCTCAGCCCCGCCGCCCGCCGCGCCACTTGTCGTCTCGCCGTCTCGCAGAGTTACGATCTCGCGCCCGCCGGCCGCGGGTCGCTGCCCAGTGGTTGCCGCCCCGCTCGGCTATGCCGTCGCTAGCTTGGCCAGGCGCCCGCTTCTCGATGGCCGCTGTACGCTGCTCATGGGCGTCACTTGCTGGTGGCCGCTACCCGCTGGCCAAGCCGAGCAGGTGCTGGCGAGCACAACACTAGAGCAGACCCTGGGCCCTGGTGTGGAATTGTGGATCTGAAATTAGCAAATTACTTAGAAGTTCTCTTCTTAATGGTAATGCTTAAGGGTTAGATTATTTCTCATAAAGAAAAGACAGTTCACAATTTACAATGTAAAAAGTAAGAATTATACTACCTGAAACCATTCAGAGTTTCTGCAAACAGTAGGAAGCAAATGGCTTACTGATAAGAATAAATCAGACCTTAAACTAGTGACAAATAATTTACGTGAGTCCATGCATGAAAGAATGTTTGGAATGCTTGGATGACAAGAGTTGAGAAATTTTTTAATTTTGCAGATGTTGGGACTAGGGAGAACATGTTAAGCATTGCATATTTCACTTCCCTCAATTCTCGTTTGCTCAACATGAAGCGGAGAAGATGAAAGTGCATCCATCACATAAATGTAGTTGGCGGTTCTGCATCCATCAAACTTCACGGTGGACAGGGATGTAAGCGCGGCTCATCTTCTAGGAGTTCCTCAGTATTTTGTGCAATATCTTGATCCAATTTTTAACGTAGCCGGCTCATAACCACAGAACAACCTAACTGAAGGTTTAGCAGCCAGCTCAGAGGCTGCGATGTCAGACGCAGCGCAGATTGTATCTGGACACGCGTTGCTGATCTGGATAGCATCCGCATGGTTAGCAAAATGCTGCTATCCCCTCTCCTTATTATCTCACTTCTCTCGTCTGCATCACCAGTATTCCTATGATGAGCTGGGTTATAGCTTCCAAGTGCCTACCATGCCAAGTTTGTATCTCCTTACTCCGATGGCGAGAGCAGCTGTTCTGTCTCCTGTTGGCCTCGTGTGCACTGTATAGCCTGTTTCTGCTTGACCTTTATGTATGCCTTCAGCTGCGTGATGCCCAACATATATATTCACAGAACCAGTGGAAGGTAGTTGTATTGTACTAAAAAATTTCTGGTCTATTTTGTTTTATCCTACATTCATTTCTGGTCTAGGTGTTGTGATACACAACAAGCTTGTAAGATATTTAATTCCGTAGCTTTATGTGAATATTGATGGAATAGACTGAGTGTAGGTATGTTCTGTCAAGAAAAATATGATGAAAATTGTACGACAGCACTCGTGGGCCTGACCTTTCACTCAGGGATGATACACCATCAAAAGTATATATTCCACAAAAATACGACCAAGGATTTCAAAGGACTCAGCCCACTTCAATGGATAAACGATATGGAAATAAAGTATTCTGGTTTGTAAATACTCGGCATATACAATATATATATATATAGGAACCCGCACATGTAGGATGCTTCAGTGTACAATACAAGGACATGACGTGAATATTTGGAGGTAATCTAAAGGAAAGAGTGTAGATATTCAGAAACAAACTTCAAATGATCTACACCATGACATTTCTAAGTACTAACAATAGCCTGAAGACACCCGTATGTACCTATGTTGAGGCAGTGGAGTTGGCATAAATGTAAATGGTTAATGGAGGGTCTTAATGTTCAGCAGCTAATTGGGGCTTATATTTGGTGATGAAGAACATGTTCATGTAGATGTATACCTCATGGAATGGAACGGGAGTCATTGCACAAATTTGGCAGAGTAGAGCATCCATTACAGGATAACCTTGAACCTAGAACAACTTCAGCAAAAAGAGAGAATTCAAAAAATCTGATACATCATCTATCGATATAGCCATACAGCCAAGATGCAAATTTGTTCAATCTTTTGATCCACTACACACCTCGTCCACCCTGTCATCTTTCTCGCAATGTGGAAAGGCTTTTTTTTTTCAAAATAATTTTTGACCAATCATATATTATATCTCTATCATCTCCATGTCGCATCTCTTAATATCCTGGTTCTCATGTTGACATAGTATTTTTAAGAATAGCCTGTGCTCTACTCTCTCTTCAATAATTAGAATGTTGCAACACCATCTAGTTTCTAGTCGAGCAATTGTTTTATCATTATCATAACTTAAAACCCACTTAAAGAGACCAGATTCACTTTCATATCAAAGTCTCAATAAATATATTGTTTTTTATAATTGTTTTTGTTATTCGACAGAAGAAAATGTTCTGTGCATATCAATAGCAGGTACCACAAACGATGAAGTGAAGATGACCTTGAAGACAAATACAAACTCCAGCTCAGGGAAAGGTGGGAAGGCACAAAAAACTGAATAATCTCAATAACAAGTACTTTGCATGAAACCAAGCTGGGAGTCCAAACGAATCAAGCCCAGTCCAATGTGGGAAACACAGATAGAAAAGAGATGAACACTGCCGAAGAAGGTAGGTGACATTTGTGGCGTGTTGGCTGGCTGTGTCCAGAGGTGTGCCAGCGGAGCTCAGGGCCTTGACCTTGTGAATATAGAGACTGAACTCGTTGTTAACCCCCATAAAACCTTCCTCAGATGCTAGGGTGATGCCGCACATCTGCATGGAGGCTCTTTGCACCGATCATAGAATGAAGTGACACGAACCACTCCTGCTCTCCCTTCTCTCCTCTCGGTCATCCCAAATGGTTGTGGGTGGTAGCTTCCTAATGCCTACCATGCCAAGTGTGTATTTCTTGACTACTGGCTATTGGGAGTGTGGCTTCATTCCAATTGGCCACATGCATGAGCACTGTTATATAAATACATTTCTGCATGAGCTTTCTATGTGCCTTTAGCTCAAGATACCCATTGCATATATCTATAGAACTAGTGGGAGGTAGCTGAGTCTATAACTCAGTCTCAATGCATGGTATTATAATGACAAATTGATGGTCTGGATGATGTGACACATAACAAGCTTCTAACATATTCAATGTACCTCAGATTTACCTAAATATGCTGAAATGTCTCACTAATAGGCTGCAACTTGTACCTCAGATTTACCATCCAAAAATATCTATTCCACCAAACTACGGCTGATGATTTCAATGAAATTAAGTGCACTTTAATGGACAAGCGATATGAAACAAAGGTTTCTTGTTCATAAATATACTTGGCATACAATTGGAAACCACACCTGTAGGAGGCTCAAGTAGAGAATATATGGACCTAACTTGAATATTTAGAAAGTAATGTAATAGATACAGTGTATAGTAGATACCTAAAACTTCAAGTGATTTGTTACATCCATCGGGTCAAACATATCACTTGAAGACAACATGATTCTACTCAGCGGTGGAGCTAGGATTTTAACGCCGTGCAAAAAATTTCATACACAACTCGGTAAAATCACTTGACAATTCAGTAACTAATGAATTTTTTAATTTAATTCGGTATGTATCCACTAATTTAAAAGATAGGTATATTCTGCTGATCCACTTGTTTCTTATGGAGTCAATACAAACTTTACGAATACATCAAACAGATAAGTAAAACTGCTAAACATTGCATTGAGGCCCACTATCCCATCGCCTCCTACCTTTAGCCATCTCCAGATGGATGAAAGGTCCATCATGTTGGAGGTGCATACGAGGCCTCAACAAAATTAAGGTGCATCCTGTGCTAAACTCTGCATGGTTCAGGGTTCTAGTTCGTCGACATCTTCTTAGCAAAAACAAAGCAAGCAAGCAAGCAATTTTTGGCACAGTTTCTTGAGCAGTTAATAGCACTACCCAACCATTTTCGTCTGTGTCCTTGGTGTTGCTATTACAATGATTCTATATCTTCTTGTGAAAGAAAATTCTAATTTTGAGCAGTTAACACTACCCAACATTTTGTTTTGTTCATCAGAATCATTCAAAAATAAATTAAAAGATACCTAAGACCTCGCCATGTTTATCATATATTAAAATAAATTATATGTCTACTAATATTGTTTTACAAAATTTAGAGAGCTTCTCATCATCAGCTGTGGACGCTAAGTGGGTTGGTCCGTGAACCCTCGTATACCCTCGGTTCACAGCTTAACCCGCTTACATTCCTACTTTTTTCCCAACCACCTAAACTATGTGTCTCTGTAAAAGAAAAATGGAAAGATTAAGATGTGAGGGAAAGAGAAGAAAAATAAGACGTATCCACAAGATGATCTATCTAGCAAAGAAGTAAGAAAGGTTAACTAGGAATGAGGATGCTTTAGAATCCTAGCCTATACCTGTGGAAAACGCATCCGGAATGTTGATTGAAAGGAATATAACGATCCAAAAATAGATAGCATAATACAGATTTTATTCTACTCTCAGACAATATGTTAATGTGATGGTAAGTAACCACGTTCAAACGCTTATGGTTTTTATCAGGTTGTTATATATCGAACTGCAGTTTTGTCACGTTATACTGTAATTCAGTTTTTTCCCACCGTTGCACGCAGCTGGCTCCGGTGTGGTTCAGACGGGACGGCTGGTTCAACTGCAGCCGATTGATCCGGTCCGAGGACAGGGATACGGTTTTTGGCCAGGTTTTCACTGCTTCAGTGATTGAATGAGTTAGAAACGTACTGTAAGTGCTTTAGCACTCGCTGAGATGTGAGATGGAAAAAATTATGGAGATAAATTTTCGGTCCTTAATATCATGTATAGAGATTAAGATATCAGTGTGGAAGGCCAACGGAGATGCATGCAGAGTCATTGCACACAAGTTTCAGAACAAAGCCCAAACTCTGTCGCTGAGTGAGCCTCCTCTCAGTTTTATCGCAAGATCCACTGAAAACGACAGCATCTCCACGAACGGAATGCCCAATATATATATACTCATAGATAGAATAGAATAGAATAGAACTAGTGGGAGGTAGATGCGTCCACTACTCCATCTATTGTACATTTGTACTAGCTAGGTGAGGTGTGTGATATTCAATAGCATTAGGTTTTATCTGAAAAATGGAAGGCTTCAGCGTAAGTACATTATTTCATCTCTCTAAGACATACGGACGTCAAGCTATAGCATTAAGACGATCCACAGTCATCAGACTCTTCTTTTTTATGTTTTTATTATTGTTGAGTACGTACTGTTATGCAGGGGACAGAAGCTCATTCATGAGACTGTCTCCAACAGGAGGAACCCAAACTCAAGACCATTTCTCTGCTTTGGGTGATGGACAGTAAAAGAAGGAGCGCCAGGCATGCTGCATGCGCCGCCCGCCCGCCCGCCCGCCTCCCTCCCTGCATGCGTCGCCAGCAGGGGTGTCCTCTCCCGCGGACCGAGCTCCCGATCCAGTCCTTGAACGGCGACATGGCCGCCCAGTGCCCCGACGACGCCGCGGTCCTGCTACAGCGCTCACCTCGCCGGCGCCGAGCGCTGCGAGCTGACCTCCGACCCCGACAGCGCATCTAATGGCCGGCGTGCGTGCGGTGGACCGTAGCTCCCCTCCTTCATGACGCCACACGTGCTCTCTCCAGTGGGCACAGGCTCCGGTTGCTGCTCCATCACGGGCACGAGCGCCGTCCTTGCCCCGCTGCGGGCGCAGCCCTATGGCCGCCGGAGGCGCATCTCCTACCCCTCCTCTGTGGCCCTGCTCATCCGACGCTAGCTCCGTGAGTCTGTGACCCCTCCCTCTCTTCCTACGACGCGAGCGGGCCACCTCGGCGGTGCCGAGGCGTGCGCGGGCAGCAGGCAGAGGCGTGCGTGGGCCGGAGGCGAGCGGGCCACCACCGAAGATTTGCGTTGCGAGGAGAGAGGGGAGGCAATTCTGGGTCTCCTTTGGGCTCGTAGGCAAACTGCATCGTGCATTTGATTCACCTGTTGGAGGCAGTTTTTCATAGGCAAACGACTTTTTCGTCACCTATTTTTAGGTTTGGGTCTCCTGATGGAGATAGTCTGACTGTTGTATCAAAATTTTTTTTTGATGAAATCATCTTAAAAAAATTCAAAAGAGTGTACGCACGAGGTTTGATGCCACATTCTGCGCTTTAACCATACTGATTGGATCGCACCAACGGCCAACGAGAAGTTGCTTGGCTGGCTGGTGGCTTCGTGCCAGAATGCTTTCCCCTAATATGCCGGCCAGCCCTGTTCGCTTCAACATATCAGCCCAACTTATCTGCGTATAAGCCAACTTATTATCAACCGCTGAAACTATCAGCTGAACAGCCCAGGCCCCTACTACTAATCTCTTGGTGCCTATGAAAGAAGCGAAAACAGGAGGAACTTTTGACAGGGTCAGGAGTCAGGCGCCAGCGCTCATTCAGGAGATCTTTGATGAAGGCAACGATAGGTAGGCGGCCAGTTACAGGGATCCAGCGATCTTCCTCGCCAACAAGGTGCGTCGCTAGGTCACGCAGTCGTGTAACAGAACTAATAGGCAATCGTGTGTGCTCTGTAACGGAGCACTCCTTTTTCTTTAATGTTGTTTACCGTTGCGGGTTCTGCTAGTGTCTCAATCGCCTGCAGACCACACAGTGTTTTTTTAATAAAAACTTCTATTCTCTCTTCTTCCCCAATTAAACTTCCAAATTGAAGCCGGAGGGTACCCAGCCTCTGCTCTCTGATGAAACACTATCTCCTCTATTGCTTTTGATCGAGCTCTAGGATGCCCAATATATATAATCCTCATAGAAGAAATAGAACTAGTGGGAGCTAGATGCGTCCACTACTCGATTTATTCTACATTTCTAGTTGCAAATTGATGGCCTTGTAAGGATGTGTGATATATATAGCCTCTGTGCAAGCACATTATTTTGTCACTCTCGAGCATATGGTGTTGAGCTAGCTTTGAGATCGATAGTCTTAGAGAATCAGGTGCTTTTTAATGTTTTTGTAACGGTTAAGTACTGTTATGCAGGGGGCTGGTCGAACGTCGGTTCACGAATATTGTATCAAATCAATCTTGATGAAACGACTCAAATAAAATCATTCATATAAAAAAATCTTGATGTAACCTGATGAAATTAGTTGTATGGCCTGGTACACCGTGTAAATCTAATTGCCATACGCCAACGTATCATTGAAGAGTAAAAATTTTGGTTTTGCTCTTCGTATAATGTAACTTTGAAGGAGGAGACCCCCACGATGACGAGCTAATGACTCCATCAGCCCAGGATGGATCTAGGAAGCCTTGTAGTGACGCACGTCGTGTAATTTTCTAGTTAAATTGATAGATAACATGGCAGGAAACTCAAGAAACATCGAAGTGCACGATATATAACAATCTGAACATGATAGGATGATGGAACGTTCCAGTTTTGCCCTTCAATGACGATATTGAAACTACTGATTTGCTCTGGAGAGGATATTGAATCTACTAGAGAGGATCAGGAACAGTCGTTTGAGATTGGGGAGTGTTGCATGGCTGCAGTGGTGTGGCACCGCCATAGAGAATCCCCCCCCACCCCCCCCCCCCACCCCCCCCAAACACACACACACTGCACAGTGTTTCTGTGAATGCAATCTAATAATCCAACATAAATATAGATGCTTAAAAGGCAGTGTTCTTGGACAATACTAGGTGCAAGCTACATATTGGAGATGGCAGAAAACACAATCCGTGGATTACGGACCACAAATTGGTCCACCACTGTGGATCATTAAAATGGAATCTTAGGAGGGGAATCTCTTTCCTCCATTTTAATTTTTAAAAAATGGACTACAAATTGGATGCATGGTAAGAATAAGAGCACGCATACATGGAAGAGAAAAATACAGTATTAATATAGATCCTGTTCCTTGATGCATAAATATTATATTATTAATATACATCATGTTCCTTTGCAATCTTTCATTGGATCCACTACACACCCCGTGCACCCCGTCATCTCTCTCACGTCGTGGACTGTTTTTTCTGTGAATGTTTTTTTTTTCAAATAATTCTTGTCCAATCACATATCATCTTTCTATCGTCTCCATATGACATATCTTGATATCTTGCTTCCCGTGTTGACATGCTCCACATTTTCTCTCTTGTCTTTTCATTAATTAGATTGCACATCACCACCTTGCTTATCTAGCAACCTAATTAATGAGCATAGAAACCATCTAATAAGATTCTGATTAGAATTGTCCTTGGTCCAGCAAGTTTTTAATTTAAAACTAACTTAAGAGACCGGCATGCACTTTCATATAAAAGTCACAATAAATATATCTTTTTTTATTGTGTTATTCATTCGATAAAAGAAACTGTTCTTTGCAAGTGAGGACGACCTTGAAGACACGGATACAAACTCCAGCTCAGGGCAAGAATGTGGGAAGGCACAAAAGACTACTCAACAAGTACTTTGGGACCAAGCCAGAAGTCAAGCACAGTTAGAAAAGAGATGGACATCGTAGAAGAGGGTAGGAGATAACCAGGCTTGTTGGCCAGCTTTATCTAGAGGTGTGGTGGCTGGAGCTCAAGGTCCTGATCTTGTAACTATAGAGAGTGAATTCATTGTTATGCGCCCATCAAAACCTTCCTGAGATGATATAAGGTGAGTTCCAAAAAGTGCAGAATTCTGCATTCGTAGCTTGACAATGCACATGCTGCACACCTGCGTAGAGGCTCTTTGCAGCGATCAAGGAATGAAGCCACACAAACCACTCCTCCCCCCCTTCTCGCCTCTGAGGAGGAGGACAGGATCAATACATGGTACGTCATCGGCATAGATCGGCTTTTCCCCATCTTTATATCGTTTCCCAAGGTTTAGGGTATATCCAAGGTGAGGAATCCGCCTTTCCCTTTGTCAATTGAGGTTTAGATGACTTGCATTCGTGGGGCATATTGGTTCTATAGGGAGGATCTCCGTCTGAATGTCGATCTAGGGTTCCGTTATTCTGTAGATCGAGTGCTGCAGCTGTTCGTGCTGTTTAGACAGCAAAGATAATTTTTCTAGTCAAACATTATCATACCAAAGATGTCGAGGGTCTTCAGATCTATTAGCTTCTGAAATTTCAATTTTTTATCTTAAGTAGTTTGAGTGTTATGGTCCTTTATTTGGGATGCGATAGTTCTGTCAATTTTCTGGACAGTTGTACATGAATTCATTTTTTGAGATAGCTTGCTGTCGAAATCATTGGGAGAAATCTGAATGAGCGTTATAGGTAACCTCGTAAGCTTTCTATATTGGTAAATTTGATATTCGTTGAATTAGTATATCTTTAGTTATGAATTTTTGAAGTCTGATGTTCTGATTTGGACGTCAGAAATATCCAATTATTTTCCATGGTAAATTCTGCCATTTTGAAAACCTCTGATGCAAAACTTTACAATACAAGAGTTTTATGTAATGGATTTTTGTATAATCTTGTAAATTTTGGAATCTTTTGGATATGTAGTCTGAAGTCTATGAAAAAGAGAAAAGTCGGTGCTGCTGTCTTGATCGGTAGCGCATGTTGGGGATGCGCCCCAGGACCGGCCCCAGGCTTATTACCTCCGATTTCTATCTGGCTAACAGTTCCGACTGTGTTCAACCTAGCCCACGCTTGCAGGTTTTAGAGTCGTCACCGGGGGACGGATCTCCGGGCGGAGGTCTCCGGGAGATGCGCCGAACCGGCCGACGGCGGAGACCCAGCGGTGACGACCGTCGCTCAGGCGGAGGCTGCACCTCCGCTAGGAAGCCCCCAGCGGAGGCTTCGAACCGGTCGACAGCGGAGACCCGGCGGCGACGACCCTCACTCAGGCGGAGGTTGTACCTTCGCTGGGTAGCCTCCAGCGGAGGCTTCGAACCGGTCAATGGAAGAGGCTCGGCGAAGATCACCGGGGCCGAGCGGAGGCTAGTCGACACAGCCTCGCTGGGCCCGGAGCCTCTGTGTGGAGGAGGCGATAACCTGAGGCTGCGATAACCTGGGCGGTGCGCCGAAGCCAGCTGGGAGGCATGAGGACAGTTGGTGGGCTTGACGGGCCTCTTGCAAGTGGTGATGGGCCACGGCCCATGGCCGTGGTCAGGAAATGGTGGCCCAACTTGCCCCTAAGGGACCCACATGTAATAGAGTCAGTGTCTAGGGTTTGGAAACTCTCTTTGGGGGCACACATGTACTTTTAGCCTCAAGCTAGGGAGCCACTATATAAGGCCACGCCCCCTGTGTAATAGGGAGAGGACCCCCCGGGTAGTTGTGGTATTACTTGCTGTCGGGCCCATATTTTAATTTTCATATTTAATACAGAGAGAGAAGAACCTTCTAGGTTACTCATTCCATCTTCACTCAAACCTGCTGGGACTCGGTTCCAACAGTTGGCGCCCACTGCTTGTGTTTGGCCGGAGATAACACCCACAAATGGCACCTAGAAAAAAAACCACCGCGAGGAGATGTACCACTACTGAGGCGGAGGTACCGCAGCCCTCTCCTCGTGAGAGGCCAAGAAGAAATATTTGGAGCACTTATGCCTCCGCACCAGAGGACGGAGGTAATGAAGAGAACAACAGTGCTGCGCAAAGGGGGGACCCGTCTGAGCAGCATCCGACAGCCCAGAACCAAGACGACGAGTTGACCAGGCTGAGAGATGAGATGCACCGCATGGAAGCCGAAAGAGACAGGTTAAGGGCGTAGCAAGCTGCCACACAAAGAACGATACAATCATCGCGTCAAGCAGAAGAGATAAGGCAACAAATGGCCATTCTGCAAGCAGAAATACGGAGCATGCAACCTCCGGCAGCAGGTCCAGCGGAGGTCGCTCAACAGTTATGGTAGGTCGACCCCCCAACTGTGAACGCGCATCCTACGCACACCATAGTTCCAAGCCTACCCACACCATCAAGAGTCTTTGACCCAAAATCACCACTGTCTGAAGGCCTACAAAGCTCACCATGGCCTCCGAGCTACAAACCTATATCTCTACCAAGATTCAATGGCAATTCAGATCTGAGGCAGTTTATAATGAGTTTTGAAGCCACAGTAGCCTCCGCCGGAGGCAACGATCACGTAATGGCTAAGTCATTCGTGATTGTAGCAGAAGGAGATGCACTAGCATGGTACTCAATGTTGAAACCAAGCACGGTATATTCATGGGAGAACCTACGAGATCAGATATTGGCAAACTTTAAAGCTTATACAAGCGAGTCGGTAACATCGTCAGACCTATTCAGCAATAAGCACCTCAAGGGCGAACCCCTCAGAGACTATTATCAGAGATTCCTACACCTCCGGGCTAAAGCACCAGATGTCCCTAACGGAGTGGCCATAGAAGCAGCAGTCAAAGGACTTAGGATCGGCCCATTCGCCAGTCACTTAGCAAGAAAGAAGCTAGCCACAATGGCTTAGCTGCACGAGGAGTTCGAAAAATACTACAGGTCTGACAATGACCTTCACAAAAGATTGGAGGAAGCAGACGGTCAAAGCAAGCTGTACTCAAACAACGGCAGTAGAAGAGACAGCAGGAACCAGCAAAGGCAACAATACCAAAATCACCAGAAGCAGGTCTTCAATTTGCAAAGTAGCCAGCCTCTGAATGCTCAGGACAAAAAAGAATCCAATTACAAGCAGAGAAATCAAGGAGGACACGGCTACAACAAAAATAAGTCTAAGAATTGGAACAGGAGCTAGAAACCAAGAAAGCAATACTGCCTCTTCCACGGCGAGGACAAAGGGCACATCACACGGGATTGCCCCAAGGCCCAAGAAACACTTGACAGAATGAAAAGCAAACAATTACAGCTACAGCCCCAGCAGCAAGGTAGCAGAGAAGTAAATCACACACATGGTTCACAATTCCATCAGCAATGCAACCCAAATTTTCTAGGTTATGGTCCAGCACCACTGTCGTAGCACAACCTGGCTCAACAGTACTATCTGACATCATTGCCAGCCTGGAGACCAGTTTATCAGCAAACAGCCAGGCTTACCACCTAAACAGAGTAGAAAATGGTCTAACTTATATCGACCTAAGACCTCCGCACATAGCGCTCATTGAATCAACACATATGCAGATGCCTCCGACAGCATAGCAGAGGCAGTATGAGGCATTACCAGTGCCTCCGCAGTATGCTTTAACCACAACAACAACTATGAAGGTGGAGCCTCCGGCAGAGAGCCAGGTAAACCCACATTCAGCGCTACCAACCATTGGCATGATACTACCTATAGCCGGAGGCTCAGCATTAGAGTTCGAAACCAAAAAACAAAAGAAGGACCACCTCCGGTTGGTAAACAATGTGGCAGTTCAGGGCGCCTACAGATCAACAGAATGGTCCAAGATGCCAATAGAATTTACAGAACAAGACCTCCAAGTTGAAAGCTATCCGCATGCAGATGCCATGGTTATAAAGGCAAATATAGCTGCCTGGGAGGTAAACAGAACACTAGTTGACTCTGTGAGTTCAGCAGATATCATCTTCGCCAATTTGTTTGACCAAATAAAGCTAAGCAGAAGCTAGCTACAGCCACCGGACACCCCACTGATCGGATTCAGTGGAAAGAAGATCAACGCCCTTGGCAAGATATCACTACCAGTATCATTCAAAGATGGGGACTGTGCCAGGACAGAATACATCACCTTTGATGTGGTCGATATCTACTACCAGTACAACGCGATACTGGGAAGAGAATTCGCAAACAATTTTAATGTGGCAATACACATGGGCTACCTCTGCATGAAGATGTCAGCATTACATGGAATCATCACAGTGCAGGGAAGTCAAAAAGAAGCAAGGAACATAGAGAAAGCAATCTACAAAGCACACAGAAACATCAACACCATAGAAACAGAGGAACCTCCGGACATGCCGGCGGGAAAAACCAACATGGCAGACCAAGAGAACACAATAACACTACCATTGGAAGAAGCAGTCTCGAACAAGAAAGTTACCATAGGTGCCAATCTATCAGAGGTAGAAAGACAAGACTTGTTAAAATTGCTAGCAAAAAACAAGGACGTGTTTGCATGGTCAGCATCGGATCTGCAAGGAATCAGTCGGGATGTGATTGAACACACCCTCGACCTCAATCCAAATGTCAAACCCAAGAAGCAAAAATAGAGGAAGATGTACGACGAGTGCATAACTGCAGCGAAAGTGAAGGTGCAAAGGTTATTAGATGCCAAGGTCATTAGAGAAGTCAAGTACTCAGACTGTCTAGCAAATGTTGTCTTGGTGACAAAAAAGAACGAAAAAATGAGAATGTGCATAGACTTCACAGATCTTATCAAGGCCTGCAAAAAAGATCCTTTCCCATTACCCAGAATAGATGAATCAGTTGATAAGGCAGCAGGATGCAAGCGCTTCTCTCTATTGGATTGCTTCTCAGGATACCACCAGATATGGCTAATAAAGGAAGACGAAGAGAAAACAAGCTTCACAACCCCCTTTGGCACCTACTGTTTTGTTAGAATGCCGAAAGGGCTTAAAAACACAGGATCAACGTTCTCAAGAATGATTCAAATGGTATTGCAAGCTCAGCTCCAAAGAAACATCATAGCCTATATTGATGATCTAGTAGTAGTCAGCAAGCAGACCAGAGATCATTTGGACAACCTCCGGGAAACTTTCGCTAGTCTCAGAGAAGCAGGGTTAAAACTGAACCTAGAAAAGTGTATCTTCGGAGTAAGCACAGGAATGATGCTCGGTTACATTGTTGGTCCAGAAGGGCTAAGTGTAAACCAGGATAAAACAAAAGCAGTGCTAACAATGAGAGAACCGGAAAACAAGAAAGAAGTACAGCGACTGACAGGCAGAATAGCAGTGCTCAGCAGATTCATCTCAAAGTCAGTAGAACGAAGTCTACCATTCTTCAAAACACTCAAGGCCTCGAACAAATTTGAATGGGGCACAAAGCAGTCGGAGGCATTTCGGCAACTCAAAAACTACATCACAAAAGACCTCATGGTTATAGCACCAGATGCGGAGGCAACCTTGCTACTATATGTTGAGGCCTCCGTAGGAGAAATTGGCGCGGTGCTAGTTCAAGAAAAGGAAGTTGACAACAAAAGCATATAGCACCCAGTGTACTATGCATCAGAAGTGCTGCAAGGAGCAAAACTGTATTATTCGAAGGTTGAAAAAATAGCATATGCAGTAGTAATAGCGTCAAGGAAGCTCAAACACTATTTTCAAGAGCATGAAATCCTGGTGTCAACAGCACAACCGCTAGCCGATATCGTAGGCAACAAGGAAGCATCAGGCAGAATCGGTAAATGGGCAATAGAAATATCCCAGTTTACCATCAAGTTCATCTCAAGAACAGCAGTCAAATCGCAAGTGGTAGCAGATTTTTTGGCAGAATGGACATCTCCGCAGCACGCAGAAGACAAAGCGGAGGCTTCAATATGGACACTGTACACAGATGGCATGTGGGGCATCCAAGGCGCAGGAGCCTCTGTGGTATTAATATCACCATCGGGCATCAAAACAAAATATGCAGCAAGAATGTGCTTCAAAGCAACCAATAACGTAGCCGAGTACGAAGCAGTAATCCTAGGGCTCGGCATGGCCAAGGCACTTGGTGCGAAATACATCATGGTTAGAACTGATTCAAAGATAGTAACAGGACATGTCGAGAAAGACTATGTCGCAAGAAACCCAGAATTGGTTGCATACCTAGAAGTAATCAGGGGTATGGAAAAGAGATTCCAAGGCTTTACCCTAAAGCACATCCCAAGGGGGGACAACTCGGAGGCAGATGAGTTAGCCAAAACAGCAGCAAATCAAATGGAGGTACCCGAAGGAACCTTCTACCAAGAATTGACATTACCAGCTACCGCAAAAGCAACAAAAGCATTTGCGTAGGTACTCCTAGTAGACACAGAGGACTAGAGGAAACCTATAACTGATTTTATCAACGGAGTCCTTGTGACATCAGATGAAATAGTTGCATCAAGGCTCGCCGTACGGGCAAGGAATTACTCGATAATAGACAGAGTTCTATACAAGAAAGGAATAGTCCAACCACTGCTCAAGTGCATCACAGAATCAGAAGGCAGAGACCTCTTACAAGATACCCACTCAGGAACATGTGGATCACACATTGGCCCCAGAGCACTTTTAGCGAAGGAAATTAGGCAAGGGTTCTACTGGCCAACGCATATCAAGGACGCATTGCATATAGTAAGAACTTGCAAAGCATGCCAGAGTTTTGCACCACACCAGGCATCACCGGGAGCACAAACACAGCTAATACCTCTGGTCTGGCCGCTTCAGCGATGGGGGATGGATCTCGTAGGCCCATTACCTCCGGCTCATAGCGGAAGCAAATATGTAGTGGTAGCAGTAGAATACTTCACAAGATGGATAGAAGCCAAACCGCTCGCAACAATCACCTCCGAAATAGTCAAAAAATTCTTCTAACAAAATATAATTGGCAGATTCGGGGTTCCAAGAACGCTCACAGTTGACACTGGAAAGCAATTCAATTCAGACAAGTTCAAAAAATTCTGCAATAGCATTGGCCCACAAGTAGCCTTTGCTTCAGCCTACCACCCAGAGAGTAATGGAGCAGTGGAAAGGTCAAATAGGATCATATTCTCAGCAATCTCTAAGACATTGCTAGATCACAAAAAGGGCAAATGGGTAGAAGCGCTGCCGAAGGTTGTGTGGTCTCACAACACAAACGTATCAAGAGCCACCGGGTTCACTCCATTTAAGCTACTGTACGGAGTGGAAGCAATGATACCAGAGGAGATCAAATACCAGTGCCTCCGCACAATAAAACAAAACCTCGCAAAGGATGAAGAGTACACCAAGGAAATGACCGAAGCATATAGGCTAGAGGCAATTGACAACATCGAGAAATACCAAGACCAAACCAGAAAATGGAGGAATGGAAAAGTGGTCACTAAGAACATCAAGGATGGAGACTGGGTAATGAGGCGGAGGCCAAATGCTCAAAACATTGGAAAGCTACAGCCAAAATGGTAAGGACTATTCATAGCCAAGCAAGGAGGAAGGAAAGGGTCTTTCTATCTGCAAGACACAGAAGGAAGAACGTCAACCCACTCCTGGAACATTGATAGCCTCCAAAAATACTACACATAGAATGTAAGGACTCCGTAGAATTATAAGCAGAGGTCCCTAGATTTAAATTCCTGCAATTTACTTTTCCTGCAAAAATGGCTTGCACTCTTTTCCTCACAAAAGGGGCTCCAAATCGGAGGTGAGGTTTTTAATGAGGCAAGACCGTATATAATTAACCTCTGAATGTATAAAGAGGACCCCAAAAAGCGATACACAAAAATAGTCAAAAGCAGCCAGCAACGCGGCTGCAATATTCGACAACTATTCATGATCTCACAAGGTTACTTCATGCCACCATTAATAAAAATGATAAGGCATGAAACAACCTCCGAAATAGCCTCTGCTAAAATGCCGAAAGCCCTCGAAAAAAGCCCTTTCCTATCAGGCATCGAGGCAGGCAATAGCAACCATAGGTTGCGAACAAAGAAGGCATGAAATAGCCTCCGCTGAATTCCAAAAGCCCTCAAAAAAGCCCTGTCCTATCAGGCATCAAGGCAGGCAACAGCAACCACAGATCGCGAATGAACAAAAAAGGCATGAACCAGCCTCCGCTAAATACCAAAAAACCTCAAAGAAGTCCTGTCTTATCAGGCATCGAGGCAGGCAATTGCAACCATAAGTTGCGAAGCGAAACGAAAAAAACCTGTCAACTAGTTCAGGCACCGGTAGCTCAAAAAACGGGTAACATTACAATCACCAAAAGCAACCTCCAGAATGCAATATTGAAACAAGAGGAGGTAACACTCACACAGGTACAAGTTCGCAGAACCAAGCAACCTCCGTGTCATACACTTTCCAAAAGCAATACAATCACAAGAAACAGATATTCCGCACTCTGGAACAGAGGCAATACGCAAAACAAGTCTATTCATTTGATTTCATGCTTACAATAGTCAGGGCACATTGCGCCTTGCTCATAACAGAAACAATGTGCAAAATGTATGTATCTAGCTGCTAGACCAAAATACACAACCTTCGGGTCAAAATATCCAGCCACTCCACCCAGCTAACCTGCTACCACAAGACATGGAAGTGGATCGGAGGTTGCCGGCGCTTGAACCTCCGGCATTAGCAATGACGGAGGCAAACCCTGGGAAACTGCAGAATATCCCCTATCACCTCCCGGCTACATACCACACTATGCCTCCAGAAACTAGGTCACTTCAATCAAGTCCAACGCACGCTCGGTACAAAGAGAAGGAGGCAAACCTCCAATGCCACGGTGTGCATGGCAAATTCTAAGATCATCTGTCAGCACACCACTTTGCACCTTTCAGTCACAAGCAACCACCGCATCCAAAATCCTTACATCAGCAATGCTAAATAAGAACGCAGCCGGCTGCCATCTCCGAGGCTGTTCCATTATGAGTCCTTACACAGTACCAACACAAAAAAGCTCATAGTAAGCACCATCAGTATAATGTACACAACAAAGCAACCCAAATGATCAAAGAGGGAATAGATCCTTTTGTAAGGACCTCCAAAGCACCATTAAACCAGCTACAGCTACCTATCCATAAAGGAAACAAGTACCAAACTAGTACCTATGTTAACTAGCCTTTGCAAGCGAGGACGCTAAACAAATAAATACCAAGGATACGCAAAGTACACAAGGGGTACTATAAAAGAAGTAGAGCTCAATGCCTGCATGCATGAGCAGCAGGAAAGGGCCAACCACAACCAGCTCCACATAACCAAAACCCGCTTAAGGGAGATGGAGGCAGACGTCCGCATACAGACGACCAAAAATAACGAGATACCGTGCCAGAATTCATAATAGTGTTAGCAAAAGAAATGTCCCAGAGGCAGCTGTGGCCTCTGGGACAATGCCAAAGATGGAAGCCAGTAGAGCAAGCCAATCAGGATCATCGTTTGAATGGAGACAAGGGGGATACCGCGTAAGAACTCGTAACGTCCTCCCGTCTCCGCTGAATCAACCAAAGCTTACCTCCACAGAATAAGCGTCGGGACGCACAAACAAATTGCTGAAGACTGCAAAATCAAACATAGCAAGACCGACAACAGCACTGGTCGAAGAGAAACAATAGCTGTAACATCCGCCGTATGTTAACGATAAAGTTATTAATACACAAATGTGTCTCAAAGTGGATACAACCTCCGGGGAGGAAAACAGAAATCACCTCCGGAGGTAACACCTACAATAAGGCACGAAGGCCTACGACTAATTAAAGTAGGCCTCCCCAGCACAGCGGAGGCCGAAATGAGCAACCACAAAAGACATGTCCATCACAACATCAAACCTCCGCGCAAACAAGTATGATTATAAAGGTCTAGACGGACCACGCCATGCAAAAGAACGAATAAAACTAGGACGCGCGTCATCCAAATCGCTAAGAACAAGATCAAACATGTCGTCCACCGAAAGCCTAGGAAACACCGACTTCCAATAAGTCCACAGCTTGCCGCTAACATAAACATCATTGCGCATAAAGGTAATAGGCTCGACCTCCTGCACAGGCCCCAAACTACAGACCTGCGCAGGATGATTCAACCATTAATATTTTACAAAACCAAGACTTAAATTGTTCTTTACATATGCACAATGGCACCAAGTCAGCGAAAGACAAAACATATACAACCATAAATGAAGATGAATTTCTACACCTCCTCGGCAACAATCAAGTCATGAGGCCCCACGCGAGCTCCCAGAGATGCTGCCGCTTCCTCCGCCATGCAATCAGTCCCAGCGCTGGCAGGAAGAACTTGGGGGGGCGGAGGCACCAGCATCGGCAGATCCCCGGGTTCGTGCAAAAGTGCCGCCAGAACAAGTCGGCCCATGACCGCTACGGTCGCCATACTTTAGTTGCTAAAAAAGACAGATAATAAGAGGGGAATCACCAATGCAGCTCTCGCAAGCAAAATAAAGCACCAAAAACCAACCGTACATACCGTTTCACGAGTAATATTGGCCATGGCAACGGTCTCTGACCGATCAAACTTGGACCAAAACTTCTCTATAAAGCTGCGCACAGTGGTCTTAACAAAATGATCTGTTCTGCCAAGTTCAGCGGGATCTCCTAGCTCAGGGCAATCAAAATTCCCAATTTGGGCAATGTCCTTGGACACAAAGAGCTTGCACAAATAGGTGGCGGAGGTCTTCGCGCTGAAATTAGAAACTCCGGTCATAAACTCAATAAGATTGGCGAGGTTTCCCTTGATCCAAGAAAAGACACCAGTGGTAGAGGCCTCATGATCGACCGGAGTCACCGCACCACCAAATGCCCGGACAGGGAGACATAGGTTTCAGCCACCTCTAGCCCGATCAACCTCGTGGCGGTCAGCTCCTTCTCAAGCTCTTCAACCCTATCCTTAAGAGCCACCGCTAGCCGCCGCTCGGCATCCACTTCTTGCCGTAGAAGATTAGAAATCTCAGCGGCTTTGTCCGCCCGCTGGTTGGCGGTAGCCTCCGCTTCTTTAGCAATGACCTCTGCTTCTTTGGCAAAAGCCTCCGCCTCTCTAGCGACAACAAGAGACCTCTTTAGCTCATCAGATTCAACCTCAAAAGCTGATAGCAGGTTCTCCAAATCGGAGGACTTCAAAGCCATTCGCCCCTTCTCTTGGGTCTAAGAATCGACCTCCGCCTTCAAGACCCTGATAGCTTCATCCTTCTTGACCAGTTCAGCACAACTACTGGTTTCAATGGCCATGGACAAGGCGGTGCTCTGGAGATAGCAATAAAACAATGCTCAAATCAGATACTCGACAGAGTACATAGCTAAAAACGAAAAAAATGAAACCAAACTTAAAATAATATGATGATTAATATTGGCGTCTATCAAAGTCTGGAATGGTAACCCAGCCAGACGCCAGTATAAGTCTCCGCCCATTGAGTCAGTCAGCTGGCCAATACCTTAAGCCCAGCTAAGGAGAGAACTTGTGCCCTCATCAAGGCAAGGGCCGGACGGGAGGAACCCAGAGCCAACCATGCCCACCGGAGGTCATGAAGACGTAGGCTTTGCCTCAGCAACGGCCCCTCTGGGAAAGGAACACCTGAAGCCAAAGGCGGCGAAGGGGCAGGCTGAGCGGCCTAAGAAGTAAGGATATCTGAAAGCAGACACAAAAAACACAAGTCAAACAACGAAAACAAGAAAACACCAAATCTCAAGAAAAATATATATATCATACACATGCTCACCGAGCAAGAAAACTTCGCCGTCAGAGGCATAACCACAAGAAACCTTCAAAGTCAGGAAATCCACATAGGTCATACTTCAAGTAAGAACGTTACCTTGACTCAAAGTGTACACATCTTCGGGGACTCAGTATCCTCCGCTCGGAGTGGGGCAGTCTCCGCAGGCTTCTCAGCGTGATGAGCCATGCCACCGGCCTCCTCCAACTCATCCTCATCAGAGCTGGCGTCCAGATATGCACTAGCAAAAGGCTTTACAGAAGGCTCGACGGGTGGTGTCTCAACATGCGCAGACATAGGTTTGGCGGCCGGTGAGACAGGCCTAACCAACGGTGAACTGGAGCCCGCAGCTGCTAAGGCATGAGACACCTCTAGGGAAGCAGCAGGCGACGGAGAACGCCGAGACGGGCCCTCAGAACTGGGCAGTGCCAAAGCATCAGTTTACATCAGAAACTCAGTCCTCACCTCTGGATTGACAGTAATATCCCTATCTTCAACATAGAGGTCCTCAAAATCGTCCTCAATCTCCGCAGATTCAGCGGAGGCTACTCTCTGCTTTTTTGGGCCTCTGCGCGCCAAAGAGCCAACTTTTCTTTTCTTTTCCTCAGCGGCCTTCATAGCAACGCCGGCAGCAGTGGACTCTTTCTTCTCATTTTTCTTCTTCAGCTTCTCAGGGAGCTCGCGCTCATTGTAGTGGATGCCGAGTTCCTCGAACACCCTATTGAGGTGAGGCATGGTACCAGCCTCAGACCTTCGAGCAAGATACTCCTTCTCAGAAACTTCTCCAAGTATCTCGACGGCCTTCTGCTCGATGGCATGGACAAAGTCCTCTTTGCTCTAACCCTCAGGGAGCTGTAGCCCAAAATACGGACATAAGATTCCACCAGCAACACCAAAAACAGGAAGGTCCAGTTTCTGCAGGATAAACTTCTTCCTATCCTTTCCACCAAGCAGAGGCTAGAAATCAGAGGCAATCATCTCCTCCATAAGGTCTCTCCCTTTGGAATAACAGCAAGAATGAGCAAATGCTCTAGAACAAGACTTCCTTTTCTCGGAGACGGTTGCCTTTGGCTTGATGCTGGTGTGCAGGTCCATCCGGGTCATAACGAAGGCGAAGGGAAAGGTAATGATCCTCCGACCATCCTCTCTGACCTCAGAAGCACCAGAAGTCTTTGCATAAAACCAGAAGTCCATCCAGTCAGCGGGCTCCCACTTCCCCCACTGACACCAAGAAATAGCAATCATTTCCTTGCCCTTGCCAGGGTTCCTCTTGGCCATGAAGCTACATGATGCGAACTGCGCAAGCCTCGTTCCAACATACATCGGCTGTTTTTGCAACTCATAAAATTTTGCAAAGGTGTTTATGCTGATTCCCCCACCATACGATTTGACAACCCAAAGAAACTTACTTATATTCAAAAATGCATGAGGGGTCATGTGATGAAGTTGCACGTCGAACCACTCAAGCACGTACCGAATGAAATTGCAGCAGGGGAAGCGAAGGCCATAGGTAAAGAAATCCCTGAACACAACGGCCTCATCTCGCTCAGGCAGCAAAACAGTCTCTTCACCCGGAGCTCGCCAGCGGCCAATAGGGATGTAGCCCTTCTCCTCGAGGCCATCCAAAATAGCATGGGTCATCCGGCTACGACCAAAGTCATAGCTGACCTTCGAGCTAGAAAAAGTAATCTTCAGAGGCATTAGATCGCTAGGGGAAGCCTCGATGTCAGAAAGTGACTCCTCGAGATCCCTGGCCTCCGCAGCCGCTAGCATGCATTGCTCAAAGAGGCCAAGGAAGCCTCCGACTCCGATGCCCTGGAACTGGGAATAGGGGCCGGAGAACGGGCAGCGACGCGCGCAGCAGGGGCGTTTAGGTGCCATGGCAGCAGGATGCCGGGGCAAAGGAAAGCGTGGAGGCAGCAAGCAAAAAGTAAACCTACGTGAATCAAAGCGGAGGCAGTAGCAAGCAGAGCAAGCTACGCAGAGGCAAGCAAAGGAGGGTACGGGCCGTTTTCATAGCCCACCCCCTTTATATAGGCAGCGATGAGGTGCCTTGAATTCTCAGCCCAACGGTCACGACGATTCACGAATCGAACGATAGCAGTTCAACAGACTCGAATTAACACACAAGATTAAAAACCAGACAATGGTAAAAAGCAAAGCCTCCGGTCCAATGTTCAACGGGCCAGGGGGAGTCGAAGGTAATCACAGCCTCCATGGCTAGGGGCGTATTGATGGCTAGACCTGCCTCCGCTGGACCTAACCCTCAACGGGGGAATGTTGGGGATGCGCCCCAGGACTGGCCTCTGGACCGGAGGAGCTTATTACCTCTAATTTCTATCTGGCTAACAGTTTTAACTGTGTTCAACCTGGCCCACGCTTGCAGGTTTTAGAGTCATCACTGGGGACGGATCTTCGGGCGGAGGTCTCCAGGAGATGCGTCGAACCGATCGACGGTGGAGACCCGGCGGCGACAACCGTCGCTCAGGCGGAGGCTGCACCTCCGCTAGGAAGCCCCCAGCGAAGACTTCGAACTGGTCGATGGTGGAGACCCGGCGGTGACGACCCTCACTCAGGCGGAGGTTGTACCTCCGCTGGGTAGCCTCCAGTGGAGGCTTCGAACCGGTCAACGGAAGAGGCTCGGCGAAGATCACCATGGCTGAGCGAAGGCTAGTCGACACTGCCTCACTGGGCCCGGAGGCTCTGTATGGAGGAGGCAATAACTTGAGGCTGCTTCTACCTGGGCGGTGCGTCGAAGCCAGCTGGGAGGCATGAGGACAGTTGGTGGGCTTGATGGGCCTCTTGCGAGTGGTGATGGGCCACGACCCATGGCCGTGGCCAGGAAATGGTGGCCCAACGTGCCCCTAAGGGACCCACATGTAATAGAGTCAGTGTCTAGGGTTTGAAAACTCCCTTTGGGAGCACACATGTACTTTCAGCCTTGAGCTGGGGAGCCACTATATAAGGCCACGCCCCCTGTGTAATAGGGAGAGGACCCACGGGTAGTTGTGGCATTACTTGCTGTCAGGCCCACATTGTAATTTTTATATTTAATACAGAGAGAGAAGAACCATCTGGGTTACTCATTCCATCTTCACTCTAACCTGCTGGGACTCGGTTCCAACAGCGCAAATGGTAGACGCTTGATTGTCGGGTTTGGGGCGCTCTCGTTCATATTTGTTATTGTTTTGCTTGTATATTGGTGCATGCACTGAATATTGTTTGTGATCAGGTGGTAGCACTTTGGAACGTCACTAGTGCTTTTGTTCTTCTTCGGTATAGAGGCAAGTGAATGTAGCGGTGGTTGCTACCATTTTGACTGCTATTTTCATCACCTATAATTTATTATCTATACGAATGTCATCCCACCAATATCTAAAACTTATGACCTTGGTATATTTAACTTTTTAATGGTGGTCTTATTTATGGTGATGTTACTATTCTATATTGCTATTTGTGGCTAGTCCACAACCCTGAAGATGAAGTTGAAGTATCATAGGTGGTATATGAAATTTATTATAGCATGCTAAGTGTATTGCATCATTCATTGGCATTGATAGTAATGTCCTGACCCATGGTCATGACTGTACCGGTACGCATCATGGGATACAACTCCACACCTTGTTGGGTGTGCAGGTAGGAGATATTTTGCATTGCATTCATATGCATTCAAGAAGTATTTTGAAGGTTTTATGTCTATGATATTATAAAGTATATTGAAGGTGTTATGTCTATGTTATTACGAAGTATATTGAAGGTGTTATCACTTTGTTATTATGAAGCTCTATCATCTAGCTATGTCCAAAATTAGAAGTCACTCATTTTATATTGATATTATATCTCCATGTTAAACTGATGTTTAATTCAATTTGTGGTCTAAATAGCTTGTCAAAACAAGTTTACTTGCTGAGATGTTTCATCTCACACTTGCTTTATTCAATCTAGGTACTTGATGCTTGCTTGGAAGGGAAGGGGATTAGCTGCACGTCACACACTTCTTTTAGGGTCTTCATATTTTAATACAAAATAATTTGGCTATTTCATGAGACCTAGAAGTAAATGTTTAAACAGTGGTTGTTAAGTTTTATCATTGGAGTACCACATATTTGTGTCGAAATGTATGCTAGTTTGCTTCCTTTTGTTAATATACATGTTTTGCTTCTGCGTTTCTTTATATTCAAAGGAAATGCCGCCAAAATTCTTTATTTGTTAGGTGCGGCTTTTGTTGGTGTGGTTTAGTAGTATTCCGGGGTGCCTGTAAATTCCGGGGTGTTATACTCAGAATGCTTGCCAAGGCGGGTGATAGCTTCCTAGTGCCTACCATGCCAATTATATATTTCCTGACTACTGAGAGTGGCTTCAGTCCGATTGGCCACATGCTCTCTATAAATTGATTTTTGCATGAGCTTTCTATGTGCCTTTAGATCGAGATTCCCATTGCATATATTTATAGAACTAGTGGGCCAGTTACTCACTCTCTATGCATTATATTGACAAAGTGAAGGTCTAGATGCTGCGACACATAATAAGCTTGTAACATATTTAATATACCTCAGATTTATTTGTCTAAATATTGAAATGTCTCGTCACTCACAGGCCGCAGCTTGTACTCAGGATTAGACCATCCAAAAATATCTATTCCTCCAAACTACGGCCCATGAAATTGACTGCACTCCAATGGACAAGCGATATGAATTTTGGGACACCAAACTACGGCCAATGGTCTAGATTTATTTGAGTGCATACCAGGTGTCAACAAATTTGAGAAGGTCGATCCTGCGCTAAACTCTGCATTCAGAGACAGCAACAAGCTATGCTGTATGCCTCAGGGTTCTAAGCTCGCTGACATATTCTTAGCAAAAACACAGCAAGCAATTTTCTTTGGCGAAATTTCTTTAGCAGGTAATAACACTACCCAACCATTTTAAGTTTCAGTCATTGGTGATGCTGTTACAATGATTCTATATCTTGTGAAAGACAATTCTAACCTTGAGCAGGTAACGCTACCAAACAATTTGTTTTGTTTATCGGAATGTCAATGCAGATGAAGACCAACGATCAGGCTGGAGACATGTTGAATCAGAGTTTTAGGTTCTGATTACATCAAACAACCTATAGGTTGGGATTCCTCGTGGTCCAGTCTAATACCAAGACCAACCTAAAGCCTAAGAGTCCTAAACAAAGATTCCAGGTGTCTACCATGCCAAGTGTATCTCCTCACAGTAGCTTCATTATTGTTGCCTACATGTGAACTCTTTTACGCACTAGTTTTCTTTGTCAGTTTGAGTTGCGAGATGCTAAACATATGTATTTTACATATAGATATAGAAGTAGTCGGAGGTAGCTGCATTTATAACTCCATAGAAAACTGTGTACACTCGCAAAAATGATGGCCTAAGTGATGTGACACATAACAAGCTTGCAAAATATTACTACCTCATCCGGTTTATCAAAAATACTTAGATCAACAAGCATTAAAGATGGAGGAAAACATATGTAGTGGCTTAAAGAGGCTGTCCAATGTTCACACCAAATCGCAAGTACCACATGATAAACCAAAGAAACTCAACGGTCGCCAGGTCTACTTGTTACAGTATTACATAGTATAAATCTAGCTAGTTCGAGTAGGAGAGGACAACTGACAATTTGAAGCGGTCTCACATGCGTGAATCTACAAATATTTTTGGGCCACTGTTTGGTAGGGCTCTGCTCCTCAACTAAACCGCTGCCCTGCCCCATCCTCCGCATTATTCCAAGTGCTAGTGGCTGTTCCCTTTGTGGATCCATGCACCAACAGACATTTGTTTTTCTCTTGTTTTTTGGCTGGTTGAGTCTTGTTCAAGGACAGGCACACGGTTTTTGGCCAGTTTTCAAAGGTTCGGCACATGACCGAGGAAGAAACTCTAAGTGCTTTAGCACTCACTTCTGTTAGTTAAGAGACGATTTGAGGGAAATATTTGCCCTTTAATATCATGTATAGAGCATAAGAAACATGGTCTTGATCGAGCTGGTGACTGTACTACTCAACAATATCGTTGTATTCACTTCTACGAAATAACCCGGCACTATTCAACTGTCCTGTTCATGGAGTGATGAAGATGAAAAGCTAGGCAGGTGAAGGCCAACAAGGACATGTATGCATATATATTCATTGCACAAGTGAAGCCTCGTTCTCTAGGATAGAGTAGATTACAGCACCCCTGAATGGTTTGCCTTCAACTTTGCTTCCTAGTGCCTACCATGCTTAGCCTGTAATGTAGTTATCGCTCGAGGGCAGCTTTTTCGCAAGTGCAGTGTCACTTTAGTTTATACAGGAGCCTTCTATGGATCAGTTGCTTTTGAGCACTAGGATGCCCAATATATATACACATAGAAATAGAACTAGTGGGAGGGATGCGCCCACTACTCGATTTATTGTACATTTCTACATGCAAATTGATGGTGTTGTAAGCATGTGTGATATTTAATATATAGCTTTAGCTTTATCGGGAAAATGGAAGGTTTACATGTAAGTACATTATTTCGTCACTCTCAGGCATATGGTGTCCAGCTAGCTTTACAAATCGATAGTCACTGAAGTGTTAGGCACTTAATTTATTTATGTTTTATAATGGTTGAGTGCACTATTATGCAAGGACCAGGTCGAAAGTGAATTCATGATTATTATATCAAATCAATCTTGATGAATGACCCTAAAAAAGTAAAATCATTCCTATCGAAAAATTGAAGGAATAACTCTTGATGAAAGTTATATGGCCCTACCCTGTACACTCAGAGTAAATCTCATGGCCATTCAGCAATGTATCAATCAAATTTGATAAACTGAGAAATGCCTTTTCTCTCATTTCAAATAGAAATACTACTTCGTCAACCTATTTCTCTTTCAGGAATATGTTTTTGCATTTGCTCATGATTATGGATTATGTAATGGTTCAAAACCCATGTGCGAACACATGATTTTTACATAACCATTGTGAAGCACCCTTGTGGTTGTGATGAGTGATTGTCAACATGCCAACACTTTGGTGTGTGGTTGCTTCGGTAGTTCTTCTAATTCCTTGGAATAGGGTTATGTGTCGAAACGGTGTCTCTTGGCTTCATGATGTGCAGGTGTGGAGTCCGGAGGCGGTGGCAGCGGTCAAGAGAAGGTCAAGTAGGGCGTGCCGTGCTGATGGACCGGTTGCGGTGAAGGGCGGACGCGAGGCTTGGACCGAAGGACCAGACGGCCGGGTGGCCAGCCGCGGTGGCTGACATTTGAGACATCAAGGAGCACAAGTGTACACAGCAGGGGACGCGTACGGGCTACGCTACTCACAGATGGTTTGGTGGTTTGCCCTCAAAACCATCGACGATGTTTGGTAGTTTGGCCTCAAAACCATCGACAGGGGATGCGTACGCGGTATGATACTCATGGGCGGTTTGGTCGTTTATCCTCAAAACCATCGACGGCGGGTTTTCTGGGTTTGGGCCTCAAAACTCGGGCGGAGGTCCCGATGCGGACGGATGGCCCGTGGCGGCATCGGGGAGATCGCTTAGTACCGGTAGTATCAGACAGAAACGCGCGGAAATCGCCCGGAACAAAGAAAACTCGATTTCTCTGTCAAATCAACTCCGATTGCCACAAAATTTTAACTGTAGGTTCCCAAGGCAATAGGGAAGCTACCTCTAAAGGGTCAAGGCCCAATTTGACATGAATCAAGAGAAATCAAGAAAGGGATGAGAAAATCGCCAAGAACTCGCCATGAACACAAAATCACATGATCTACTTGCTCGTGAGGAATTAGCTCAAACCCTTCGGTGGGATTGATCCTCTCACGTTATAGCTTGAATCAACGCAAGAAAAATAGACTCAAATAGTGCAAAATCGAAGAAATCCGACCACAAAATTAGAGGTGGAGAGGAACTCGAGATGAATAACTCAAGAACAACAAGAACACAAATTCATCACGAAATTCACATGAAGGTAAAAGCCCAAAGGGCACAAGCACACTAGGGGGTGCTCTTCCCACGAACAAATCACTACAAATGTCTTACAGTAGACCTCACACACTCTGAAAGACTAGAGACTGGGAAACCCTAACACTGGAATAAGAGAGGTGAGACTGAGTGGAGGCAGTCCCTCTTATTTATAGTCTTATTACATAATTCCACTTATAACCCTAGACATTCTAAGAGAGAACCACCTAGCCAGAGGCATTATGGTCCAACTCGAGTTTTCCTAATCCGACGACCACTGCGCCTCCTCACCGGTAGCCTCGCTACCGGTGCCACTACCTGTGTTACTACCGGTAGTGCAAGTTCGCCACAATTCTATTCGGTATTACCGGTCTGAACCATCGATACTACCAGTACCTCATCGGTACTACCGGTAGTAACACCAGTACTACCAGTAGTGCAAATACGGGCGCGTCTTTGCTTGTTTTGATCGGCTCTTGCTTCCATCTTCTTTCGTGGGGTTCCCTTTGTGCCTAAGACTTCACGTGGGATATTTTGCTACCTGTTAGCACGTGTATCACTCGCATCTTGTGAGGTTTAGCTCTTGGGGTTGTTTGCCGAGCCAAGAACCTAAAGTTTTGAAAGAAATTTGAGGCTCCCATTCACCCCTCTTGTCACCGTATCCGGTCCTTCAATTGGTATCGGAGCCGGTTAAGGATCACTTCTACCTTAATCGGTCCATGATCCATAGAAGGTGAGATGGCTTTGCAACACCGGTCGGGTAAGCCGCCCTAATTCAATGGGGAGAACTACTCATACTAGAAGATCCGAATGCAAGCGCATTTACAAGGGATCGATTGGCATGTTTGGGAGATCATTAAGAATGCTGACTACCAGGTGCTTGATGCATCTGTCAATCAAGAACAGATCGACCAACACAATGCTAACAACATTGCCTGTGCTGAGCTTTACGCTGCTTTGTCGATTTCTGAGTTTGATCGTGTTTCCGATTGTCGTACCACTCGAGAGATCTGGAGGAGGCTTCAAAGCTTCCATAAGGGTGCAGCCCATGTCAAAACCAGACTACGAGGCATACAAGCGGGAGTATGAGAACTTCACCTAAGTTGATGGGGAGTCCATTGATTCGATGTTTTCTCGCTTTACCACCATTGTGAACACATGCGGGCTAACAATGCAGCTATGCCCTATGACGATCATCAGAAAGGACTCAAGCTTCTATATGCTCTAGATCAGAGGGTTTGGGAGGTCAAGGTGCAGGCAATCATCGAATAGGCCAACTACGAGACTCTCACCGTGGATGAGCTGTTCAGCAAGCTCAAGTCCATCGAGATCGACCTCCACACGTAGGCGAGGATCAAGAACCCGTCTGCCCCAACCATGGCTTTGGTGTCAGGTAACGCAAGTTCAAGTTTATCTTTGACTAACCCATTACCTTTGTCGCTTGCCTTGTCTTCTCTTGTGTCTGCAACAGAGGAGCAGATGGAGGCTCTTGGAGATGATGAGTTGGCGCTAGTCATCAGCCGGTTTTCATGGTTTCGCAACAACCGCTTGAACCGCCGGTGTGGTGGTCCAAAGGAGGGATGCTACAGGTGTGGAGACCCAAGCACTACACCGCCAGCTGCCCCAAGAAGGACAAGTCCTCCGACAAGTACGACTACACCAAGCACAAGGACAAGTGCGAGCACACCTCCACCAAGCGCAAGGGCAAGCGTGAGCACACCTCCTCCAAGCACAAGTCCAAGGGAGGGTCTAAAAAGGAAGTGCTCAGGAAGCTCCTCGAGAAGCAATAGGCAGAATAACGAGTCATCCTCAATGCCCTCAGTGATCATGAGAACTCCACCGACAATGACTCCTCTACTTCTAGTGACGACAACTCAAAGCGCAAGATCAAGGACAAGCTGGCTGGACTTTGCTTCCATGCCCAAACCACAAAGCAAGGCTTTTGTACCATGGCATTTGATGAGGAGTTCAACCATGGATCTGAGGTGTCGGGCAGTGATTGTGATGCACACAGCAATGACTCCAAGTCTGAGGTATCACTTTCTGCTGATGAGCTTGCTGCTAAGGTTGAGAGAATGATAGATATTTTGCTGAGTTAGGATAAATTGCTTAAGCGTGCTGCTTGTGAACGCAATGACTTCAAGCGTAAGCTTATCATAGCCTTAGATGAACTTGAGCGCGCAAAGAAGAATAGAGTCATTGTGTCTGACGAGACTGAGTGTGATGAATGCGCTATTCACATGTCTAGTCTTGTGTCCTTGCAGTCCAAGTACTCTGATTTGGTTGAGAAGTTTGATAGGGCTAGAGCTGAACCTGTTTTGTCAGGTCCTTGCAAGTCATGTGCTGAGGTGTGCTCTGAGCTTTATGAGAAAGCTGCTAGGATTGCTTTGCTTGAGAAGTCTAGTGCAGACGGTTCTAGTGCTCGGTGTGTTTGCTGTGAGGCTTTGGAGCTAGAGCTAGCTAATTGTAGGAATGACAAGAGAAAGACCGAAGAAGAAAACACATTCCTTCGGCACATGTTGAGTTGGCTTTCTTGCAGTGAGCCACAATTGGGCGTGATGATGAGTCAGTACAAGAGGGGTACTGACACAACGGGTTTAGGCTTTGCTTCAGGTGGGAAGGGTGATAATGTTTTTGGCAAGGTTGGTGAACATAGTGGTTTGAACATGAGTGAGAAACCCACCAATCCTTCCAAGCCCATCAAGATAAACCCACCTAAGCCCTCTGAGCCTACCAAGCCCATTGTGAGGGTTGGAGTGATTGATGAGAATCCCAAAGCTACACCTCAGAAACAAGTGTGGATTCAAAAACCTAACCACCTCAGGAACCCACTTGACACTTTGCCAAACATCTCTGATAAGCCCCTTCCTAAGGCTAAACCACCTCCAAGAGTGAACCATGTCCACAACAGAGTGAGTCACCCACAAGAGGTGTACCACTGTGAGTATTGCAAGAAGGATGGTCACTTGTTTGAGTTCTACTTTAGGAGGAAGAGAGATGAGAGGTGTAAGTTTGAGATTTCACACCAGAACATGCATCGTCCATTTCATGGCATGCATGCTTCACCTGTTCAGAGGAGCAATGCTAGGCCTAGAGGTGGAAGACCTCAAGGTGCTAGGCCCCAGTTTGTGAGACCACAAGGTGATCATGCCCAACGAGGTCCAAATCGTCCTCAATACGACTCAAGGTCTTATGGCAATGGCTATCAGTCCTACACTTCTAGCGGACCATGTTTTCCCTTTCATGGTGATCACTTTGTTTGTTGGCCTAGGATGAGTGATTTTTCAGCTAACCCCTTTTCTGAACAAATGGCCCAACACTGGTATGCGTCACAGTTTACTAACCCCAGTGTTGAGTCATTTGCTGTCCTATGTCATTCTATTGAGCAGGTCGGAGGACGTGGGTGGAGAACATGCAATCTTTTGGTGTGGTCAAGAGTTGACGGTTCTCTACACCCATGTTGGTGGACTCCGAGAGGCATGAGTTTTGTTGTGGCGCCTGCACACACTTTGTGAGATATCATATACACTCATACCTTGTACATTCATGCATCGATACTAGTAGTATGAGGTAGTTGTTCATGTGCTCACTTGTATAGTTCTTACTTGTATCATGCTTTTATATCTAGTTTAGAATGTTTTATCTTGTGTATCATATGCCATGCTAGCCTTGTGCATATCTTGGTAGATTAGCCACTTTTCATGTTAGTGTGTGATACTCATGAATATTTTGCCATACTTTATCTTGTGCTCAAATTGTGTAGTTGATATTGTGTTCATTAGGTATCTTTTTAGTTAGCTTTTGCATAGTTACATGTATCCTTTTGACATGTTTTGGTAGCCCAAGCTTTTAGCTTTTTAATTAGTTTCATGTTACATGCTTTTACTTCTTATTTGATATCATTGTGCATTGTAGCATGAGTTGAGCTTTTGGTTGCTTTTGGGTTTGCGGTGTCGTTAGGTTGTTCTTGGCTCTTTTGAGTTTTCGTTCTCTTAGAATTGGATCTTCTTCTTGTGGTTTTTGTGCTTTTTGTTTTCTAGCTTTCTTTTGCTAGGCGTCTTTGTTTAAGGGGGAGTTTGGCCCTCTTTCGAAGGGAAGTTTGGTGGTTGCTACCCTTTTTAGTTGTGGGTTGCTTTGGTTCTTGTATAGTAGTCCTTTCTTCTTTTGCTTTTGTATCATATTGCATTGCATATCATCATGTATCATATATCATGTGCTTAGCTTCACTTGTATAGCTTGTTGATTAAGGTTATGCTCTTGTTGATATGATCTATGGATACATGATGGCTATATAGCAGCTTAGGCTCTCTTTGATCAACTTGATACATGTTATGAGCTAAGCAAGTTTTTGAAATATGAACATGCTTAAATACTTGATGAAATATGAAAAACTTATTCACCTTTGACATAGCAACTAGCATGTGTAGGATTTGTTGAGATCCATGTGCTTTCATTTGTATGCTCTAGTTGCTATGTCTCATGTTTCTTGAATCATACACTTAGCTCGGACTCTTGATATCTTTATACTAAAACTTGATGTCTAAAGCTAAATGATGAATATGCTTTGAGTTGGACCTTTACCGTCCCACGTCAATGTCACGAGATTGCTACTCATTCTTCCAAGTGAGATAAACTTGGGCATTGTAGTGCTAGTCCTCAACTATTCATGACGAGACAGCTTCCCACTTGCACATAGGGATGAACTCGGTGTGGTTGCAAAACATGATAAAAATAACATAATTTTTGGCGGACAGTTTTCATCCTCTCACATACACATGTCTAAAAATAATCTTGTAATCCCCTGTAAAACTCCGATCAATGTTGAAGCTACAAGTGTTAAGTGCTTCCTTGAGACATGATGTATGATCGTTATATGGGGTAGTTCACATTTGTATACATGTGCTAGCACTAGTTTGGTCTCCTGCTTATATGTGCTATGTGCTATCCTCTTTGGTGAACACCTTTTATGAGATATACTTAAAATTGGTCAAAATGCTTATGATTCATATTTCATTCATTTGATCAGTTTGAGCATTAGCCTTGTCTTGCGCCTGTTGTACTACATATACCGTACCAACTTGAGCATGTTTTAATCCACTTGCTATACTCCTGAAGCTTTGTATGTTCGCATTGTGCATCTGATAGCATGATTTGAGGGGGGAGCTTCTTTTCTGAGAACTTGATAAGTGCATTTGTCAACAAGGGGAAGAATGATTCCACAAATCTAGAGTGTGCATTCATGTGCATTTGTGAGGCTGATGTACTTATCTTAAGGGGGAGTTGCACATTTGCTTTTGCTAGACGTGTCGAGGCGTTTGCCTCTGTCTTGAGAGTCTAGCCACTTTCAGGTGCTTTGAGCTTGTTTTGCTTGGTTGCGTTGCCCATGTCTTTAGGGACCAAGTTTTTGGCTTTGCTTTGCTGATTGTGAGTGACCTGTTTCGAGCTTTTCTTTGGCTTTTGGTCACTTGAGTGTGTTTTCTCTGGCTTTGTGTTGGTGTTGACAATGCACTCATCAAGGAGGAGATTGAGAACACATGGTTATAACATAACCATTGTGGAGCACCCCTGTGGTTGTGATGAGCGATTGTCAACATGCCAACACTTTGGTGTGTAGTTGGTTCGGTGGTTCTTCTAATCCCCCGGCACAGGGTTATGTGTCGAAACGGTGTCTCTTGGCTTCATGATGTGCAGGTGTGGAGTCCGGAGGTGGTGACAGCGGTTGGGAGAAGGTCAACTAGGGCGTGCCGTGCTGACGGACCGGTTGCGATAAAGAGCGGATGCGAGGCTTGGACCGAAGGACCAGACGACCGGGTGGCCAGCCGCGGTGGCTGACATTTGGGACATCGACGAGCGCAAGTGCACACGGCGGAGGACGCGTACGGGCTACGCTACTCACGGACGGTTTGGTGGTTTTGCCTCAAAACCATCGGCGGGGGATGCATACGCGGTATGATACTCGCGGACGGTTTGGCGGTTTGTCCTCAAAACCATCGGTGACGGGTTTCTCGGGTTTGGGCCTCAAAACTCGGGCGGAGGTCCCGATGCGGACGGACGGCATGTGGCGGCATCGGGGAGATCGCTTCGGAGCGAGGCTACCGGTGAGGAGGCACGGTGGCCGTCAGATCAGGAAAACTTAAGTTGGACCATAATGCCCCTGGCTAGGTGGTTCTCTCTTAGAATGTCTAGGGGTAGAAGTGAAATTGTGTAATAAGACTATAAATAAGAGGGACTGCCTCCACTCTATGTCATCTCTCCCATTCTAGTGTTAGGGTTTCCCAGTCTCTAGTATTTTAGAGTGTGTGAGGTCCACTGCAAGACAATTATAGTGATTTGTTCATGGGAAGAGCACCCCCTAGTGTGCTCGTGCCCTCTGGGCTTTTACCTTCGTGTGAATTTCGTGATGAATTTGTGTTCTTGTTGTTCTTGAGTTATTCATTCTGAGTTCCTCTCCCCCTCTAATTTCGTGGTTGGATTTCTTCGATTTTGTACCGTTTGAGTCCGTTTTTCTTGCGTTGATTCAAGCTATGACGTGAGAGGATCAATCCCACCGAAGGGTTTGAGCTAATTCTTCACGAGCAAGTAGATCGGTGTGATTTTGTGTTCATGGCGAGTTCTTGGCGGTTTTCTCACCCCATTCTTGATTTCTCTTGATTCATGTTAAATTGGGCCATGACCTTTTAGAGGTAGCTTCCCTATTGCCTTGTGAACCTACGTTTAAATTTCGTGGCAATCAGAGTTGATTTGACCGTGAAATCGAATTTTCTTTGTTCCGGGCGATTTCCGCGTGTTTCTGTCTGGTACTACCGGTACTACCGGTGCTACTACCGGTGTTACTACCAGTAGTGCAAGTTCGCCGTGAGATTCTATTCGGTACTACCGGTCTGAACCACCGTTACTACTGGTACCTGACCGGTACTACTGGTAGTAACGCCGGTACTACCTGTTGGTGCGTTCTGATCGTGTTCTGGGTCTGAAGATTGGTCCGGTACCTCACCAGTACTATCGGTAGTAACATCAGTACTACCGGTAATGCAAATACGGGAACGTCTTTGTTTGTTTTGATCGGCTCTTGCTTATATCTTCTTTTATGGGTTTCCCTTTGTGCCTAAGACTTCGTGTGGGATATCTTGCTACCCGTTAGCATGTGTATCACTCGCATCTTGTGAGGTTTAGCTCTTGGGGTTGTTTGCCGAGCCAAGGACCTAAAGTTTCGAAAGAAATTTGAGGCTCCCATTTACCTCCCTCTCTGGTCGCCGTATCCGGTCCTTCACCGTCGAAATTTTTGTGTAATAACAAGAAATTTAGTTCAGTACTTGTGAAACATTTAATAATTCTAATGTAGTGTATATATATTTCGGTTTTGCTCTTCGAATAATTATAACTGCAAGCAGGGTAGCCCACGACCTCTGTCTCGCTCTGCTGGGTGATACGTTGTAGCGGTGCCCTGTCTGATCATTCCTTTCCCCTCCTTGCTGGCACCCGAGAGCAGACCGGCACAGCAAACGCTCATGTACCATGATGAAGGTGATACACATGTGTTGCTCATAGGGCACGACATTGTTGCTGTGGTTTCTGGCTGCTGCAACACTCCTGGTCCTGACCTTCACTCAGGAATACACAATCAAAAAGTATATATTCCACCGAAACTTCTTGACCAAGCATTTTAATGAACTTTGGACCATTTCGATGGATAAATGATACGGAAACGAAGTTTTCTCAATATACTCGGCATACAATATATGGGAACTCACAAGCGGGATGTTTCGGTGGAGAATACAAGGACATAACATGAATATTTTGAAATAATGTAAAACATACTGCGCCGATATTATGAAACTTCAAATGATCTGTTACATCCATGAATATTTGGAAGTAATGTAAAAGATACAGTGCAGATATTATGAAACTTCAATGATCTGTTACATCCAGGGGTTGATGCATGTTATGGCTTGCAGACAATATAACTCTACTACACCACGATATTTCTTAGTACTACTATAGCCTCAAGGCAATATAGCTCTGCTACACCATGATTTTTTTGTGTTTGACACTGACATAACCTTAAATTGTGTACCACTATGCCAGTAAATTTGTCAATGTTAGTCAAGATCATATTGTTTCATTGGATTCTATCAATCCATTAGTAGGGCTACCGTTGAATTGCTTTTGTGACATTTCTATCTCCTGCCTGCTAGGCTCAGTAGTGCAACTCTACTTCGTCGGGCCTTGAGCTGGCCAGACTACTCAATATAATCTTGTGTGTTCAATTTTATAAATCATGGTGACTATAAAGGAGGTGGCGGAGGATGGTTTGCATGGAGAGAGTCATTGTACAAGTTTTGGAAGGCACATTCTGGCATTCTACTTTCCTAAATAGGTGATATATGTCCCGACTGTGGATGCTTAACGCTGATTCGGTGTTGGTTCTTCTTCTCTTCTTAATGCTAATGTTTAAGGGTTCGATTATCTCGCATAAAGCAAAGAGAGTTCACAATTTACGCTATAAACGTTACGAATTACAGTAATTTTTTCGAACAAGGGGGGTCCCCATTTCCATTAACCAAATAACGGAAATACAGCAGAGTTTGTATAGAAAGGTTCAGGAGAATCAAAAGAGTGTCCAGATAAAAGGACTAGCTAGCTGCAGACATAACAGACCAACAAAGGCAGACATATATCCAGAAATCGCCTCAATAACCATGTAGCGAGAAGCAGACTCGGTCTTGATACCTCGGTGTAGATTACTTGTGGCTCCCATCATCTTGTCCACCATGGTAGGGTCCTGTGCTTGGTTCCTCATCATCTTCCATTTCTTCGATGCCGGGAGCAGGTAGGATCTGCAGCCGGATTGGTGTTGCCGTCTTCATCGTCAGGAGCTTAACAGCAATCTTGTATAGCGAGTCCATCCCTGCAATCAGAATCTCCTTGTCTTCTGTTTTCAAGAAGCCTGCCCAATTTTTCATAAGTGCCCAATTCTTCATCGTCAGTACCTGAAACCATTTCTCCAAACAGTAGGAACCAAATGGCTTAATGATAAGAATAATTCAGACCTCAAGCTACTGACAAATAATTTAGGTGATTCCATGCATGAAAGAATGTTTGGTAGGTTGGATGATGAGAGTTGAGAATTTTTTTGAATTTTGCAGATGTCGAGAGAACCTGTTAAGCTATGTGCAAATTTCACTTCCCTTCATGTCTCGTTTACTCAAGATTCAGCAGAGAAGTTGAAAAGTGCATCCATCACATCGGGTGCAGCAGCTTGATCCGATTTCTAGCATAGCCAGCTCATAACTACAGAACGAAACTTAATGGAAGGGTTTGAGCAGGGAGCACAGAATCTCAGAGATGGAGCGTGGATTATTTCGGAACACACGTCGCCGATCTGGATAGCATCCGCACGGCGAGCAAAATGCTGCTCTCCCCTCTCCTTATTATATTCCTTCTCTCGTCTGCATCACCAGTTTCCCTTTGATGGGCTGAGTGATAGCTTCCAAATGCCTACCATTCCAAGCGTGTATCTCCTCACTCCAATCGTGAGAGCAGCTACTCTAGTTCCTGTTGGCATCATGTACACAGTATAGCCTATTTCTGCTTGAGCTTTCTGTGTGCCTCCAGCTGCTTGATGCCCAACATATATATTCACAGAACTACTGGAAGGTAGTTGACTAGTTGTACTCATAAATTTGTGGTCTAGGTGTTGTGGTACATAACAAGCTTGTAAGTTTTAATACCTTAGCTTTATCTGAACATTGATGGAATAGACTCTCAGTGTAGGTATGTTCTATCATGAAAAATATGATGAAAATTGTACAGCAGCACTCATGGTCCCCGCTTTTCACTCAGGGTTACAACATAAAAAATTATATATATATATATATTAATCCACCAAAATACTACCAAGTATTTTAATGGTAGCCCACTTCGATTGATAAATGATATTGAAACAAAGTTTTCTGGTTTGTAAATACTTGTCATACAATATGTAGGAACCCGCACATGCAGGATGCTTCAATGGAGAATACACTGACATAATGTTAATATTTTGAGGTAATTTAAAGATTAAACGATAGAGTGTAGATATTTAGAATGATCTATTACATCCAGTGGGTCCAAGTTATCATTTGCAGACAATATAACTCTGCTACACCATGATATTTCTTAGTATTAACCATAGCCTGAATACACCAGTATGTACCTATGTTGAAGCAGTAGAGTTGGAATGAATGTAAATGGTTAAGGCAGGGTCTTAATTAATGTTCACCAGCTAAGGGGCGGGTTGCTCATATTATATGGCGACGAAGAACATACATGTAGATGTATACCTCCTGGAACTGGACTCGTTGAACAAATTTGGCAGAGTAGAGCATCCATGACACGATCACCTTGAACTTAGAACATGTTCCGCAAAAAAAAAAATTGTAAATTTGACACATCATCTATCGATATAATCAAAGAGCCAAGATGATGCAAATTTGTTCAATATTTCATTGGACCCACTACACACCCTGCGTGCCTCGTCATCTCTCTCAGACCGTGTGGACAATTTTTTTAAAGAATACTTTTTTTCAAAATACTTTCTTGTCCAATCACATAACATTCGCTATGGTGTCCATGCCACTATCTTAGTTCCTGTGTTGACATTCTCCACTCGCTTCATTATTAATTAGAATGTACATCACCACCTTACTTATTTAGCACCCTAATTAATGACCATAGAAACCATCTAGTTTCTAAAAAATTACACTTAGTCCAGAAAATATTTCATAATTAATCAATTGAAAACCACTTAAGAGACAAGATGCACTTTCATATAAAAGTATCAATAAATATATTTATTTTTTATAATTGTTTTGTTATTCGACAAAAGAAACTGTTTTCTGCAAATCCATGTCAGATGCCATAATGACGAAGTGAAGATGACCTTGAAGGCATGGATACAAACTCCCAGCTCAGGGAAAGAAGGTGGGAAGGCACAAAAGACTGAATAATCCCAACAAAAGCAAAACTAGTTCAGTTTAGGAAACATGGATGGAAAAGAGATGAACACCGTAGAAGAGGGTAGGAGAAAACCATGGCATGTTGGCCAGCTGTGTCCAGACGTATGCCGGCCAGAGCTCGATCTTGTAAATATAGAGAGTGAACACGTCATGACACCTGATGTGGCGCACACCTGCATAGAGGCTCTTTACACGGATCATGGAATGAAACTAGATAAACCAGTGACTCTCTACCTTCTCTCCTCTGCGTCACTCAGAATGCTTGGCGAAGCGGGTGACAGCTTCCTGGTGCCTACCATGCCTAGTGTGTGTTTTCTGACTACAGAGAGTGGCTCCATTTCAATTGGCCGGCCACATGCGCACTGTAAATTGATTTTTGCATGAGCTTTCTAAATATGTGCCTTTAGCTCGAGATACCCATTGCATATATTTATAGAACTAGTGGGAGGGTAGCTGATGAGTTCATAACTCAATATCGATGGCATTATATTGACAAATGGATAGTGTAGATGCTGCGTGACACATAAAAAGCTTGTAACAGATCCAATATAAGGACCAAATTGAATATTAGAAATTAATGTAACAGATACAGCGTAGAGTAGATACCGAAAAAACTTGAAGCGATTTGTCATCCATCTTGTCGAGCCTATCACTTCAAGACAACATGATTCTGCACAGTGGCAGATCTATGATTTTAACTAAGGGTGCTGTCCAAAAAAATTTAATGTAATTTGGTATATATGCACTAAATTAAAAGATAGGTATTCTACTGATTCACTTGTTTCTTGTGGAGTAGATACAAACTTTACCGAATACTTTGAACGTGCAAGTAACACTGCTAAACTCTGCATTAAGACCCACTATATCCCATCACCCCCAACCTATAGCCCTCCCGAGATGGGTGAAAGGTCCATCGTGTTGGGAGGTGCATACCATGCGTCAACAAAATTATTAAGGTCCATCCTGTGCTAAAGTATGCATCCAGAGACAGCAACGAGCTATATGCTACATGTTCTACATGGTTCAGGGTTTAGTTTGTCGGCTCAAGATGCTGTGGAGAAGATGAAAAGTGCATCCATCACATGAGATGTACTTTGGTATAGTTTTGCATCCTTCGAACTTCACACAGGGTGTCGCCTCATCTTCTAAGCGTTCCTCAATGTCTATGTCTGGTGCAGCAGCTTGATCGAATTTCTAGCATAGCCGGCTCATAACTACAGAACAAACATTAACGGAAATGTTGTAGCAGGCAGCTCAGAAGCATGGGTCTCAGAGATGGAGCGCGGATTGTTTCGAGACACACGTTCCTGATCTGGATAGCATCTGCACGGCTTGCAAAATGCTGCTCTCCCCCTCTCCTTATTATCTCCCTTCTCTCATCTGCATCACCAATATTCCTAAGATTGGCTGGGTGATAACTTCCATGTGCCTACCATGCCAAGTGTGTATCTTCTTTCTCCGATCGTGACAGCAGCTGCTCTAGTTCCTTTGGCCTCATGTGCATTGTATAGCCTGTTTCTGCTTAATTCATGTGTGCCTTCAGTTGCGTGATGCCCACCATTTATATATTCACAGAACCAGTGGAATGTTGTTGTACTCATAAATTTTTTGTCTATTTTTTTTATCCTACATTAATTTCTGGTCTAGGTCTTGTGATATATAACAAGCTTGTAAGATATTTAATACCTTAGCTTTATCTGAATATCCATCGATGGAATCGACTCAGTGTACAATGCAAGGACATGACGTGAATATGGCGGTCATCTAAAGGATAGAGTGTAGATATTCAGGAAAAAACTTCAAATGATCTGCTACACCATGACATTTCTGAGTACTAACAATAGCCTGAAGACACCCGTATGTACCTATGTTGAGGCAGAAGAGTTGGAATAAATGTAAATGGTTAAGGGAGGGTCTTAATGTTCACCAACTAATTGGGGCTTGTTGCTCCTATTATATTTGGTGATGAAGAACATGTCGTTCATGTAGATTTATACCTCATGGAACGGGAGTCAGTGCACAAATTTGGCAGAGTAGAACATCCGTTACAGGATAACCTTGAACCTAGAGCAAGTTCAGCAAAAAGATAAAATTTGTAAGATTTGACACATCATCTATCGATATAGCCATATAGGCAAGATGCAAATTTGTTCAATCTTTCAACCCACTACACACCTCGCCCACCCTGTCATCTCTCTCGCAACGTGGATAGTTTTTTTTTTCTTCATGGCCTGTAGCAGTCAAGCACCTGTGTGTTGTGTGATTGAGGTTGTGAGAACATTGATCATATTCTCGTGGGATGTGTGTTCAGCAGAGAAGTTTGGCAAATTTGGTTCCACAAGCTGCACCTGCAAGGCCTCGACTTCATTGATGGCGAGCGTGTGATCGCTTGGCGGCTCAGACATCAAAAGAGGTTTCCGAGGCCGCAGCGACAGGGTTTCGACTCTCTATTCCTCCTTATAGGTTGGCGCCTCTGCAAGGAGCGTAATGCGCGCACGTTTGATGACAATGCTTCCCAGGCTTGCAGGCTAGCGGCGGCGGTTCAGGAGGAAGCTGACCTTTGGTGCACAGCAGGGAATCGGCACCTGGGTTTGCTTCTGGCCGCTTGATCTTTGGTGGCTTTTGTAGCTAATTTGGTTCAAGATGTAGTTGTGTTTGATGGAGTGGGTTATGTGTTGTGCTGGTGAACTTTGGTAACTTCGGTTACCGGTCCTGTTGTTCTAGGGTTGGACTCTATTCTGCTTAACGAAAAACGCGCCTTGGGTTGGGCGTGACCGTGAAAAATAGTTTTAGTTTTTTTCAAAAAAACAATTTGACCAATCATATATCATATATATCTGTATCGTCTCCATGCCACATCTCTTAATATCTTGGCTCTCGTGTTGACATAGTTTTTTAAGAAACCATTAGCTCCGCTCCCTATTCATTAATTACAATGTCACATCACCACTTTGCTTATAGCACCCTAATTAATGAACAAAAAAGACCATCTAGTTTCTAGTCCAGCAGTTGTTTTACCATTATCATCACTTTAAAAACCACTTAAAGAGACCACTTTCATATCAAAGTCTTAATAAATATATTCTTTTTTATAATTGTTTTGTTATTCAACAAAAAAAAATGTTCTGTGCACATCAATGTCAGATACCACAAATGATGAAGTGAAGATGACCTTGAAGACAGATACAAACAGCTCAGGGAAAGGTGGGAAGGCACAAAAGACTGAATAATCCCAACAACAAGTACTTTGCAAGGGACCAAGCTGGGAGTCCAAACGAGTCAAGTCCAGTCCAATGTGGGAAACACAGGTAGAAAAGAGATGAACAATGCCGAAGAGGGTAGCAGACATTTGAGGCTTTTTGGCTGGCTATATCCGGAGGTGTGTGGCAGCCGGAGCTCAGGGCCCTGACCTTGTGAAAATAGAGACTGAACTCATTGTTAACCCCCATGAAACCTTCCTCAGATGCTTGGGTGAGTTCCAAAGTGAAATTTGCATTGGTATCAAGGCAATACGTATGCCGCAGATCTGCATGGAAGCTCTTTGCACCGATCATGGAATGAAGTGACACGAACCGCTCCCTCTCTCCCTTCTCCCCTTTCCTTCATTCCAAATGATTGCGGGTGGTAGCTTCCTAATGCCTACCTTGTCAAGTGTGTATTTCCTGACTACTAAGAATGGCTTCATTCTGATTGGCCACAAGCTTGATCACTGTAATATAAATTCATGTTTGCATGAGCTTTATATGAGCCTTTAGCTCAAGATACCCTTTGTATATATTTATAGAACTAGTGGGAGGTAACTGAGTCTATACATAACTCAATTTTGATGGCATTATATTGACAAATTGATGGTCTAGATGATGTGACACATAACAAAGCTTGTAACATATTTAAGATACCTCATCAGATTTATTTAAATATTGAAAAGTAATCATTGTCACTCATAGGCCGCAACTTGTACTCTGGATTAAACCATCCAAAAATATCTATTCCACCAAACTAAGACCAATGGTATTAATGAAATTGAGTGCACTTCGATGGAGTAGTGATACGAAACAAAGGTTGTTCATTCATATATATACTTGCATATAGAATAGGAAACCACACATGCAGGATGCTCCAGTGGAGAATATAAGGACCTAACTTGAATATTAGAGAGTAGAAAGTAATATAATAGATGCAGCATATAGTAGACACAAAAAATTTCAAGTGATTGTCACATCCATCAGGCCAAACATATCACTTGAAGACAATATGATTTTGCTCAGTGTGGATATAGGATTTTGACTTATAGGTTATGCCGCCCAAAAAATTTCCTACAGCTCGGTAAAATCATTTGAGAGTTCGGTAACAAATGAATTTTTTAATGTAATTCATTGCATATGCACTAAATTACAAAATAAGTATTCCACTGATTTTCTTGTTTCTTTTTTGAGTATGGAGTCGATACAAACTTTACGAAGACTTTGAACTGACAGATAACAATGCTGAATATGGCCCACTATCCCATCACCCCCTACCTCTAGACCTCCCCAGATGGGTTAAAGGTCATCCTGTTGGGAGGTGCATATACCATGCTAAACTCTTCATTCAAAGACAGCAACATGGCTATGCTATATGTTCTACATGGTTCAAGGTTCTAGTTTGTCCGCATCTTCTTAGCAAAAACACTGCAAGCAATTTCCTTCGGTGAATTTTCTTGAGCAGGTAATAACACTACCCAACCATTTTCAGTATCAGTCCTTGGCGATATTACAATGACTGTATATCTTGTTGTGGAAGAAAATTCTAATTTTGATCAGGTAACACTAGCCAACAATATTTTACTTTGTTCATCGGAATGTCAATGCAGAAGAAGACCCAAAATCAGGCTTGGGACATGTTGAATCAGAGTTCAAGGTTCTGATTACATCAAACAACATCTAGGTTCTGATTCCTGATGGTCCAGTGTAATACCAAGACCCACCTAAAGAATAATAGTGAAGTATCAAGTATCAAAGTCCTAAACATAGATTCTTGGTGTCTACTATGCCAAGTGTATCTCCTCACAGCAGCTTCATTATTGTTCCCTACATGTGAACTCTTTTATGCACTAGCTTCCATTTGTGAGTTTGAGTTGTAAGATGCTAAACATATATTTATATATAGAAGTAGTCGGAGGTAGCTGCTTTTATAACTCCATGGCATAATGTGTACACTCGCAAATTGATGGCTTAAGTGATATGTACACATAACAAGCTTGCAAAATATTACTACCTCAGATTTATTAGAAAATTCATACATCACCAAGAAATAATGATGGAGAAAAACATATGTAGTGGCTTTAAGAGGCTGTCCAATGTTCACGCCCAATCAACAGTCCCACTTGATAAACAAAAGAAACTCAAGGGTCGCCACGTCTCTACATGACACAAATGCCCTCTACTACCCACTCCCTACTCTTCAGTACCGCCTAGGGCGAGGGGTAGAAGCAGTCATTTGTGCCCCATCTTGTCCCACGGAGGGCCCATGGCCTCGCAGGACGGCCCACAAGGGCACATCGCCAATCTCGGCCGCCGTCGGCCCACGTCCACCTGCACACACGAAGCAGACATGTTACTAGCAAAAGACACCTGTAGCAACCGTACTGCACTCCAACCACGGCTTCCGCTATTCTTGCTCCCAAAAGGTACCAACGCAACATGACTGCTCAGCTCTGCCCACAAAAGACAGCAACCATGACTTTCTCTGTCGGGGCCTTAGCGACACCGTCCTTCACGGATGCTTTTACTGCCGATTCCCATGGAAGACCATGGCCTCAGCTTCCGCTAGGGATTGTAGTCATAGCTTCCGTGCCCAGACTTTTACAACACGGTCTTCCGCGGAGCCCCTCGATGTTGGCCTCCGTAGGAGACTATAGTGTTCACTTCCGCAATTCGTCGCGTCCCTAAAATCCATCGAAAGTGCCGGCACTAGGCAAGGGGTGGTCTTTCAGTGCCACCCAACAGTAGCCCCTCAACACCACCGCACACGTATTGACAATCGCAGTGTGTTGATCGTGTCTTGCCCAGCACAATCCCCAGAATCGTTCAAACCGTGAATTTAAACTCAAATTCCCATTGCATTGCTATAGAGATCTATTGATTTGGTTTCAATTCTGGTTTGATTGATTTGATTTGAATTTGATCGAATGATTTTTTTGCGCAGGTGCTCATTTCGGTAACCGTGCCTGGTGGGGCCGTCGCAACATTTCGTCTTTCAAGGCGCCCGTTCGGCGCCGTCCCCCCCATCCCCCTCCTATATAAACAAGAACGAGGGAGGGTGTCGTATACAATTTCAAGCCCTCACTGAACAATTGCTACTTCCTCTTGAGGCTCGTGCGGATGTTCTTTCATGCTAGCTTTCGGTGTGAAGCCTGGTCCGAGCTTCCGCGTAGGATTTCGGTGGGCTCTCCACTTCCATCTCAACAATTTTTGGCTTTCACTTTGTTTTCTTTTGTGAGTGTCCTGTTTTTTATTTCTTTTTGCTTTCGCGTTTTAGATGGGTGAGTCTGCTTTCGCAAACAGTTTCAGATCAAGTCCTTCGAGGACTAGTTCATTGAGTTCTTCTACTTCCGTGCATGATAGTGGTTCCAGTTCTTCTAGAACCGTAATCGACACAGAAGCTAGCCCAAAAGCTACCAAACCGATTGCTTCAGATCATCGGGACATTTTGGATGATTAGACCAAGGCGAACGTCAATGTTGATCTCTTGTCTGATGCCGGTGGGGACCCCATTGAGGATGTTGGGGAAGATGAGGCCGCTGATGAAGGGCTTGCGTGTGGTGAGGAGCAAGTAGCTGAGTCGAGCAGAGCTCTGGGCAAGCCAAAGCGAATCTCTGTCTTCTGGTTAAATTGATCACATGTTTTAGAGGAAGACTTGGACTGCTATGTGGAGCGGAAGCTGCTGAGCCCGAACGCTCGAAACTTGTGCCGAGCCCCCAGGAGGGAGATTCGCTTGTGAGGCGATAGTCTTTCATGACTTCCTTATGGCTGGGCTGAGGTTTCCTTGTGAGCCATTCGTTTGGGAGGTTCTGCAAAAATTTGGACTTCAGATTCATCAACTGACGCCGAATGGTGTTGGTCAGTTGGCTATTTTTGCTATGGCTCTGAAGTTTGTTGGGTGTGCCCTGAGTACGGATGCTTTCGCTCGGTACTATAGTGGGTACGGCCACCTGGACACCAAGAAGGAGAAAGTTGTGAATGTTATTAGAACACTAGAGTACGAGGGTTAAAACTTTGTTCCTAAAGCTGGACTTTATGGCGTCGGTCTGGTTCCTATGTTTAAGGAGAAGTGGCAGGACTGGAAAGAGTTTTGGCTTTACATCCGGGTTTGTAGCAATGAGGGCATGGTTGCTACACAAGCCAATGGGTATGAGAGAGCCCATCCGCTTGTGTTGGGAATATGCCCTAGAGCTAATCATGTAGATGATGATATTCTGATTGTATCCATGATTAATAAAGTGTTCATTGAATATCCATTATAGACAACTTGTATTGATTGGCGATTATGTGAATTGTTTGTGGAACTCAATTACTTGAATGGTTATTCTAAAGTTGTCCCTAGTAGGCATTCTTGTGAGAACACACTTGAATATTAAACCAGCACATGTATTAGTTGATGGCTATGTTTCACAAGTCATGGACATGGAGATGTCAAACTAATAATGTAGGCACATGTGAGACATGTAGGCTGGACTGACCCGACATGAGAAAGTCTTTATTCACATCATATACGTTATGTCCTTAGACCTAAGATTGCGATATATACTCAAGATGTGAAACGGCCTACTTAGGGACTATCAAATGCTGCTCCGTAACTGGGTAGTTATAAAGGTGGTCTTCGCGTGGTCGAGAAGCATGCTATGAGACATAGACAATCAAGATGGAATTTGCCCCTCTCTACACAAGAGAGATATCACTGGATCACTCAAGTAATTGGATGAACAAATGCATGGCCTGCTTGGATTAAGTGTTAACCCATGAGTTGAACCATATATCGAGTGGCAAAGGGAATAACTTGTATGTGGTCATAGTGGTTCGTCTGATATAATCTTTGCATGCACATAGGAGTTTTCACGCCTTGCTAGAGGCCACTGTCAACTATTGGGCGAGTAGGAGTACTTGACCCATGTCAATGTGTGCGTGAACCCATAGTGTCACATGCTTAAGGGGCTGGAAGCCTAATTCGGGTTGGACCTGAATTAGACAAGGCTTAGGGTTTCTAATGGGCCTCCAACTCATGAGCTCATTGGGGACGCCTATATAAGCAAGGGGTAGGGGCGTAGTCAGGGTTACACACCTTTGGCAGCCGCCGTCACCCTCCCCACACTCACGCCTTCTGCTCCTCGTAGACCTAGCAGTCCGGAGGTGCATCGCTTCTTCCCTGCACATGTGGGATTCCTCGAAAGTGTTGCATCTAGAGCACTGGGACGAACCGTGCGAGGGGATTGAGGTGACAGACGACCATGCAACTGCACTACCTGCTGCGATGCGTACGACTACATCGAGTCATCTTCTGCTGCACCTACGCGTCTAGTGGTAATCCCATAACCTGTAACTAGCAGTAGATCCTGGTTTATGAGGTCAAAAAGTTTTGTTTTCTATCTAGCGTAGCACCCTCATAAACCTTCAGTTTCACTCTTGAAACCTACTTTCGGTAGGTCCAAGGCAAAGTTTACCAAAAGTGAAGTTGAGGCAGAAGCTAGCCGAGTGCTCTGCATGACTGCTCATTTGCAAACTAGTCGTGATCTGGCTGAGGAATGGGAAGTTTATCAGCTTTCGCCTTTGGATGCGTCATCACGATTTTAATCTTTCACTAAGACTCCAGTTGGCCACCGGATTCCTAATATTGAACTTAAGGGAATTGGTGACGACGAAGAAGTATGGTCCTTACATCACTCATGAGCACGACAACCGGATGGTGAGCGCCGCTAGATTTGGACGAGTGAACTGGTTGTTTGACTCCCTCGGGGTCCCTTATATGGATCGGGATGACCCACGGAAGCTAAGATCCGTTGAGCGGGTGTCCAAGTCTGGGTCCGATTAGAGTGCGAATGTTGACCACTCGGTCCGCAAGAGCTGCGCCCACGGTAGACGAGGCCGTGGTGGGCGCTCCAAGTCCACTCATGGGAGAGGAACTCATGGTAAAAGCACTGCGGCGCTCGAGTCTCAGAAACGAAAGGGTCATTCCATAGAGGTTGATACTTCAGAACCTGTTGACATGCGTTTCTGCCATGGGATTGTGAAGTCCCTAAAACCTAGCTCTGGTGTGGCTATTGGATGGACGCGAAAATGGGGGATGAGTTTTCACGAGATGGTTCGGTTCTATCTTTCGCGCGCCGTTTGCTATGTTGTCTTGTTTTCTGTTCTAATTCCATTATTTTTGTTCTATTTTGTGTAGGCTGAGGGAAGCGATAGTTCCGTGGCCTACCATTCTGACATCGCTGACCTACGCTAGGGGATGGCCGGGGAGGACTCCCTTTCGGGGTACTTTGACAGCTCGATTGCTCCCAAACGGTCAAGTGTCTTGACCAAAACCGTTAGGGAGGTGAAGAAAACTAAGCATTCTGCTGAGGCGGCTATGAAAGTATCACCTCGTCATGCTGCAAGCGGAAGTCATCAGCCAGGTAAGTCCTGGTTCTTAAAAGAGCCGGCGTCTGGGAGTATCTTTCGCGGTCACCTTTTCGGCCATGGGGAGTTGGACTTGGCTTCTCATTGAAGCGATTATGGAAAAATGATTGTCTATTCTGGGTCCAGCTACTCTGGCGAACCAGATCAAGCAAAAGAAAGGTCTACCAGCTTGCTCTTTCACTTGGGTTTCTAGCTGACTCCCGTATTGTCGCGAAAGTGAAGCACCAGGAGATCAACATGATGCCGCCTACACGCGCTGTGCAATTGGCCGAGGAGTACTGTGGATCTTTCGGGTTGTCAGAAGTGGAGAAAGACTTGCTGAAACTTCCACACGAGCAGCTGGCTGAAGCCATGAACGTTCACCTTGTTCAGGTGACCTCCTTATTACGCATTTCTCTATTCTCATTTTTTCTCTGATTGAGGGAACTTTTGGTGTTTAATGACTTGCGGTTGACTTGTTTTGTGTGACAGGCCTTGGTCCTTGGCCTAACCTTATCAAGATTCAATGAGGCCCAAGCAGAAAGCTTTAAGAAAGAGGTTGTCGACAAAGATTCACGGATTAAGGATCTAGAGCAGGAAGTCAAGGAGCTAAAATTGCTAGTGAGGCAGGGAGAAAGAAATCTCAAAAGTGAGGTTGCTGAGAAGAAGCTGTTTGCTAGTCAGGTGGAAGAGTTGCAGAAGGAGATGGAGGATGATCGTTGGAAGCAACGGGATGAGGAGCTCACTCTCGGGGCGGTAGGAAATAGAGTTCTGAGTGCTTACAAGAACTTGGTGGAAGGCATTGGATCAATGATTAATGTCCCCCAAAGACCTACCCTTGAAGGATTTCCTCTCATGGCTGGCGGAAGAGCTTAGAGGATTTGAGAGCTTCCAGAATGCCTACCATGGCTACGCATGCCTCGAGGCGATCAGCGCTTTCGCTCAGTGTCTTATCGACGCTGGATGCGGCCACCATGAGGGGCTCGCCATTCGTGAGCCTCAGCATTCTTTGCCCCGGTCCGCCGACGAGAAGGCTGTGGCTACTCATTTTTATGACGAGTACTGGATGAAGGGAGGGCGGGATCTTGCGCTCATTTGCGCTGCTCTTTCATGTGGAAAGGTGCCTTCTGCAATTGTCTCACTATTTTTGTTTGGTTCTCTTTTTGTGCCAACGGTCTTCATTGCTTTTCCAGTCGGAAAGTAAGAAAGCTGACATGAAGGTGAAAGTGAACAACTATATCTGCCGACGAGATGCCCGTGAAAGCCGTGCCACCGAGATCTCCAGGGTTGGGATTGAGGGTTCCACAGCCACTGCTGTGGACACCGATGCTATTGCAGCTACTACTACTATCCTTTCTCTGGAGGATGTTGCACCGCCTCCACCCCAGCCCGCTGCGGCAGAGCACGAGAATGTGGTAGACAACTATCACACTTCATTTTTAAGGATAAAAATAGAATGTATAAATAGCCTTATATGCGCCCCAGGAACGGTCGCACATATAAGAGGACAAATTGTAAGAGTATCATCACCCTTTTTATTACATATCGAATCATTATTTATTACAGAGTCTTGCGCATAAACAATAAAATCTAATATAACTTCATAGTGGAAGCCTCCTACAGAGACACATCGACTGGTGAACACCAAGCCTAGTACTCATCCCGATAGCTCTCAGTCCAACCTTCATCTGTTACCCATCCGGGATTTTTTCAAAAAAATATAAAAGTAAAACAAGCGTAAGTACACAACCGTACTCAGCAAACATAACATGGGTTTATGAGGATCAAATAGGCCGACACTATTTGACAGCATTTAGCTTTTATATGTTAATCATGTTGATCAGTTAAGCAGCATCAAGGTGGCAAGTGTTTCCCAAAACCATCATGATCAATGTAACATAAATGAATAGTAAATATAACAACAAATGTATGAACAATTTAACATGACAAGAGAGATCATCATTAGTGTAAGGAGTTCCAAGACCGCTCGTGTCCTTGAGCAAGGCTAGTATACCAGTTTATTAAACTCTGCGCAGAAGTGTACACTTTCACCGTGAGTCGTGTTGCCCATATGCCTGGGTTTGCAACTCCCAAAACTCCTCCAAGGAGAGCAGGCAGGGTACACTATGAAGCCTTTCAAAGGTTCGCCTAACACGTTAGGGCCGCTGAGGTTTCTGTGCCCTACGGATGTAGTATCCCCCCTTCTGATGGCACACGACCGCAGCCTATACTCATACAGACAGAGGTCCAACTACACCCAACCCGAAGCACACCCCCCTTGCACCATAAAGGGAACCGCTAACATGCTAGAAAAGGTCCTCATACTGAGCTAAAGCCAGAGCCATATAGCCCTCATAGCTGTACTATAAATCCCGGAAGGTACGTTACTGATTAATCCTCAGGTGGTTAAAAGTCATTATTACTGTTCATGGCACAAATACTCATCAAGCCACAAGATCATGATATCATTAAGCACTAGCATCTTGGCTACCCAATGCAACCCAAAAAGGTTCAAGGAATCAGGATATCAAAGCTAGTTATAATCTCTAAGTCATCAAACAGACACATGCATATGTATTGTTATTTATAGTGAATAGGTAACAAGGAAGATCCATGCTATACTTGCCTTGATTCACAAAGTCTTGTTGGTCCTGCTGATCCTCAAAATAACTTGGCTCAATAAAACCCTCACCGTCTGAACTCGACATTAACCATCAACACCAGACAATCCAATCGAGCATACATACACGAAGCAAACAATGAGTTATTAGAGGAACAGCACACCAATGTCATCAAAACAGAATAAAATGTTTATAAAACTATTCTACTTGTTTCTACGATCACACAGACGTCAAGTTCACTGAAAATGGAGTTATAACGGCGAAGTTATGATTTTCCGAAGATTTTCTATAGATAAATAAATACTTTAGATACAGATTAAAAATATAAATTTCCAAAATATGCCAACAGTAGCACTACTACATAGATTGCAAAATTATGAACCTAACACAATTTGAACGGACCAAATCGGAGTTAAAACGTGAAAGATATAAGCCTTTAAAGATAATGGCAAAACTGTAAATAAGTAAAAACGTATTCTGAAACTGAAACGGGAAAATACGTTTTCCAGGGAAGAAAACCTATTCAGGAGCAGTTATAAGGAAAATACGCTTTCTAAAGAATAAAGCGTATTTCAGATCTGTTGAACAGAAGATACGTTTTCCAACAGAGAAAACGTATTCTGCTGAATGTGCTAAGGACTCTTAATTAAATAGCCAGAAGGCTAGGGGGTTTTCTACAAAAATACCCCACGAAGGGGTACGGGCTGTTTCTGGCCGTCCGTCTCAGGATGAACGGCTCAGATCAGTCTGGCCCATCGGGCTCGTCGGAGACGACGCTCGACATGGCGACGGACCTCGCCGGCGACGATGAAACTCGCCGAAGAATTTGAACCGGCCGATTCCGGCCACCATTAACAACCAGACCGGTACCATTAGAGAGAGGAGCTCATGCCGTGCTCACCTAGTGAGAAGATGGAGACCGAGAGGCAATGGGGTCGGCGTGCGGCTCGGAGAGGTGGATGGCGGCCGACTGCGCTCGGTAGGAGCTCGGGTTAGATGGATTTGAATCAAATTGAAGGCACAAACATGCTAAGAGAAACATGGTGAAGCTCAAGGACCAACTTACACCAATAAATACCTTACGGCTGAGGCAGATTGCGAGCTTCGGTGATGGCAGCAATGGTGGCTAGGGTTTCGGGGCGTTGCGGCGACTCGCGCGAAGGCGGCTGATGCTAGGGTTGTGGATAGGAGTTGCGGCGCTGTTTAATTTCTTAAATAGCCCGAAGTCCGAACGAGTGGCCGTGCAGTGGTGCGGGTCGGTGTCGAGTTTGACTCGATGTCCCGAGCCCGAGTCCGGTCAGAGGTAGAAGGAAGCGACATGGGTTCCACCTGTCAGCCAGAGCAAGGAAGGAGAGAACGCGGACGGCGGACATGGCGTCATGATGGGCCTCGGCCTGTCGGCCCAAGATGGAGAACGGCGCGCGCACGGGTGCAGCTTGCTGGGCTGGCGACCTCCGGCCCATGATGGAGAGAGGAGCAGGCCACGCGCGGAGAGATGGTGCGGGCGCCGGTTGGGCCGCTTGGGCTGCCGGGCCGAAAGGAGGAAAGGAGAAAAGAAATTGTTTTCATTTATTTAAATCATTTCAAATGCAAACTCAAATAAATTTTGAATTCCAATTCAAATTCAAACACCACACAAGAAAAATATGCACCAGCATGAATGCTCAAGCATGTTTCTACCATGATTCCACCTCATTTTCATTAAAAATATTTATTTGGCCTAATTATTTATTCACCCCAAAAATCATTTTGCCAATTTTTGAAAATTTAAAAAACTAGGGTGTTAAAATTCTACCCCCCTTAAGAGAATCTCGTCCTCGAGATTGGATGTTGCTTACTCAAACAACTGCGGATAAGCTACCTTTAGTGCATCCTCTGTTTCCCAAGTTGCCTCAGCCTCTGAGTATCGGTTCCACTGCACCTTGCACATCTTGATAACTCGGCTTCGGATAACCTTCTCGGTAGTATCCAAAGTTTTTACTAGAAACTCTTCATACGAGAGATCATTCTTAACAGTAAGTTCCTCCAAAGGCAAGTGTTCCTTCTTAGGTGCACACAAACACTTCTTTAGTTGAGACACATGGAACACATCATGCACTCCAGCTAAACTCTCAGGTAACTCCAATTGATAAGCCACTTCACCACATCTTTTCAAAATTTTAAACGGACCAACATACCTTGGTGCAAGTTTCCCTTTCTGGTTAAACCTCTTCACACTTCTCATAGAAGATACCTTCAAATACACATAGTCACCTTCCTTGAATGTCAACTCTCTTCTACGTGTATCTGCATAACTCTTCTGGCGAGATTGTGCTATCCTCAAGTTTTCCCTAATTACTCGTACCTGTTCCTCTGTGGTTCTCAGAACATTTGTCCCAAACAACTGACTTTCCCCAATTTGATTCCAGAACAATGGTGTCCTGCACTTATGCCCATATAGAGCTTCAAATGGTGCCATCTTGAGACTCTGTTGATAACTATTGTTGTAGGAGAACTCCGCATAACACAAGTTCTTATCCCAACTTGTGCCAAACTGCAATGCACAAGCTCACAGCATATCCTCCAGAACTTGATTAAGCCTCTCAGTCTACCCATCAGTCTGTGGGTGATATGCGGTACTAAAGTTTAGCTTTGTTCCCAAAGCACTATGAATTGCTTTCCAAAAGTGAGATGTGAACTGGGTACCTCTATCAGACACAATCCTCTTGGGTACCCCATGAAGACAAACAATCCTTTTCATATACAGTTTCACTAACCTTGGACCATTGTACCTTGTCTGAACTAGCAAAAAGTGAGCAACCTTGGTCAATCGGTCAACTATTACCCAAATGGAATCAAAACCTCTCTGTGTATGAGGTAGACCTGTTATAAAGTCCATACCGACTTCCTCCCACTTCCATTCTGGTATCTTCATTGGCTACAACAATCCAGCTGGCCTTTGATGTTCTGCTTTCACACGCTGACAAGTGTCACATATAGCAACATACTTTGCCACCTCCTTCTTCAGACCAATCCACCAATACTTTTCCTTGAGATCCATGTACATCCTAGTACTTCCGGGATGGATAGAATAAGCTGACTCATGTGCCTCTTGTAGAATTGCCTGACGAAGATCTTTTATCTCCGAAACACATATCCAGTTGCCATACCATAGAGTACCCTCTTCATCAATGTGGAATCCAGGTTCTTTCCCTTCAGCTAACTTCTTGGCTATGTACTTCCAATCCTCATCTTCCCGCTGACCCTTGTGAATTTCCACCTTTAAGGTTGATGTCACCTCTATTTCCATTGAATTAGCAACAAGAGTAAGGTTCAGATGAGCAAACTCTGCACACAACTGATCAGATTCAGGTGTCTTCCGAAGCTCATTAGCATGCTTCTTCCTACTAAGGGCATCGGCCACAACATTTGCCTTTCCAGGATGGTAATGCATTTCAAAATCATAGACATTTAACAACTCTAACCAACGGCGTTGTCTCATGTTTAGATCAGACTGAGTGAAGATATACTTCAATCTCTTGTGGTCAGTGAATATATCAGTCTTGTGGCCAATGAGGTAGTGTTGCCAAATCTTTAGAGCATGAACCACAGCTACTAATTCTATGTCATGAGTACGATAGTTAAGCTCATGTTTTCTCAACTGCCTTGAAGCATAAGCAACAACTCTACCTTCTTGCATAAGAACACACCCCAAACCCAAACGGGATGCATCACAATAGATAGAGAAGTTCTTACTCAGGTCTGGCAATACCAACATTGGAGCGATTGTCAATCTCTTTTTGAACTCTTCAAAACTAGCTTGGCACTTGTCGGACCACACGAACTTGGCATTCTTCTCTAGTAATGCTGTCAATGGCTTAGCAATCTTCGAGAATCCCTCAATGAATCTCCTATAATAACTAGCCAACCCAAGAAAACTACGAATCTCACTAACATTTGTAGGTGGCTTCCAATCCAACACATCCTTCACCTTGCTTGGATCAACTGCTATTCCTCCATTGGAAACAACATGGCCAAGGAAAGAGACTTCCTCCAACTAGAACTCATATTTGCTCTTCTTAGCATAAAGTTTGTGCTCTCTAAGCTTCTGCAAGACTAACCTCAAATGCTCTACATGTTCCTCCTTGTTCTTCGAGAATACCAGGATATCATCAATAAAGACCACCACAAATTTATCAAGATACTCCATAAACACCTTGTTCATCAGGTACATGAAGTAGGCAAGTGCATTGGTCAACCCAAAAGACATAACCGTATACTTATATAAACCATACCTAGTGGTGAATGCCGTCTTCGGTATATCAGAACTCCGAATCTTCAACTGATGATAACCAGAACGCAAATCAATCTTGGAGAACACACAGGAACCTCTCAACTGATCAAACAAATCATCAATCCTGGGCAAAGGGTACTTGTTCTTGATAGTAACCTCATTGAGAGAACGATAATCAACGCACATCCGTTGAGTTCCATCCTTCTTATCAACAACAATCATAGGTGAACCCCACGGTGATGCACTAGGATGAATGAATCCCTTCTCTTCTAATTCCCTTAATTGTTTCTTAAGTTCCTCTAATTCATTAACCCCCATTCTATATGGTCTTTTAGCTATGGGTGCAGTGCCAGGTAATAACTCAATAATAAATTCAATGTCGTGATCAGGTGGCGTACCTGGCAATTCATCGGAGAACACATCCGGGAATTCCTCCACCACTTGATTCTGAGAATCTGCATTGTCATCAAGCTGATTTAGTGTGGCTGTAGGTGATGCTTGTACTCTGACATCAACACTGATTCTATCCCCTCTTGGTGTAGTCAGATCCACAACCCTCTCTTTACACTTTATCACTGCTTGGTGAGCTTCCATCTAATCTAACCCTAGGATTAAATCAATACCAGATGCATTCAATACTACAGGGTTTGCCAAAAAGTCTACTCCCTTAAGTTAATGTTAGACAAGGGGCAGTAGTAAGAAGCTGGTATAGCACCCCCTGGTGAATTTACTACCATTTGATCTTTCATGGGTAAAACTGGCATGATATGCTTTTTAACGAATGCTTGTGAGATAAAGGAATGCGAAGCTCTAGAATCAAAAAGTATAGTAGCAGGGATAGAGTTGATGTTGAACATACACAGCATAACCTCTGAAGCTTCTTGAGCGGTCTCAGTGGACACATGGTGAACCTTCCCATACTGCGGAGGCCTCTGATTGTTGTTCGGACGCTGAGGGGTCTGCTGATTCATCTTGTTATCTGGACAGTTGTAAGACATGTGCCCTTCTTTCCCACATATGAAGCACCTTGTAGGCGTGTTGGGACCACCATTCTTCAAAGGAGTGTTGTTGGGGGCGGTGAGACATGGAGCCTGATTATTATTGGGATGCTGCTGCTGGTGTGAGCGTTGATTCCCATTCCCACTCTACTGGTTCTGACCATGATTCCTCTGATTGACTGGTCCTTGGAACCTCTGCCTGAACCCTTGGTGGAAGTTAGAACAGAAATGTGGGTTACTACCAGAGCCCTGTCCATTCATCTTCCTCTTCTTATCTTGTGCCAGACATTCATTATCTAGCATAATTGCACTGTTCACTAACTCCTCGAAAGTGTCATACCTACTGCCCTTCAGTTGCAGTCTGAGCTCATAATAAATACCATTGAGAAAATGGCGCCGCTTATCAACATCCCTCATAACTTCATGGGGAGTGTAGTGAGCCAACTCCCCAAACTTAGCATGGTACTCGCTCATGGTCATCGAGCCCATTCTGAGATTCCGGAACTCCTCGGCCTTCTGTTCTATCAAACCCTCGGGGATGTGGTGAGCCAAGAAATCCTTTTTAAACCTAGCCCAGGTGATAGCAGGAGCATTATAGGGATGTGCAGCTTGGTATGAATCCCACCAGTTCTAGGAAGCTCCCTCGAGTTGCCCCATAGCATACAACACCTTCTTAGCATCATTGCACTGAGCCAGGTCTAACTGCCTCTCCACAGTACGCAACCATTCATCAGCATCTAAGGGATTTGTAGTGTGGGTAAACACAGGAGGATGACCTTGCATGAACTCCCTGTGTTTATCCCTTGGTGGTTGTGCATGTGGTAGCCCTCTAGCTTGCATGGTCTGCACAAACTGGGTCATGGTCTACATCATCTACACTTGTGCCTCCATCACTTCCTCATTAGTGATATGACCAGCACCACAGCCACGGCCTCTAGCACCATGGTTACCTCTTCCTCCCCAAGCGGCCATCTGTATTCCAACAAAATCAAAGCTTAGAGTTATTCAAGTTACAAATCACGTATATAATAATAAAGATTGCAAAACTGAAAATTCTGGGCGAGCTTTAATTTTAGCAGTATAGAAAAACCTTCATAAATCGAGATCCATATGTCAAAACAGGACGTTCTATACATGGTTGGAAAGGTTAAGAAATTCACTACAACTTCTATTCAGAACATTTTACCAGATTCTATCATCTAAGCAGTCAAATTAACTCAACAATAGGAACTATATAGAAATTCCAGACAGCATGTTACATTAGATTGCGACAAGCATAACTTCCAACTCAGAACCGATATTAGCATGATTCTTATGGGAATTGTTAGATAAAGAAGTATAGTTTCTCTCAGAAAAATCTTATAGGCATTGGACTAACCGATTTTGAGATATAACCAAAATATCACTAGCTACACAGAAGATAGCAAAGCGAGAGACAGGATAAACCAACCCAAACTTAATTTATTTAAACTTTAAACTCAATATACTTAACTAAGGAACTTGCGGACAAGCCCACAAAGCTCTAGCAATCACTCAAAAATCCAAATCATCCATATTACATAATCATAAATCATCAAGCACTCAAAGTTCACACACACTAAAATAACCCCACTAAACTTAACTCACGATACTAATAACGTGCCTATTACATAAGGGTTTTCAAACTAAGGTCGAAGCTCGTGGTTCAGCCATTCATAGATCTTTGGTTGTCCAGTCATAGCCCTGAGCCTATCAATTTCTTTCTACTGCGCTTTAATCTTCTGCGCCTACTGATCCACTGTGCTTACCAAGTGCTGATGCGTGAGCATCATGTCACAAGCAAAGTGTGCCAATTCCCGTGACTCAGGTGGCAAATCTTGAGGATTCATCATGGCCCATCCATCCTCCATATTGTAGTCAGCGCGGGGAAAATAGCGAAACTCATCATTTCACATATGTCCAAAGCGATGACCACGGAGGGCAATCCAGGCTGTAAATGCAGCACCCTCTATGCCATCCTCTTGAGTTGGACTAGGACTAGGATGCTCATAAATCATCTCTATGTTATAGGAACTCTGCATCACCCCTGGGGAACATATGGCCACATTCGTCTCCCAATAAGTACCTTCCAACTGATGGGTGTGTTGGAAACAAGTGTACTGCACCGCGGGGTCCCAATCAGCATAGTAGTCATGAAGAAGCTTCATAAGTCGAAGATGCGATCTGGTAGGGCACTCTGGTACATGAGAGATCTTCACAGTCCATCCCATAGGAGCGTGCGGTCTGATGTGAACTAGGGTTCCCGATCTTCCGAAAGGTTCTAATAACTCTTGATTTGGTGGAATCGCGACACAATTCGATCCGGCTTCCGAACAACTTGGCTCTGAACCCCGCAATCACAGCACCACGTCTCCTTTGGTTATCAACCATCAAAGCACAGTCGACCTCGCCAAGAAGGCTGAGTCCTTTGCCTGCTAATCGAAGAACACAAGCAAGAACACGAAAGAATGCAACCAATTACAGATGAATAATTAATCTCACGAGTTGGGGTCTCACAAACCGATGGCGCGGTGAAACTGTTGTGAATAGAATAATCTAAGCAAAACCCAAAACCTAACGAGAGAGGTGGTGGCTGGTTATAGAGGTCTAAGGGTCGTCGCCACCCCTAGACGCGCCCCCTAATGGGCTCAACAACGATACACGGCCCAACGGACCAAAAACGGTGACGCAGGACCGGAATAGATTCTGGACACTAACTTGTTTTGATGTTTACTAATGACTCTGAAGGAATTTTGACCTCAAACCAATGCCATTGGCTTCCTTATGAAATTATCTTTCCATCCATAAGTGGATCATCAAAAACGGAGTCCGGATGCATCCTGGGCGTCCGCTTTACTCCACACTAGTCTTGGACTCTGAAACAGGCTCGAAGTCGACTCGGTTTGGGCCTCCACCTTGACTTGGGCACCCTTGCTGGTCCTCCACACCTCCAAGCCATCCCTTATGCATCTCTTGGTCCTCTCCATGATTCCTAAGTATAATATAATTATTAGGTAGCAATCTATTCTCAAAATCATAAAAGGACTTCCTTAAGAACGAGCTCACCTGTAAATTTAATTGTCGTGCGCGAGCTCTTGTGATTGGACCTTGAATGTCCAGCGGAGGATCATCTTGTGCATCTAATGGAGTGATGTCCTCATCACGGTCCACCTCCTCCACCAGAACCACCAACAGACAGCGACGGAGATTGACCATCATCTCGAGCTGCTTCAATCTCTTCTTCCTTAGGAACTCCATTAGTTCTTCTTCTGAAGCCTCCATTGGTTCTTCCTCCTCATCTTGAGGTGATGCAGGCACAGGGGTTGGTGATGGCAGAACAACTTCTCTAGACTCCATGTGGTGGAATAGATCCCAGTACATAGTAGCAGTCATGCGGTGGGTATAAGGAGGCATCTACAAGAATTAGGCATAGATTAGAGTAGAGTCAAGATTTTCACAATAGAGTAAGTATAAGAGCATAAAATTTTAGTAATTAACAAGGTTAAAGTTAAGAAGCATAAAACTAGTGAAGCAAAGGAAACTAAGAACGACCATTCTAACTAGGCTTGCGTCCTACAGTCAACACAGCTTTGATACCAACTGTTGATGCAAAATTCTATCTGCAAACACACCGGGCTAATACCCAAAATCGATATCCAAAGCGTGCCAGTCAATTTGACCTGTTAATAGACAAGAATGATACATTGAATAAAATCCGAATGAGACAACAGCGATACACTCGGACGTCAAAGCTCAGAAGGTATTCGATAACTATTGAACAGATCAGACGAGACGACAGCGATACGCCTGAAAGTCAAAGCCTGAATCGTGCTCGATAGAAACGGAACCTGCAAGGTCGCCGGAGATCAAGTTGATGCAGCCCGTCGATTCTTGAAAGAACTCGTTGAAAAAGAAAAGGTACTTGACGAAGTCATCGAAAAGTAAAGTACTGGTAAAGGTAAATAAAAGGTAGATTTGTTTGTTGATGCTTGGATATCTATTACAATGCCCTTTGCCATATATTTATATTCTGCTAATTGAAGAGTTCTAATTTAATACGCAGAGCTCAAATAAAGAAGAAATAAACTAATTCCTTATACGAACTCTATTTCTTTAAGGAAAAGCAATAAAACTCGTATAGGAGTTGGACTTAAACTATAATATGAAAAATCGTAAGCTCCGTGTTGCCAATCCTCTGTCCGCTTCCATCGTGATGAAGTTATCTCCTCATCAGCACATCCCTGGCATCGGCAACAACCTTCTAGTCTTCCTGCCTATCTTATCAGCAACAGCTCTTTCATCTCATCGGCAACGATCCTTAACAGCTTTTCAGCTTCATCGACAATGTACGAGATCAACATGTCCTTCATCGGCAACCACCCATCAGCAACTCGGAAGCAATGCTGAAGAAAAACCACCCTCTTGCTGATTTAGTTTAGTCTCCCGATCCTTATTGACACGTGCCGAAAAATGGTGTCCACACATGCCCCCAATTTTGGAGTATAAAATACTTTATGCACTGAAATTTCCTCCAGGTCATGATTACTCCAGTCAGTATATCTAAAATGCCTCTGCACTAGTTAGCCCAAAAATACCCCTTCATCGGAGCTTTTACTAAGCACTATCTTTCATATACAGCATCGGTAACTGTTTCAGATATTCAAAATGCCCCAACTTGCAGTCACCGATGCCCCCCAGAAAGCGGATGTTCAGACTATAAGAACCAAGCGTAACGCTCCATCCAATGTAGATCCTCAGGCTAAGCGACCCAAAATATCACCTGCTTCCGCTGCACCATCGACCCCTCCTCCTCAGCCAGTGCTTGCCGATGTTGACGTGCCCGAATCACCATCGGCACCCAGACCAATAAACTTGCTTGTCATACTCATATTTCCAAGCTAGCCAATTTTCTTCAGGAACAAAATTCTCTGAACAACCTGTTTACCATCAGTGATAAAGCATCCTATGATGAAGAGGATACCGAAAGTACTGTTCTTATTTTAGGAGCCGCTCCTGCCGATGTTAGATCCAAATTAGAGACCCTGCTTTTCCCTGTCAGGGCAGCTTTCAACACAATTCGTGGCCAAGTCCCTATCAATGTTGAGGAAGCCCTTTTTGCTGTGGCTCAACTCGAGTTTTGACACACAATACCAAAAGGCCAGCCAGCGTATTGCCGATCGGGTGATGCAGGAAAAATTTTTACGAAGAGTTGATGGATCACAAACGTACTGCTGATGAGAAACACCAGAACATCGGCAACCTGCAAACCTCTAGCACTAATCTTGGTAAGAAGATTTCCCAACTATCAGTAAGACGAGCAGCTCTGCTGGCCTAACCCTATGAAGTTGAAACAGCTATAGAGAGCTTTGCCGATGATGCTGCTAGAGAAATAGAAGAGACCAATCAGATTCGCCTGCGTGCGATATCGGCAATTCATTCCATTCTCAATATGTAAACTCTTATTCATCAGCAATGTGTTGTATAACTCTATCCTTTGGACTTATTAATTTATCTTGGGTCTTCATGCGTTTGCCTCAATGCTTCACTTGAATGGTTCTCAAACTCTATGCCTCAATAAATTGAATTCTCCCTTTTTCACTTGACCGTACCTTAATTGCTGAAGCTCAATGGTCAGAATCTCAATGGACAGGCAAAAGCTTTAGCTATAAATACTCCAGCCTTTCTCCCAAGCTCATTCATCACTGCGTCCTTCTCACAATTCACATATACCTTTCTTCTTCATCAAGCACTTCCAATGGCATCTTTTTCTTCGATGAACCAGGTATCATATCTGATCACGCATTTATTACTTTTGCAACTCCTTGTTTACTTTCTTGCTCTTGTCAGCCCGTGAACCCCCTTGAAGAGATCTTGAAGCTACTGGAGAGTCCCTATGAGTTGAATGAGACGCAAAATGAACAAGTCAAGAGCTACTTGAACCAATTCCAAGCTGAAGTCTTCGCAACCTTTAGTCACGGTCAACAGATGTACGCCATCGACATCCCCCAAGAGCTTCCCCGTTCTCTACCTATTGTAGAGCAAAGACTCACCACTCTAGAAGTCAGAAGAACCTGGATGATGCAGGATTTGCAAGGCCTTACCAGAGAGATCAGAGCAACTCGAGTTTATGCTCACGTCCTTGCATATATCACGTATGATACTGATAAAAACCTCTGTCGAGCTATTCGTACGATCAAGGAGTACTTAGATCAAGAGTAGTCTTCTATATTGCCGAAACAAAAGTATTTTCTCTAATGTGTAATATCAACTGATCGGCTTGTATCATTATATCATCTGTGTAGATTTCGACCGATGTACCGATGTACTTATGGAAGATAAAATTCATAGTTTGATGATAGGTAGCATCGGCATTCTTCAAACCAAAATACATGACTATCCATTCAAATAACCCTACATGACCTGGACATCTGAAGGCAGTCTTAGAGATATCTTCCTCGGCCATAAAGATTTGATTATGTCCAGCGTTCCCGTCCATGAAGCTAATAATCCGATGTCCAGCAGCAGCATCAATTAATAAATCAGCAATGGGCATCGGGTAATCATCCATCGGTGTAGCTTTGTTAAGATTCCTAAAATCAATACAGACACGAAGTTTCCCATTCTTCTTGTAGATAGGAACCACATTAGAAATCCATTCAGCATATCGGCATTGTCGGATGAACTTTGCTTCAATCAACCTTGTTATTTCGGCCTTAATATCAGGCAGCACCTTAGGATTGCATCGGCGTGCTGGCTACTGATATGGCCGAAACCCTTGTTTGATAGGTAACTAATGTTCAATGATAGATCGATCTAACCCAGGCATCTCTGTATAATCCCAAGCAAAACAATCCTTATATTCTTTCAATAAAGCAATCAACTGTTCTCCGCTTTGGAGATTTAACTTAGCACTAACAAAACTTGGCCTTGGTCTATCTCCATTACCGATATCTACTTCAACCAAATCATCTGCCGATGTAAACCCATGGCCTAGTTTTCCATCATCGGCAAACCTATCCATTTATAACTCATCTTCAGAACCGACTGCTTGGATCGGTGGCAGCTCATAATCGGCAATCCTGAGGAACTCCAAATCCCATGTTTCTCCTGATATACACTTGGACCGCTCATAAGTCTCTGATTCTACCGATGCAATTATATATGATGAATCACCGGGAACCACCTCGACTTTGTTTTCAACCCACACGCACGAGGCATTGGTGCATCATAGAAGGAATGCAACAATTAGCGTGAATCCAATCTCTTCCTAATAACAAGTTATAGGCACCTTTTCTGCTGATGACAAAGAAAGTAGTCAGCAATGTTTTGCTGCCGATGGTTAGCTCAGTGCACAGCGCTCCCTTGACCGGTGATATATTCCCTTCAAAGTCCTTGAGCTTCATGTCCGTCTTAGCTAGATCCTGATCTCCTTTCCCGAGCCTCCAAAACACGGCATATGGCATGATGTTAATCGCAGCCCCTCCATCTATGAGTATTTTTGACACTGCCTGCCCATCAACTCTGCCCTTGACGAATAAAGCTTTAAGATGTTGTCTCTCATCGTCGGTAGGCTTCTCAAAGACGGCCATCATTGGATCCAAGATCAGCTGAGCCACTTGTTCTAAAAGAACTCGCTCTTCCTCCTCATCGGCAAGTGCTCGAAATTCCATCGGCAACATGAAAACCATGTTGACATCTACCGATGGGCCTTCATCTTTATGCTTCGGCTGCCACACTTGAGTTTTTTCCCCATGGGAGTTTTCTTCTTTGCGCTCCCATTGCATCTTCCTCTTCTGAGTCTTCATTAGACCTTCAGGGCACCATTGAGGAAGCTTCGTTTTCCAAACCGGCTGATACAGTTTCATACCTGAACCTAGGCAATCTATATTGGGATCTCTATAGAGTACTGCCTCATCAGGGACTCTTGCATTGGCCATCTCCTCGAGCTCCTCTTGGTTCATCGGCAAGCAGTCGTCACGCCTGCCCAGCCTTTCATGTACACTGATTCTGCCCCCCAGCCGATCATGTACCGATGCCTTCTCTCTGATCGGCTTACCGATGTATCTGCTCTGATCACCATAGCGCAATCTTCTTTCTGTCCGATCAGCTTGATCATAACCATTGCACTCGGGGCAACTATCAACGGTAGGCAATTTAATGCCTTCTTCCCAACAGTAGATGAAGAACGGGCATCTCCAATGATCTTTGTGCCGACGCCATTCTTCCCGATGCAACTCCTGTCGCTGTCGATAGCGATCACCTGAAACTCCATAGGGAGCAGGTCTAAGAGGTCTTCTAGAACTGTCGCTTTCTTCAACTGCTCTTCTTCCTCTTAAGTCATCGGCAGTTACTTGATGTCTAGGATCCACCGATGCTTTCCTCTTAGCGCTTGCCGATGTCAACACTTTGGTTTTGTTTACAGCATCCACCATGTTTGCAGGGAAAGGATGTTGATCAATCTTCATCAGCCTCTGAGCTTTAGAGTTGTCAAACTTGATCCTCCCAGATTCAATGGCCGATTACAACTGCTGTCTAAACACCTTGCAGTCATTGGTACTGTGTGAAGTTGCATTATGGAATTTGCAGTACCTCATCTTCTTTAGCCCATCTGCCGATGGAATCACATGATTGGGTGACAGCTTGATTTGGCCTTCTTGAAGTAGTAGATCAAATATTCTATCGGCCTTTGTGACGTCAAACATGAATTTCTCTGGCTCTTTCTGACCAAAAGGACAAGATATAGGCTTCTTTCCCTTTACCCATTCAGCCAGGCCGATGGTTGGTTCTTCATCTGAATCTGATTCCTCTGCCTCCTCTACAAAGGACACCTTCTTGTTCCAGCTCTTCCTATGTTTTGAAGCTTGAGCACTTTGATCAGAGATCCTTTGCACAATATGGCTTAAACTTTCAAACTCCTGAGAATCGTACTTGTCCCTGAGATGCGACAACAAACCCTAGAAAGCTAAACTAGCTAACTGGTGATCATCAAGCACTAAGCTGTAGCACCTATTCTTCATGTCTCGTACCCTTTGCACAAAACTCTCCACCGATTCGTCGCTTCGTTGTTTCAATTTCATCAAATCGGTAAGCTTCTTTTCATGGACGCCAGCAAAGAAGTATTTATGGAATTGTCTTTCTAGATTAGCCCAAGTAAGAATAGAGTTTGGTGGCAATGAAATAAACCACGTGAATGCTGATCCAGACAAAGAGGACAAGAATAAACGGATCCTCAGCTCATCCCTGTTCGCTGCTTCCCCACACTGGATGATGAATCGGTTGACGTGCTCCATCGTTGACGTATCATCTTGCCTAGAAAACTTAGTGAAATCTGGCACCTTGTACTGATTCGGGAAAGGAATTGAATCATAAGCTGGAGGGTACAGAGTCCGATAAGAGTAAGTATTAATCTTGGGCTGAATCCCAAATTGCTCTTTCATCACCTTCGCAATCTTATCGGTCAAAAAGGCATCTTGATCTTGCTGATGCACTGGCTGAATCTCCACTAGAGGCATTGGCTGATATGCTTCTACATACCCCTATGGCACTTGGCTTGGAGGAATTGGCATATTTACGGCACCAATCTGTGGAGTAGAGTTCATCGGCTATTTTGCCGATGTTTGATCCTGGAAAACTGCCTGTGGACTATACTGCCGAGTTCCCATTGCCTGGTAACTTGGCTGAATAGTAGATTGCTGAACTAGCGCTTGCCCTGACCAATTGAGATTATAACTCATCGGCACCTAACTTGCCGATGGCTGATAGCTTGCGGACAATTGATGCTCTTGTATAGGTGGATGATGGCCAGCATAATTGCCCTGAATTACAGATAACCCAGATTGAGATACGAATGGCACTATGGGCTGTTCTATAGTGGAAACTCTCTATTGAACTGGTGGAGGATTAGTCAATGGATTCATATAAGATATCTGTTGCAGAGGCACATAGAATCCCATTGACAATGACTGTATAGCAGGAGGTGCAGTAGAATAATGCGACACTTGAGCCATTGGCCGAATTAGAGTAGTCGATGTCATTGGACCCTTTCCTGCTACATCATGCACTTGAGGCAGTCTAGAGTTGGCAGTAGATGGACCTGGAGGCATCCCGTATCCCCACCAATTAGCAGTAACTTGACTGTGTTGACCTGAAGGACCTGACAGTGCCGATGCCGATAGATCTGTGCTCAACTGAGTACTAGGCCTCTGCTGAGACGTTAGATCTGATCCTATCGGCGTGGCTTCAATGATAGATGGTCCTGATATAATTGGAGGAGTAGGCGCTTCCATACTCTCAACAGCTGGAGTTGCCGATGGAGTACTGATAGATGCTGATCCCGGCTGATGATATGCCGGCCCGACATAACCTGGTGCTTGTCCTTCTCTTAATGTTTGCACAACTGCATTGTAAATAGTATTGGATAGCAAGGTGGAGAGGTTGATCAAAGCTTGATTTAATGCAGAATTAACCATCTCTTGTAATTTACCAGGGTTGGAGTCAAAGGTTACCTGCCGAGGCAACGACAGATCTTGCTTCTGGATGACTTCTCCGCCCCTATTCTTGCTGAAAGACTTCAAGCAGAGCTGCCTGTAATCCTCCATAGATTTTTCCATGGCTAGCTTCTGATCCTCCATGAGATCTGACTCTGATATCTCGATGATGTTCTCTGGATTGATATCAGCAGGATTCTTCATGGTAAATCTGTTGACTTGGTCCCACCGGGCATGCTAAAAGATGTGTTGATGCAAAATTCTATCTGCAAACACACCGGGCTAATACCCAAAATCGATATCCAAAGCGTGCCAGTCAATTTGACCTGTTAATCGACAAGGATGATAGATTGAATAAAATACAAACGAGACGACAGCGATACGCCCGGACGTCAAAGCTCAGAAGGTATTCGATAACTGTTGAACAGATCAGATGAGACGACAGCGATACGCTCGGAAGTCAAAGCCTGAATTGTGCTTGGTAGACGCGGAACCTGCAAGGTCGCCGGAGATCAAGTTGATGCAGCCCGTCGATTCTTGAAAGAACTCATTGAAAAAGAAAAGGTACTTGACGAAGTCGTCAAAAAGTAAAGTACTGGTAAAGGTAAATAAAAGGTAGGTTTGTTTATTGATGCTTGGATATCTATTACAATGCCCTTTGGCATATATTTATACTCTGCTAATCGAAGAGTCCTAATTTAATATGCAAAGCTCAAATAAAGAAGAAATAAACTAATTTCTTGTACGAACTCTATTTCTTTAAGGAAAAGCGATAAAACTCGTATAGGAGTTGGACTTAAACTATAATATGAAAAATCGTAAGCTCTGTGTTGCCGATCCTCTGTCCGCTTCCGTCGTGATGAAGTTATCTCCTCATCGGCACATCCCTGGCATCGGCAACAACCTTCTAGTCTTCCTGCCTATCTTAGCAGCAACAGCTCTTCCATCTCATCGGCAACGATCCTTAACAGCTTTTCAGCTTCATCGGCAATGTACGAGATCAACATATCCTTCATCGGCAACCACCCATCGGCAACTCGGAAGCAATGCTGAAGAAAAACCACCCTCTTGCCGATTTAGTTTAGTCTCCCGATCCTTATTGACACGTGCCGAAAAACGGTGTCAACACCAACTTATCATACTCCATTTTTAAGGATAAAAATAGAATGTATAAATAGCCTTATATGCACCCTAGGAACAGTCGCACATATAAGAGGACAAATTGTAAGAGTATCATCACCCTGTTTATTACATATCGAATCATTATTTATTAGAGTCTTGCGCATAAACAATAAAATCTAAGATAACTTCATAGTGGAAGCCTCCCACAGAGACACGTCGACTGGTGAACACCAAGCCTAGTACTCATCCCGATAGCTCTCACTCCAACCTTCTCTATTACCCATCCGGGATTTTTCCAAAAAAATATGAAAGTAAAACAATCGTAAGTACATGACCGTACTTAGCAAACATCAAGGTGGCAAGTGTTTCCCAAATAGGCCGACACTGTTTGACCGTACTTAGCTCAAATAGGCCGACACTGTTTGATAGCATTTAGCTTTTATATGTTAATCAAGTTGATCAGTTAAGCAGCATCAAGGTGGCAAGTGTTTCCCAAAACCATCATGATCAATGTAACATAAATGAATAGTAAACATAACAGCAAATGTATAAACAATTTAACATGACAAAGAGAGATCATCATTAGTGTAAGGAGTTCCAAGGCCGCTCGTGTCCTTGAGCAAGGCTAGTATACCAGTTTATTAAACTTTGCGCACAGGTGTACACTTTCACTGTGAGTCGTGTTGCCCATATGCCTGGGTTTGCAACTCCCAAAACTCCTCCAAGGAGAGCAGGCAGGGTACACTATGAAGCCTTTCAAAGATTCGCCTAACACGTTAGGGCCGCTGAGGTTTCTGTGCCCTACGGATGTAGTATCCCCCTTCTGATGGCACACGACCGTAGCCTATACTCATACAGATAGAGGTCCAACTACACTCAACCCGAAACACACCCCCTTGCGCCATAAAGGGAACTGCTAACATGCTAGAAAAGGTCCTCATACTGAGCTAAATCCAGAGCCATACGGCCCTCACAGCTGTACTGTAAATCCCAGAAGGTACGTTACTGATTAATCCTCAGGTGGTTAAAACTTATTATTACTGTTCATGGCACAAATACTCATCAAGCCACAAGATCATGATATCATTAAGCACTAGCATCTTGGCTACCCAATGCAACCCAAAAAGGTTCAAGGAATCAGGATATCAAAGCTAGTTATAATCTCTAGGTCATCAAACAGACACATGCATATGTATTGTTATTTGTAGTGAATAGGTAACAAGGAAGATCCAAGCCATACTTGCCTTGATTCACAAAGTCTTGCTGGTCCTGCTGATCCTCAAAATAACTTGGCTCAATAAAACCCTCACCGTCTGAACTCGACATTAACCATCAACACCAGACAATCCAATCGGGCATACATACACGAAGCAAACAATGAGTTATTAGAGGAACAGTACACCAATGTCATCAAAACAGAATAAAATGTTTATAAAACTATTCTACTTGTTTCTACAATCAAACAGACGTCAAGTTCACTGAAAACGGAGTTATAACGGCGAAGTTATGATTTTCCAAAGATTTTCTATAGATAAATAAATACTTTAGATATAGATTAAAAATATAAATTTCCAAAATATGCCAACAGTAGCACTGCTATGTTTTTTTATTGCGAAATTATGAACCTAACACAATTTGAACGGACCAAATCGGAGTTAAAACGTGAAAGATATAAGCCTTTAAAGATAATGGCAAAACTGTATGTAAATAAGTAAAAACGTATTCTGAAACTAAAACGGAAAATACATTTTACAGAGAAGAAAATGTATTCAGGGAGCAGTTATAAGGAAAATATGCTTTCTAAAGAACAAAGCATATTTCAGATCTGTTGAACAGAAGATACATTTTCCAACAGAGAAAACGTATTCTGCTGAATGTGCTAAGGACTCTTAATTAAATTAGCCAGAAGGCTAGGGGGTTTTCTACAAAAATACCCCACGAAGGGGTACGAGATGTTTCTGGCCGTCCATCTTAGGATGAACGGCTTAGATCGGTCTGGCCCATCGGGCTCGTCGGAGACGACGCTCGACACGGCGGCGGACCTCGCCGGCGACGATGAAACTCGCCGGAGAATTTGAACCGGCCGATTCCGGCCACCATTAACAACCAGACCGGTACCATTAGAGAGAGGAGCTCACGCGGCGCTCACCTAGCGAGAAGATGGAGACTGAGAGGCGATGGGGTCGGTGTGCGGCTCAGAGAGGCGGACGGCGGCCGACTGCGCTCGGTAGGAGCTCAGGTTAGATGGATTTGAATCAAATTGAAGGCACAAACATGGTAAGAGAAACATGGTGAAGGTCAAGGACCAACTTACACCAATAAATACCTTATGGCCGAGGCAGATTGAGAGCTTCCACGGCGGTGGCAATGGCGGCTAGGGTTTCGGGGCGTTGCGGTGACTCGCGCGAAGGTGGCTGACGCTAGGGTTGCTGATAGGAGTTGCGGCGCTGTTCAATTTCTTAAATAGCCCAAAGTCTGGACGAGCGGTCGTGCGGTGGTGCTGGTCGGTGTCGAGTTTGACTCGATGTCCCGAGCCCGAGTCCGGTCAGAGGTAGAAGGAAGCGATGCGGGGTCCACCTGTCAGCCAGAGCAAGGAAGGAGAGAACGCGGACGGCGGACACGGCGTCATGATGGGCCTCGGCCTGCCAGCCCAAGATGGAGAACGGCGCGCGCACGGGCGCAGCTTGCTGGGCTGGCGACCTCCGGCCCATGATGGAGAGAGGAGCAGGCCGCGCGCGGAGAGACGGCGCGAGCGTCGGTTGGGCCGCTCGGGCTGCCGGGCCGAAAGGAGGGAAGGAGAAAAGAAATTGTTTTCATTTATTTAAATCATTTCAAATGCAAATTCAAATAAATTTTGAATTCCAATTCAAATTCAAACACCACACAAGAAAAATATGCACCAGCATGAATGCTCAAGCATGTTTCTACCATGATTCCACCTCATTTTCATCAAAAATATTTATTTGGCCTAATTATTTATTCACCCCAAAAATCATTTTGCCAATTTTTGAAAATTTAAAAAAAACTAGGGTGTTACAACAACTAGGTCCATTTGATGCATTTGTGGAACTTATCTGTTGGCGCGTGATGTAAACTTTATTTACTCTTGTTGTTTTCCTGAACTTGTTTAAAACTGGTTGGTGATGATGACCTTAGACGCGGTTGAACATTACCCACTTATGATCTCTCGAGACGGCTTCTTTATTTCTGGCGATTCCTGGTATAACTATCGCCAGCGTAACCCGGGTTGCAGCTTGGAGGGATTCTTCTAATCTTAGCTTTGGTGAAGCTTGAGGAATGCAGAGCGGATTAAGAAGTTTTGGGCTTGGCACGCAGAAGCCACGGCTTCTGGGAAAGGGCCATCTAGATCTAGAATTAGATACGAGTTGAAAACTCCAAAAGATGAGCTGACGGATGAAACGCCGGCATTTGGGAAAGTTCGATATAACTTCATTTCGAAGGATGTGATGTCACATTATGACTGGTTGAATAAAATGTCTGTTAGTTCGTGCTTGTTGGCTAGATTATCGTGTCTTCCGAGTCGGTTATTCTATTCGTTTTTCGTAGCTTGCCGCTCTTTCGCTGAAAACTATGATTGGCCCAACGAAAGCTTCATGAGTCCACTGATCCGTTGGGTTAGCAAAGCACTGCTCCCCCCACCTAGATGGAGAGGGCCAGGCGATCATAATGATTTGTTTGTATGCATGGCCTTCTACATGTATACGTGTCCCCCTATTGAATGCGGGAATGCCGCTTCTACGAGAAATGGACTGCCGCTATCTCAAAATATTCATTTGGTTTTGCTCCATTTTGCGAAAGCTGCAACTTACATTGCAGTTATCCTCTTAATATCGGGTATTTCCATTAGCCCCTCAGCCTAGAAAACTCTTGAGCATCGTCCCCCCACCTTTTTTGGCTGAGGGGATGGAGAGGCCTTGGTGCCTGGCTGCGAAAGTTGACACGCTTCTTTTGTCGATTGTTTGGTTCACTACCTATATGTAGGCCTTGCATCCGTAGATGCGTGTTGTGTATGAGCTGCCTGTTGCTTGTGGAATGCTATATTTGCGGAAGCTTATCTGCTCCTTTTCTAAAGCAAACACTACTTGCTATCGCTTTTGGTAATGAGGTTCTAAAGTAGCTGGCATGTTCATGTGTTGTGCGGCTGATTCATGGTGAGCTATGGATTCTGAATCATATGAAACTACTCTTGTTTCCCTGTTGCCCCTCAATCCTATTTGCTTGGACTACAGTTAATTCCTGATTGCTCCCTGTGAGCATGTGGTATTGTTTGTGGAAGGACCTTTCTATGCTTGGGCAGGCGATGCCTTGGTCAGTGGAAGGCATGGGGTTCCTTTCCTTTTATGGATGCGAAATGGGTGTCTGGATCTAACAAAGTTGTCAGGTATTTATTGCGAAGGGGAAGCTCATTGGTTTTTGTATCTTCTTTATTGATGTGAAGTCAGGTTTCCCTGATTTGTGGTAGCGTATCTTCTGCACTTAATGGTATCCAGGTCTGAACTCAGTCTGAGGCATGGCCAGCTGAAGTCTGCCTTCTTGCCTTTTCATTTGCTACTGGTTGAGTGTCGTCCAGCTGTGACTGGCCAACTACCACTTTTATTAGAGGTGGGTCTTGTCCTATAAATACCCTATGGTGAGGGGTCCTCCCCTCCAAGTTCTGTTCGTTGCGTGATTGTTTCATAGGATGCTTTTGAATCAAAAGAGTGGGTGAGATGCTTTGCTTTGGGTTTGACTCCAACAGCATCTTGCCATTTAGCTTTCGCTGGCTTTGGTGCTAGTGGATTTAAGCTTGGGTTGAGCCTGCTGTTTATCTGTATTGTGTCATTAGATTTTGTTCGCATTAGTAAAGGCGAGTTGTCATGCTTCAGGATCGACTCCAACAACATCTTGCTATTTTGCTTTTGCTAGCTTTGGTACTGATGCTGTTGACGTCGGGACTAAAGTAAGACTGACCCTCGTCTTCCATCGCTTTATGGAGTAAATGCTAGCGTATGTCAGACTTTTGGTGTTCATTTGGCTTTTGTCGTTCCACATCAATAGAATTTGCGTTTACTGTTTTCTAGTGGTGTGGAGTTCTATTGATGCTAACCCCAAAAGCTGAATGATTGACCGGTTGAGTGCGTTTCGAGACAGTATTTTGCTTTCTTGCTTCAGAATCATGAAAACTCGGAGGTCGCTGGCTTTTTGCTGTTCCCGAGTTTTGGTGGTGCTGTTCTGGAAAGCGAGATGCAGATGCTGTCGTCATCTTGTGCGCGGATGAGGGTTTTTAGAATTCAGACTAGTTTGTGACTTAATAGACACTGTTGCTAGCTTTCGTAGTTCTGCTTCAGTAGAGTTTGTTATTGTAAGGTTGCAGATGATGAGTTTTATTGAACCAGGTTGCGAAAGCTAGCATTGAGGCATCTGGTGTTTGAATCATCCTCATTCGGGAACTTTTGTGTCGTTATTTGTTTGATGTGCACTTCTTTTAACTCGGGGCTGTTTTGGTGTGCCCCTTTTTTCGTATTTTGGCTTGTTGGTGTTACAAAATTTGTTCTAGATCATTTTGAGCCTGTCGTATTCTGGCTTAGCTCACTCTGAGCTTTTGACTCATTATGATATTTTGCCAGATACGAAGTCTGTTTAGCCTTTGGGCTTAGCTCGCTCTGAGCTTTCAGTTTTTAGCTCGCTTTGAGCTTTTGACTTGTTCTGATCTTTTGCCAGATACGACGTCTATTTAGCCTTTGGGCTTAGCTCACTCTGAGCTTTTAGTTTTTAGCTCGCTCTGAGCTTTTGACTTGTTCTGATCTTTTGCCAGATACAAAGTCTGTTTAGCCTTTGGGCTTAGCTTGCTCTGAGCTTTTGGTTTTTAGCTCACTCTGAGCTTTTGACTTGTTCTAATCTTTTGCCAGATACAAAGTATGTTTATCCTTTGAGCTTAGCTTGCTCTGAGCTTTTGGTTTTTTGTGTCGATAGTGCTGAGGTTGCTTGCAACCTTATCTTCAGCAACATCTGCGCTTATCAAATATGCAAGGACTCATTCCTTATTTTCGACTCTTGAGGGAACTTGTGAGACAACAATAGATGGGGAAAATGTAAATTGTAAAGAGGGATTACAAAGGACTGCTTCATTAAAAAACTTCACTCCTCTTTTGAGGTTTCCCCTGTGAGGAAAAAGAGCGCAAGTCCCCTAACAATGTTCAAACGAATGTACACAAAACACAAAAAAGAGATTACATCTTTCTTGCTAGATCTATGACTTCTTATGGGTAGAATCTATGGAGGTTATCTGCCTTCCAGGTGTGTGTGCTTTTGACGCCTTCTTCACTGATGAGGTGATAGACTCCTTCCTTGCTTGTACCTACAACAATAAAAGGTCCATACCATTGAGATTGAAGTTTACCCTATTGCTGGGTTGTCTGACGAGGGCCATGACCCCTAGGTATTTGTCTAGGTTTTCTGCGACTTCTAGCTTCCGGTGCTCTGCTGTTTCTAGTTCAACATATCTTTGGATCAGGGTTGTGGCTATGATTTCAGTGTGGAAAGATTCGAGTTTCATCTCTTCTGGAGTAATTGCTTCCTCGCCATAGAGTAGGTGGAATGGGGTGAAGTTTGTTGATCTCGTCTTGGAGATGTTGTGGCCCCATACTAATGTTATCAGTTCCTAGGCCCACATGCCTTTTTGGTCATTCTTGTCTTTCATCGGAGCTTTTGAGATGGTTGTGAATATCTCCGCATTTGCTCTTTCAACTACACCATTTGACTGTGGGCTTTGCTCTTGGTTCGTTTGTTCTTCTACATTCTTCTTTGTCATTGCATTCTTCCTCTTTTTCTTTATTGACTTCATTGATCACGCTGTAGCCTGGTATTGGTTTTCCCTCTATTTTTCTTGCTACCTTCTGATCACCAAAAATTGTTATTATTCCAAAAACTGATGGCATTTTCGTGCACAGATAATTCTGCCTTATGACTGCATCAAACATGTTTATGAATGGTCTCCCAAAAATCACTATGTAAGGATAATCCATGTCGACTATGTTGAAAGTGATAAGCTCTACTCTGGTTTTGTTGTCTTCTACAAAAGCAACTTTCAGGGTTTTCTTTCCTATTGCATTTATGCTGGATCCTCCGAAACCAAACAAAGCATTCCCTGGTGAGTCAAGCATTCTCCTGCTTAGACCCATTTGGTTGAAAGCCTTGAAGAAAAGAATGTCTGCTGAACTTCTGTTGTCAATGAGGATGTTGTATAGGGTGAATCCTTTGACATTCGCAGTTGCAACGAAGGCATCGTGATGTGGATAGTTGCTGATGCGGAAGTCACTTTCGTTGATAGTGATTGGGGCCAATGACCAAGCTAATCTATTTAGCAGCAGCCTGGGGGTTACTGTGTGTACTCTTCTTTCAAACTCTTTTCTTGCCCTCTTGCTTTTGTGCTCATGGTGAGATCCGCCTGTTATGGCGAAGATGTGGCCATTCGATGGTAGAACTACGTTGATTACTTGATTCTCTTGTGGGTTCTCTTGCTGTACTTGTGGAAGTGGCGCTTGATGGTGGTGCTCTTGTGCTGCTGGGGATGATAGTTTTGTTGAATGTGCTTGATTCTGTGGTATCTGAAAGGGCAGGTTATGGCTTTGCTGAGTCCAGCTATACGCCAGTTGATGATACATGATTGGTTACAGATAATGTTGTAGTGGGGGTTGCTGAGGGTACTGAAATGGGCCTTGATTGTAGCTCGAGTTGCAGCTTGATTCACGGGTGGTGCTATGGAACACATGCTTTAGGTTGTCTCCTGCGCTTGGGGCATCGTCTTTTTCTTTCTGCTCCTTCACCAGCTGCGCATATTTGCATTCTCTAGAGAAGTTCCCTTTATTCTCACCGCAAATGAAACAGTACGTTGTTCTCGAGCCTCCTCTGCACCCTCTGCCTCTTCCGCATGGAGGACAACCACCTCTGTTTGCCTGACCACCTCTGTTTCTAGGAGGTGTCCCTAGCATTAGTGCGGAAGGGGCGTATTGTTGTGCTGGTTGGTCATGGAGGTTGTTTACGTGTCAAAAGTTAAGGGCACTTCATTGATTTGCAACTTGACTTTACCTTGGGGTGCTTTGTTTGAGACTACTTCTAGCCGCTTTGCGCCTTCACAGATCTTCTTTGGATCTGGCGAACTTGCACATTTCTCAAAATAGCTCGGCTACTGTTGCTGGTGTCTCTCTTGTGAGGTATGTTGCGCAAGGTCCCATTTGCAGGCCCCATATCACTGCTTCGATTATGATGTCATCTTATCTGTTTGGTACTTGCGCTCATAGCAGTTTTAGTCTATCCATGTATGATGATAAAGGTTCGCTTTCTCCTTGAGTACAAGTCATCAGGTCTATGGTTGTCTTTTTTTTCCATCTGGAATCCTTGGAAGGTTGCCAACAGGAGCTCTTTCACTTCTACCCAATTCTGGATGGACTTTGGTTTCAAAGTCATGAACCATTCATAAGCCACGTCCTCGAGTGCCTTAATTAGAGATTTGCTAATGTCATTAGGTCTCCGCCTGCCGAGTGAACCGCTGCTTCGTAGCTTGCGATGAATTTCTGGGGTTTGTCTTTCCGTCAAAAGTTAGTAGTCTGGGCTTGTAGTTGACTGGCCATGGGCATCTCTGGAGTTCTGGTGACAATGGTGAAGCTGTGTATCGAAATCTGTTAGTGCATTGCCAATGGTGCTAGAAATGCTACTTGAGATGCCGGTGCTGGTGCATTGGGAGTCACACCTTGGACTGGCACTTGGGCCGATATCTGCACTGCTTGCAATTGCTCTATTTCTCTCTGTAATGCCTGTCTTCAGGCTTCTGCTTCTTGTATTGCTTGTTGTGTGGCCGCCTCGCGGTTTCTGGCGCTGATTTGTTGTGCAAGCTGATCTCACTGTCCTTGGAGTGTTGCGATCTCGTTCTGATGATCGTCGAGACGTTTGAGTAGTCTCGCATGATTGTTGAGTTGATTTTCCTCCGGAAGCAGCTCCGCTGCTGCTTCGTCACCATCTTGAGGTAAGTCTTCGTCTACGCCATCTGTAGCTTCCGGTGGAGGATCGTGCAGAAGCTAGAGTGGGGGATCACATGGAAGCTAAAGCTGAAGGTTCTCTGACTGTCCTGGATTAGCCATGGATGTTTCGGCTGTGGCCAGGGCTATAACGCCTGGTCTTGAAGCTGTTCCTTTCGTCGTCTTCCCGCGAGCCATGGAATGTCCAAACATCAACCACGAACAGCGCCAATGTTGGTGTTTGATCCAACTGCCGAACACCTGAGGTGGAACTAATACCTAAAGACAAAAGCAAAAACAAAGTGAAAGCTTACGAGGAGATCAACGGAGCAAAATTATCTCTTCCATTAATCTCTGGTTCTGTCCCCTTTTTACAATGCCCCTCAGGGGATATTTATAGAGGTCCGTAAATCTTTACAAGACACAAATGCCCTCTGCTACCCACTCCCTACTCTTTAGTACCGCCTAGGGCGAGGGGTAGAAGCGGCCATTTGCGCCCCATCTCGTCCCCCGGAGGGCCATGGCCTCGCAGGACGGCCCACAAGGGCCCATCGCCAATCTCGGCCCCCGTCGGCCCACGTCCACCTGCACACACGAAGTAGACACGTTACTAGCAAAATACACCTGTAGCTACTGTACTGCACTCCAACCACGGCTTCCGCCGTTCTTTCTCCCAAAAGGTGCCAATGCAACATTCGCAACACACTGCTTAGCTCCGCCCCCGAAAGACAGCAACCATGACTTTCGCTGTCGGAGCCTTAGCGACACCGTCCTTCACGGAAGCTTTTACTGCAGACTCCCACGGAAGACCATGGCCTCAGCTTTCGCATGGGATTGTAGTCATAGCTTCCGCGGCCCAGACTTTTACGACGTGGTCTTCCGCGGAGCCCCTCGATGTTGGCCTCCACGGGAGACTATAGTGTTCACTTCCACAATTTGTCGCATCTCGAAAATCCATCGAAAGTACCGGCGCTGGGCAGTTGGTGGTGGTCTTTCGGTGCCACCCCAACAGGCTCCTTGCAAGGAGACGCGGGAAGCCAAAGCCCTAGCACATGGGGCTTTATTAGAAATTAAAAAGGGTTTGGCGAGCCTATCGAGGACCACCTAGCCAACTGAGGACCCAGCCCTCGAGCACGCGTGTGGCCACTCTCAACTGGACTTTGACTGAGCTGCTGCCCTGACCCGTCCTCCGCATCGCTCCATTCTGGTGGCTGCTCCCTATGTGGATCTATGCAAACAGACATCTTTCACATTGATTGGGGTGGGAGGCCCCTCCATGTATATATGTGGCTCACTAGGTGAGGTGACATGTATTGTGGCATGCATTGTGGCAGTAGGAGTCCAAAAGAGTAGAGTTAATTTGATGGTCTAGGTGAGGTGACATGTAGTAAGCTTGTAAGATGTTTAGTAACCTCATATTTGTCTGCAAAATTTAATGCTATTGTAATTGTGTTTCATCAAAACATTAATCTGATGAAAGTTGTGCGGCCCTGTACCCTGACAAAATAAATCTCAAGGCCATGCATCATATATTCCATCCAAAACTAATTAATCTATCCAACCAAAATACGGCTGAGGATTTTAATGCACATTAGTCCACTTTGATTGTTTCATTGATATGGACATAAGTTTTCACATTCATAAATACATACTCAGTATAGAGTAAGAAACCCAAATATCTACGTACCAGCGCTTCAGTGAAGAATACATGGATGTATAATGTTTTAAACTGCAAACATTTGTAAGTAGAGTAAAAGATACAATGCAGATAGCAGAGACTTGTTATGATCCATTATTCACAGCCGACAAATATATGCTTATGGTAGGTTTTTGGACTCCTGTTTTGTCAGGTTATAATTGTTTTTCAGTTTTTTCCCACCGTTGCATGCGCTGGGCTCCGGCAGTTCAGACGGGACGACCGGTTCAACTACCGAGATTGCACTACACGTTGCATTTTTTTCTCTTGTTTTTTGGCTGGATGGATCCTCCGGTTCAAGGACGAGACACGGTTTTTGGCCAGTTTTGCATGACTGAATTAGAGACTCACTGTAAGCACTCGCTCACATGTGACACATAAAAATTATGAAGAGAAAATTTTGCTAATATCATGTATAGAGATTAAGATACACGGTAGGCATGTGATGGCCAACGGGGCCGGGACATGCATATAGAGTCATTGCACAAGTTTGAGAACAATGTCGTTGAGTGAGCCTCCTCTCAAGGATCACGAACTGTCCATTTTCATCGCAAGATCCAACTAAAAAATCAGCATACCGGGACGGTTAGCCTTAAACTTTGCTTCCTAGTGTCTACCATGCCTAGCCTGTAATAATGTACTTATCTCTCGTGGGTAGCTTTTTCGCTCCTGCTGCTGACTACAAGTGCACTTTCACTATCATTTATACGCCAGCCTTCTGTTGCTTTCGAGCTCTAAGATGCCCAATATATATACTCGTAGATAGAATAGAACTAGTGGGAGGTAGATGCGTCCACGACTCGATTTATTGTATGTTTGTACTTGTAAATTGGTGATAGGTGAGGTGTGTGATATTTAATAACATCAGGTATGTCTGAGAAATGGAAGGCTTTAGCGTATGTACATTATTCCATCTCTCTGAGCCTTTTACCTGTGTGTCATTATGAAAGTTCAACCAGACTTGTGTATCACTGAAAAATTAAAACGGACCTGTGTGCCATCGCCCATCTTTTCTTATACCTGTGTGCCATTCCGTCCAAGTTCTATGAAAGTTGCTCCGTTTGGATGGTCTGACATGTGGGACCTGAGTAGCAGAATGTCCAAAATACCCCTATGTTATTTTCCCCATCCCACACGCTCGGCCCGTCGCAAAGCGTCGTGGCTCCCTCATCCCGTCACGGCTCCCCCACCTGACGCGAAGTGGAGCAGCAGGCGACGCCGCCGCTGTTCCCCATCACGCACCAGCGACCGGTGGCTTCGCCCCTATCATGTTTCTCTATATCTCCCCCTGCCCTGCACCACAGTTCGAACGTGTGCACCTCTTTAACCATCTGCACCTCGATATATACCTCCCACCTCTCTTTCTGGTACCCTGGTGAACACCTCTTTAACCATAAGCATGTCCTGCCCCGTAGCAACGCATGCATGGTGTATATTTTCTAGTTAAATCAATAGAGAACATGATAGGAAACTGAAGAAATTTCCAAGTGCACGAGAAATAACAATCCGAATAGAAGAAACATTGAACCCATTTATAGCACAAGCACAAGTGCACAACAATACAAACATCACTTGGAACCCTATTGAGTAGCGACATAACCATACGACTCGTGGAGTCACAATGCTATCCAATAATCCACATATATATGCATAAAAGGCGGTACATTAGTGTTTTGGACAATACTAGGTACAAACTACATACTGGAGATGGCAGGAACACGATCCGTAGATTACGGACTACAAATTGGATTCATAGTATATTATATTATGAATCAGTAGCAGCCAACTGCAGCGCCAGGCTTACCATGCATTCTGAAACCAATGAGCCCAGTGACTGAAACTATCCCTATGCATGTCGCGGGCCTGCATCGTTTTCCGCTACAGTCCTCACAGCTTCTTGCTCGTCAAACTCCGAGGGCGTCGCCGCCTCGCTGGATGTCCTGGCTTCATTTTGCTCTGATGCCCCGCCTGGTGCCTGTAGGTCTTCACGGAAGTTGAATGCGTATAATACAGCCTCCGGTGGCGGTGGATTATAATCAGATTTAAAAAGGCCGATCTGCGATGCCACGTCCCCAAGACCATGATGCACCATGAGTAACCAGACAAAGGTGATGAGCTCGCCTCCTTCGCTAAGCTGCCGTGCGTGGAGCTCTCCGCGGCATTTACCAGCAGCCTCAACCACATCTCCTTGATCTCCAGTCCAAATGGCACGTAAGGCTCGTTAGTCTCTGGATAGGGGGGGCCAATGTGTTTCGCCGATAAGTGGTGAGCCCATGTATTTTAGGAACTCCACTGACGTTGTATAACAGACCAGAAAGTCTAGCTTGGTCGCCCCTTCACGTTGATTATTGCGAACCCATTTGAGTAGATCAGATCCAAGATTTTCTGCAGTAGCCGTGCTGACTGGCAACATGGATGGATGCACCATCATCAGGTACATCATGTAATTCGATAGCGTCTCACATTCCTCCTTAAGTCGCAAAGTTACATCCGTGTTGGTGTGGGCGAAGTGTCTACTTATATGCAAATCTGTGTGTATTTGCAGAAGATAAAGGGCACGATCAAAAGGCAGCCTCAGTATATAATTCAATCTCATGCCAAGACACTCCGTAAGAATCCTCTGCCATGAATTTTCATAACACTGCTGATAATCCCCTTCCCTGATGTGCTAGAATCATCAATGTGGTGGACGTACCATAAGTTTCTCCATTGCTTGTCCAGACCAATAACACTGATAGTCTTTGACAATATTCTGTTGTTCGGATGTCACAGCAATGCAGTAATCCATCAAATTAAACTTCCCAATGGACGTCCGGTGCACGCTCTTGTTACAGTAATGATGAATAGCCTCAGAAAAGGACGAAGGAAATTTGCAAAGGCGATGAAGAAAGGTACCCTGCTTCAAGTGTTGCCATCACCACAGCAATAGAACAGATTTTCATAAACATGGCCCCAGTAAATCATGTATAGGTAATCGTGACATTGACCCTGTTGGGCTTGTGGGCACCATTTTCGCTCCTCATCAGCAGGAATAGAAGGAAGGCAACGACCATCAAGGTCTGGGAAGCACACCGAAATAGGACACCAGTCCATCTCTGCAGCCTTAGTGTAGAGGAGATCGAACATCATGCCAAGCTCCATCATTACCATCTTCAGCTTCCCTTCTCCTTGTTCATAGTTCCGGAAAGTTCCCACAAGTTTATACCAATTCCAGAGTCCCAGCTGGAATACAGTCCGCCCCACAAATAAACCTCGAGCAAGAAGCACGGTCTGAAGAGCATATGATTCCTTGCTTGGATACACCGCGTACTGTTCTGATGAGTTGGTAAGTGGTGAGCTGAAGAACTCAACTGACTCGGCAAGGCCACCTCGGCTCGAACTCTTTAGTGCCCACACCCTCTCTTCATACTTGATAATTCCAGAAACAAAAACGAACATTGCAGGAATCAGTATACTGTAACTGAACCTGTGGAAAGATTTCCATAAGACATAAAAAGCGAGAACCTCCTGGGTTGCGAGATTCAACAAGTGCCTCCGCCACAGGTTATTGTCCTCCCCTTCTCCCCCGTGTTGCCCCTCCTGGGCGGCTCAGGCGGATCAACACCGCGCTTCCCTCCGGCCTGAGGCGGCGGCGGCGGCCCACGGCAGCCCCCGAAAAAGGCTCTCGGCCGGCCGTCTCGCGTCTCGGTGAGGCTGCTGGCCGCGTTCCATGCTGGCCCTTGGCAACCCCAGCGGTTGGTACACGGGGACGGCCACCGCCGGGAAGGCCGGGCCTCTTGGGGAAGGTGCCTCCTGCGCGGAGGAGGTGTCCTGCGTTGCCCACCTCCGTTGGGTGCCGGGGCATCTCGACATAGTGGTGGTGACGGCGCAGCGGCCTGTCGCTGTGGCTACCTCTTCCCCGGAACTACCGATTTGCAGCGACTGGCGACGCATCATCCCCCCATCTGGGGCTGGTGCCTCTGGATGCTTCGGGCGAAAGATCAACCTGATGGTGGCCGGGCGGATGACGCTGATGCCTTTAGCGCCACAGACCTTCCTGAAGGCGTCGTTCTATGGGCGTCATGCTCTAGTGCTACTAGTGCCGTATTCTGGGTGAAAGCCCTGCCTTAGATGCCTCTAAGGCCAGGGGCGACGGCGTCCATAGTCGCTTCTGTGGGCGTCCTTTCCTTTCTAATGGCGTCGTTGAAAAATTGGCATTGTTCCTACCGCCGGTTCCTTGTGGAGTCCCTCACTGTTCCTGTTGTGCTTCATCTCCACTCGCTTTGGTCGGTTCCACAACTCTTGACCTTGCCCAGTTTGTTGTCGTTGCTTATCTAGCGGATGCTTTGCCGCTACTGTGTCTCTCCCAGCGGATGCTTTGGCGCCTTTTGGTTCGTTGGCGGATGCGTTGCCGCCGTGGTTGCTCGGTTCATTGGCGGATACTTTGCCGCCTTTTACTAGGTGGATGCTTTGCCACCAAGGCTCGGTCTTTTGCGGAGGAAACCAATGCGTTCTTATTTGTATCGCAAGCACAGGTGTAGGTCTAAGGTGTCGGGGTCAGTCGCTCTCTCTTTGTATCTTTTTGTTATTCTTATGTGTATCCAGGTTACTAACTACTATCTTAGTGGTTTGTAATCTGTGCTATGAGAATTCTTATAGTTGATCTGTAATTTACTCCTCTTAATAAAAAACGGGCTATATCCCTGGTCGCGAAAAAACAACGGGTTGTTGTCCTCGAAAGAGAAGGCGGTGGTCGAATCTTGGCCACCTAGGTGCACAAGGAGAAAAGGCACCCAGAGAAATGGCAATGTGTCCCCAAATGACTCCCTTTCTAGCTTGTATTTGTCGTCATACCGAGAGAAGAGGCCAAGGGCGTAAACATCAACGAAGTCTGCTTCCACATAAGCCAACCATATCGAAGCCTTGAGCTGTAGCATGAAGCTAAGAAATACCATTGTCTGAATTTCCCACACACTTCACACGTGCACTAGTAACTCTGCAACTGTCGAATTGCTCATGTTGATTATTACTCCACCAGTATCGTTGTTGACACCTGAAGGAATGTTCTAAAAATATCAAAGTTAATTAACAGCATATTGATATATGATGCCACTGTTATAAGATTGGGAAGGACAACCTCCTTATCTTACTTTCTTACTATTACTAATACTAGCTGGAGGCTCCATGTTTGTTAATTCTAAAAAAAATCATAAAATTCCCACAACAACATTTGGTCCTTAATCTGATAGATTGTAATCATCATATAGCTAATAATTGCGTTGAAACACCAACATAGATGATAATACTCATTAGATCTATTTAATTTATAAAAAATTACCCACCACCCTCATTACATTTAAAATACATAAGTACCCCTAATTTGGTATCTAAATTGTCTAGCTCTACTGTCACACTAAATTTTAAAGGATAAAAATAGAATATATAAATAGCCTTATATGCGCCTCAGGAACAGTCGCACATATAAGATGACAAATTACAGAGAGTATCATCACTCTGTTTATTACATAGCGAACCAATATTTATTACAGAGTTTTGCACAAAAACAAATAGATAACTAATATAACTTTATTGTGGAAGCTCCACACAGGGACACGCCAACTGGTGAACACCAAGCCTAGTACTCATCACGATAGCTCTCATTCTAACCTTCATCTGTTACCCATCCGGGATTTTCCAAAATTGAAAGTAAAGCAAGCGTAAGTACACAACCGTACTCAAACAAGCATAACATGGGTTAATGGGGCTCAATTAAGCTGATGCTATTTGACTGCATTTAGCTTTTATAAGATTATCAATTTGAGCAATTAAGTAGCATCAAGATAGCAAGTATTTCCCGAAACCATCATGATCAATGTAACATAAATGAATGTATAGCAGTAACGACATTAAAAAGATCATCTTAACAATTTAAGAACTATTGTCCCTAATGTAAATGTGTCAAGGCCGCCCTAAACGTAGGGCACGGATAATATATTGATTTAAACTCTGCGCATAGGTGTACACTTTCATTGTGAGTCATGTTCTATAGTAAAGTGGGTTAATTACTCCCAAGTCACCACAAAACATATAAAGCCCCCTATAGATTCTTCTAACCAATCAGGGACGCGGAACCATTAAGTGTAGGAACCCCCTTCCAATATGGCACAATCCTTCCCGGCTATACTCATAAGGCAGAGGCCGTCCTATACCCAACTCACAGACCACTAACAAGCTAGAAAGAGGGTCTACAGGTGACTAGAGTCAGAGCCATATAGCCCTCGCAGTTGTATGGAATATCCATGACAAATCACTTATAGACAAGATCTCATGTTTGTTAAGAGTCATCGTTATCATCGGTAGCATAAACATACATCACGTTATGAGATCATGACCAATAGAGCACTAGTATCACTACTACCCAATGCAACCCAAGGTTTTCAAGGAATCTGGATATCAAAGCTAGTTATAATCTCTAGGTCATCAAAGAAAACACATGCATATGAATTATTATTTATAGTGAATAGGTAACAAGGAAGATCCATGCTATACTTGCCTTGATTCACAAAGTCTTGCTGATCCTGCTGATCCTCAAAGTAGCCTTACTCAACAAAACCCTCATCGTCTGAACTCGATCGACATTAACAATTAACACCATGCAAGCCAATCGAGCATACATACACAAAGTAAACAAAGAGTTATTAGAGGAACAACATACCAATCTTATCAAAACAGAATAAAAAGCTTATAGAACTATTCTACATGCTGCCACGATCACACAGACGTCAAGTTCACCGAAAACAGAGTTATAACGGCGAAGATATGAATTTTTAAAGATTTTCTATTGACAAATAAATACATTAAATATGAACTAAAAATATAAAGTCTACAAAATATACCATCAATGGCACCACTGCGTAGATTACAAAATTATGAACCTAACGAAATTTGAACGGATCAAAACAGAGTTAAAACGGAGAAGTCATAAACGTTTGAAAATAATGGCAAAACTGTAAATAGATAAAAACGTATTTTGAAACTAAAAAAGGAAAAATACGTCTTTTAGAGGATAAAACATATTCGGTGATCTGTTAAAGGAAAAATATGCCTTCCAGTGGACAAAACGTACTTGAAATCTGCTAAGAAGAAAGTACGCTTTCCAGTGAGCAAAGCGTAATCGGTGAAAACCGCTAAGGGCTCTTAAAAGAATAGAGAAAAGGCCAGGGTTTTTGGCAAAAGTGCCGGCCGAAGGGGTACGGGCGAACTAGACCCGTTGTATCTGAGATTGACGGCTCGGATCTGATCGGGGAGTCGGCCTCGCCGGGGAAGACGGCCGGCTCGGTTGTTGGCCATGGCCGGCGGCGTGGACCTCACCGAAAAACTAAAAACCGAACCTACAGACCTCAGTTTGACTCGAGACTTGAACCAATCGAGAGCGGGGCTCAAGGCGGTCTCACTGGTATGGGAAGATGGGAACCCAAGCGGCTAAAGACGGCCCGTGACCGGCGACGGCGGCAGCGAGCTCACCGGCGTGCATAGAGCGAGAGCTACGGCCCACTAATCTTCTCGGGATAGGTGTCAAACGAAAGCGGAACTCAAGGCAATCTCACCTGCGGCGAAGATGAAGCTCGAGGTGAACGGAGGCGGACCAATTGCGGCTGACAGCGGACAGCGGCGGGCTGCGGGTAGCAATCAACACCGAGTGAGCACGATAGATCGAAATTGACAGCACCAACGTGTTCACGGGGTCAAGGTGGAGCTCTAGGATCAACTTACGCCAAAATATAACCTACGGCCGCGACGAATTTCGAGCTCTGGCGGATGGCGGTAATGGCGGCAATGGCGGCTAGGGTTGGCGCTGCAGCTCCAACCGACAAGACGGTGCTGGCGGCTAGGTTTAGAAGGTGGATGGGAACGCGGATTCAATGATTAAATAGCTCAAAGCACGGGGGCGGGCGACCGGTCGCGCGGAGGCGGCGCGGGTCGGAGTTGGTCTCCGCGTCCGGCTCGACTCCAGTCGAAGGAGTATGAAGGTGGTGCGGGTCCCACGCGTCAGCGACACACAGCAGGAGGCGGACGCGGGCGCGCGGTGCGGCGGCCTTGCTGGGCCTCGGCCTGGCAGCCCAAGAAGGAGGGAGGCGCGCGCGCTCGCTGCGGCTAGGCCGGGAGGCGAGTTGGGCCGAGCGGCTGCGGGGAGAGAAGCGGGCCGAGTGCGGGGGAAAGAAGCAGGCCGAGCGGCCAGTTGGGCTGAAAGGAAGAAAGGGAAGAAGGAGGGAAAAGAAATTGTTTTTCTTTTATTTGAATTTTTTTCAAATGCATTTTCAAAAGATTTTGAATTCTAAATCAACTCCAACCAAAACCAAACATCACAAAATAAATTATGCACTAGCATGAATGCACATACACATGTATCTAGCCATGATATAATTTTATTTCTGAAAAATATTTTATTTTGCCTAGGTTAAATGCCACAAAAATACTAAATTAGATTAAATTGATTATTTTCAAATTCATGAAAAATTTAGGGTGTTACATCTGCCATTATGAAATATAATTGAAAATAATCGCCAAATTTTTATATATAAATTAGCCACCTATGCCTTTATCAAAGATAATTCATACCTCCCAAGATTTTATTAACATCTAAATTACTCACACTTTCCATTACTATAAATAGTTCAAAAATAACTACCTAACATTGCATCTAATTGCCGATTCAAGATATAAAGAGGTGCCGTACAAACCCACAAATGCCATGCCTTTATATCTGATACCCCTAGACGCTTGCAACTTGCTTGCGCAGCGGTCAGCCTGCACAACATGGCATCTCTCGCGAGGACTGAGCGCTAGCTCAGTTGGTGGGAGCCGCGGGTGTGCAGCCCACCCGTCCGGGTTAGATGCTGGGCATCGACATCTAAGGTGTCTCACCCGGAACAGCGTTTCCTAAATAATTTTCGTAGCTGTGCAACAATGGTTAAGTGACATGCCTGTCGTGCTTGGAGTCTTCAGATACCTCTCAGCTGTGTTTTAGTGTCTAAATATAGTTATAGGTTTGTTTGTATACAGTACGCATATGGTGATGTGTGTGCGTTCATGTGGTGTGGTAGTGTGTGTATCCGAACATATACTACAGCTGTAATTAGATGAGCGGGTGTCAAAAAACATGGCATCTCTCTCACTTCCATATACGGGCACTTCCTGCCGCTGCACAACGTCACTTGCTTTTGCGGCAATCCATACACTACACCAAACTGGAATAGTCTTCATGGCCACGAATTTCCTTGGAGGCTAAAATCAAACCGCCAAGGAAACTATAATTTCCTTGATTGTACTATTAGACACTCAAGGAAACTTATATACCTTGACGGTCTAAGTACACCACCAATGAATTTGTATGTTTCCTTGAGTATAACTATAAACAACCAAGAAAACTACTATTTTCTTGACTGTTATTCTTAACTGCCAAAGAAAGTACCTATTTCTTTGGATGTTATTATAAACCGTCAAATAAACAATTATTTTTTTGACGGTTATTAAATTTTCTCGAAGGTTGACAGTCAAGGAAATGCTTATAAGTATTTTGGTGACTCTGAATGAAAAAAAACAATAATATCTTAAAGGTGTCTAAAAATTCTAAAATTTTGTATGATATCATAATATGTTGTACTAACTTTACATAAAATTTACATATCATAATAACAAAGTTGGACTATACATGATTCACAAATAGATAAAGCTCACATAGTTCTCACATAGTTACATAACTATGTGAGAGATGCTTTCATTTTGTGAGCCATGTATATTCCAACTCTGTAGAAATGACTTGAAATTTTTTTTGGCGTGCATTCCGACCTAAAGTATGTCAACACACAAAATCTTACATTTTTGTGATCAACTTAAGTTATTATTTTATTTATTTATGCTCAACTAGAGAAATGACATGGAATTAGCCCTTCAAAATAATATAATTTTTTATCCACCTCCATCAAATTTGGTTCATTGGACCATGTGAGACTAGATGTAAACATTTGGTACCATTTTACCTCATTTCTATGGCAGCCTTAGTTCAACCTCTAATTATTCTATATCGTGGCAGCAATTCATTTAAACTATAAAAAATAAAAAACCACCTCTGAAAAACCTAAAATTTATACATTCCTTAACTTTTGGCACATACAAGGTTGAGAAAATTTTTTTAAGAACATACAACATCGAAATGCAAAATTGAAAGTTGTAGTTAGAGATCTATGACAATAAAAAGGCAAAATACGAAAATAATTATGGGAGGCAAAATACACAACAGTAATGGGCTAGCAGAACGTTTGTTCAGCCCAGAAACAAAATTGGCAGCACGCCTCGCCCCCGGTCGTCGGATCAGATGGACGGTCATAATCCAAACCCTAGCAAATAAAAGTCGGACCCTCCCCATGCCTTATCTCCAGACTCCAGCCGCCGCCCTCTCATGCATCGAAACAGAAAAAACTCTTGTCGCTCCCCTGCACACGCACACAACAGACCCATCTCCCTCCCCCACTCGTCGGCGACTCGGCGTGCCCAACCTCCCTTGTCGTTCTTGGCTCGCCGGCCATCCTCTCCCTGCCGTTCTCCACTTCCACACTCTCCTCTCCCAATGCCGTGCCGTACGCTACGAGCACCCCCAACGCTGGCGACATGAGATCCCCAAGCGGCACTGCGAGATCCCTGAGCGGCAACGCGAGATCCCCGGCAGCGGCGTGAGCTGCCCCAGGTGGCGGGACGAGATCCCCAGGTAGCTCGAGCTCCCCTGGCGGTATGGTTAAAGTAAGCACCCTTTCTTTGCCCTTCCTGCTGTCCCGAGCCAAGCACCAGACAAACCCAAAATTGATCTATTTGGCAATTTGTATTTTGATCAAATCTAATCACAAGCGTATGCACCCTTTCCCCTCCCTACTCTAGCTGCTCGAATGGCACCAGGTGCATCATGGATTGAACAGTGGACGTAGATCCTTGGCAGTCACTACTACTACTACTGCTGCAAGATAAGCACTCACTGTTTGATGCTAAAAAAACCTTTTTTGTATGCTCTACCTGAAGATCAAATTAGTGTGACAGGAGGTAGTAGTATGTTCACAACATTTTTTCAGACTTCACCAACAAAATAATTATGTAGTTGATAACAATATTTTCTGTTGATTTCCGAAAATGCAGAACTGCTCGTTCAGTTGTTCTGGTTCATTACTTGTCTGCAGTAGTGAGGACAGAAAGAAAGAGTAAATCAGTAGATCAGTAGACTGTTTACCATAGAAGAGTAGATCCGTAGACAGTTTACCATAGAAGAGAACACAGCTGGGGCACGCGCGTGGCCGGCGGGGCCAATCAGGACCGGCTGTCGGCAGAGAGGGAGGGGTTGGCGGACGGTGGACGGCGGACAGCAGACGGTGGACGACGGCGCGGGCCGCCTTGGCCGTGCGACGGCTTGGGGGCGCGGCAGCGGGCGCGCAGCGACGGTGGCGGGGAGGCGGGCGCGCGGCGGTGGTGGCGGGTGTGCGGCGGCGGTGGCCGGGTGGCGGGCGCGCGGCAGTTCTGGCGGGGTGGCGAGCGTGCGGCGGCGGCGGCGCGATGGTGCGTCGGGGGCGGGGGCTGGTAGGGGTGTGCCTGCAGGAGTTAGGGTTTGGGGGTGTGGTGGGTCGGTCGGCTTTGGTTATGTCCCTTTTTTCTTTTTTTTTGAATAACCTTTGCCGAGTACTATTGGCAGGCTCTTGGCAAAGTCCTATCTTTGCCGAGTGCCCCGGGTTGGCACTCGGCAAAGGCCTGGATTTGTCGAGTGGCTTACCTGGCACTCGGCACAATATATTTTTTTTCTTTTTTGAAGTCCGAAAATCACGAAACTTGGCGACACATCGTGTTATCACATGTGGTGGCTATGGTAAAAAATTGAGAAGGTTTCGAGCAAGTTGCGACGTCGGATGTCTAAGACCCAGACTTCTCCACATGTGATCAATTTTGATCACATGTGGAGAAGTCTGTGTTTTCGACATCCGACATCGCAACTTGCTCGAAACCTTCTCAATTTTTTACCATAGCCTCCACATACGATAACACGATGTGTCCTCGTGATTTTCGGACTTCATTTGCATTTTATATAATTTTAAATCACTTGGTCCGCGCGTAACTCGATATGTTACGTCAACGAGAAGGTCGAGATTTCATGTGAGGTCCTGGTTACGGCCTCAAAATACACCAAATATCACGACTATCATTTTTTGAATCGCTAAATTGCATTATTCTATGTACCTGCAGTTTAAATTTGAATTATCCAAAAAATTCACCTAAACAAAATAAATGAATTAAATATAGAAAAAAGTAAAAATTTCCCCAAATTTGAAAAAGGAGCTATATTTACTATAGAAAGGCCTCAGAAAAATTATGGCTATAAAAAAGGGAAAAAGTTAAACTTTACTGAGAGCCATGCAGGGCACTCAGCAAAGCCAGGTCTTTGCTGAGTGCCAACCTGAGGCACTTGGCAAAGACAGGACTTTGCTGAGTGCCCCGGGCTGGCACTCGGCAAAGGATTTCAAAAAAAATAAAATAAAATCAAAACCTTCCAGCTGGTGACGGTTAAAAAATCTTTGCCGAGTGCCTAACGCCAAGGCACTCAACAAAGGCTGATGGTGGATGGCCGTCGTTCGGTCATCAATCCTCGTCGACGGCTGGTCTTTGCCGAGTGCCAGGCACTCGGCAAAGTTTTCCTTTGCTGACGGCCTGACGTTGCCGAGTGCCAAGCACTCAGCAAAGACTACTTCACCGAGTGCATATCTTTACCGAGTGCCGCCTGGTCAGGCACTCGGCAAAGACAGGTTTTGCCGAGTGCCCGACGGAATGCACTCAGAAAAGATTTTTGCACTCAGCAAATTGAGGTTTTCTGGTAGTGTTACGCTGTCGATGGGAATGCAATATTTGGGCGGGATAATGTACACACATTTAATTTCTCCAGATCGTTGGAGATGGAGATGATGGAGAGCAGTGAGTTGCTCCAAGACGAGGGATGGGGAGAGCTCGCGTTGTTACTCCTGGGGTGGGTGGTCAAAGTGGGAGGTAGCTAGTAGAGAGCTTGTGTTGCCTCCCTTCCCAGGCTCCATATTCCTAGGCCACCGGCAACAAAGCAAAAGCACCACTCGATCACACGCCAGGGATAGTATACGATTTCTTGCTTGCTGCTGTCTGGGAGCCTGGGAGGGTGGTGCCCTTTTTAGATCAAAGGCATTCACCCGGCTTTATTGAAAGCTTAACGAAGACCAATGATCCGGATACTGGGGATCCTAGTTTACATAATGCAGCTCCGTGCACCTCGATATCTCCTATCAAAACAAAAGCAAAAGAAGGCTTCCACCTAGAAACGAGCTCTAGCCAGACAGAACCCTGTTAGCAACTCTAGTAGCACGACTTCAAACAGATACAATTTTGCCTCAACTTAAAGGAAAACAACATGCAGTACAAGGCAAACTGAAAGGTAGCTCTTCCTTCCTCCCTACGCCAGCTGAGCAGCCCGCGACGTCAGCAAGTGAATGACATCTTCGGCCTTCGGCTTCATCTTTGGTTTGAGCAGTGGCGTCCATGACTTGAACAGCGTCAGAGATTTGAAGATGACTATCGTTGGCGAGGAGAGGACCTTCTTGTTAAAGATAACATCATTTCTAGTCTTCCATAGTGTCCACAATGCACCTGCGCATACATGGAGTGTAATTTTCCTGGTTATACCTGGACATTCATCAACAATCTCTTGTATGAATTCTGAACATTTGGTTGGGGATTTTTCCCAGCCAAGATTATCTCTTAGGAATGACCAGAGAAATATAGCAATGGGGCACTGGAATAGAATGTGGTCTGCTGTCTCAAGCTTCCCACACGTCATACATTCTGGCTCCCCTGACCAATTTTTGTGTTTTAATTACTCCCAATTGAATTCTATCATGGGTGGCCATCCATAAAATTTTTTTTACTTTTAGAGGAATAATGCTCTTCCAGATTGTCATCATCTGTACATCTCTAACGCCATTGAATGTTAGAGCTCTATATGAAGATTTGGAGGTATATTTCCCAGTCTATTTTAGTGCCCAGACCACTTTATCTCTCTCATCTAACCGCTCTACATTATTCAGCAAGTCCTGTAATTCTACCAAATCTGAACCAAGCATTCCTGTAAGCTGTCTTCTGAACTGTAAGACCCACTGTCCATCTATACATGCTTCTGCCACACCGATATCAGGTTTGGAAGCTATCTGGTACAGTCTATAGAACCCAACTATGAGTGAGGCTCCCCCCATCCAGAAATCAATCCAGAATTTTGTTTGTTTGCCACTGTTGACTACAACAACTCTACCCTTTTGGTATTCCTCGCTAAGATCAAGTAAAGATCTCCAGAATTGGGACCCATATCTTCTTTTTATCTGATATATACTTTTGTCACCCAGACATTTCTTTCTTAGCAAAGAGCAGCATAGGCTGGAATCATCCCTTTCCAGCTTATCAATCCACTTAACCATGAGGCAAGTATTCATAGCTCTCACATCTGTGAATCCTAGACCACCAAACTCTTTTGTTCTAGCCAGGGTTTCCCACTTCACCATGTGGTACTTCCTTTTTTGGCTGTTTCCTTGCCAGTAAAATCTTGATCTAAGGGTATCAATCACTTGGAAGTTACCTTCATACGGAGTGTACACACCCATTGTATATATTGGTATACTTAACAAACATGATTCTAACAAGGTAGCTTTACCTCCTGAGGTCAAGAACTCACATTGCCAGGTACCCAATCTTTTATCTATATTATCACTAACATACCTGAATTGAGCGTTTGATATCTTGCAATCATCGCCTCATAGCATGATAAGATCAGTTTAATGTGTGCCAGGTTTTGTTAACTGAATGGAAGGAGAATTACTATATCATCGGCATACTGTAGATGTGTTAATCCACTAGGTATTAAGTGAGGGACCAAGCCCTGAATAACTCCTTCCTGGCCAGCTCTAGTCAACATGGCAGATAGAGATATGCTACTAGATTGAAGAGCAAGGGGGATAGGGGGTCCCTCTGCCTTAAACCTTTGAAGCTCTTAAAGAAATTACCTCTCTCTCCATTGATGTCTAGACATACTTTACCTCCTTTGAAAGCTTTGTTTATCCGGTCTATCCAATTGTCAGAAAAACCCTTTCTATGGAGAACCTCATCTAAGAAAGACCAGCTCACTTTATCATAGGTTTTTTTGAAGTCTAGTTTGAGAATAATCCCAGTAGCTCTGTTGACCCTTAGCTCATGTAGTACTTCTTGTAATATCACTACTTCCTCCAGAATATTCCTGCTTGGTATGAAAGAAGTTTGAAAAGGGCTAATAATCTTGCCAATAACTCTTGTAAGTCCAACAGTCAAGACATTGGTGATTATCTTGTAGATAACATTTAGTAGGCAGATCAGTCTAAACTGCTTGATATGAGATGCTGGCTTCACCTTTGGTAGAAAAATGATAACTGTAATTAAGTCACCACAGGTCTAGCACTCCAATTGCAAACTCTCTAACATTTCAAGAATCACACCCCTCATATTTGACTAGAAGCTCTTGAAAAATTCTATTGAAAAACCATCAGGACCAGGAGCAGTGTTACCTCTAATCTCTTTCACTACTAGGTCAAGTTCTTCCCCTGAAAATGGTTGTTGATCTCCAGCCCATACATCCTCTCTCAAATGCATATTAGCAGTGTTTGCTCTCCCAAATAACTCTTTACAGTAGTTGGTTACATATTCTTTGAGTTCTGAGGGATTAGTAATATTCACACCATCATTTTCTGGCATGGTTATCTTCATTTTCCTCTTCCTACCAATTGCACATTTGTGAAAATAACTGGTATTAGAGTCCCCTTCTAGAATCCACTTCTCTCCCCCTCTCCTTTGCCATTGTCTTTCTTCATCCACAAGAATTTGTTGTAACTGAGTCTCTAGTTCATATCTCTATTCCCACTCTGCCTGATTTAGATCCCCGTTGTCACATGCTTCATCTAACTCAGCAATCCTTCTTACCAGGTCTTGTTTAGCTCTTTTTTGATAACTATCACAATTCTGTCCTCACCCTTTAGTAGCTCTTCTAATCTTTCGTGACACAATATGCCAGTGATCAAGCACATGATATTTATATCTGGATGGCCATTTTTGCCTAACCTAGTCTCCGAAACCCTCTTGATGCAGCCAATGGTTATTGAATCTAAAATAATGTGTGCCCATGGACCCTAGACCACCAATGTTCAGGATTAGGGAATTGTGATCAGATCCCACTCTTGGAGCAGTTAATACTGAAACAAGATTAAAGTTGTCCTCTATGTCATTTGAAATTAGAACTCTATCTAGAACACATATTATGGGTGGATTTTGTTTGTTACTCCATGTGTACCTGCTACCTGACCTTTGTACCTCTCTTAAAGATGCCACACTTATCAACTCACTAAAGCCATCCATTAGTGGAAGATTGACATTACCTGAAGATTTTTTCGCTATTTTACTTACTAAATTGAAATGTCCTCCAATGATGACTGGGATTTCAGAGGATTGTATAATGGTAGATAACTCTTCTAAGAACTCAGGTTTCCCTTCATCATGAGCAGGCCCATAAACATTAATCAACTTCCATCTATAAGAGTCATTATGAAGGCATATATCTGCACTCTGGAAAAACTCCCCCTGATTTGTGTCAGTCACTTGGGCAATATCTCTATCTATTCCCATCAACATACATCTAGAGTGACCCTTACAAGGCAGGCAAAGCCAAACCATATCTCTGTGGCCAGCAAACCTGTCTAGTTCTCTTTGTCTAAAAGAAGTTTTAATAGTTTCTTGCAAGCAGATACAATCAAGTCATACTTTGCAATTAACTCTAACAAAGATCTCCTTCTACATGTACCCCCCCCCCAGTCTTCTAATATTCCAGAAGAGAATTTTCATTTTGGATGATTGTTGTTATAAGATAACTCTAAACTAGCATTAGTCAAAACATCTATAACATTCTCATCACTTTGATTAATAACTCTTACTCAGCATTATCCATAGAACAATCATTACTATCTCTAGACATCTCTAAGATTCTATTTTTGCCAGTTTTAATGCTTTATCAGCATTTTGTTTGGCTTGGATGATAGAAATATTTGCCAGTTTAACTTCGTCATCATGACCCAATGAAAAACCACAAGCCATGGCAACAATTGAAATATGGGACATAGAAACATAATTGGGGTTAAGAGTAGGATGGATAGGAATAGTTGGTATACCTTTTGGTTTTGCAGCTGCCAACTTCTTATTCCCCAGGGCTTCTTCTTGGGCTTTCTTGGACATTGCAGACTCTAGATAGGCATGTTGTCACTCATACCTCTTGCACTGTGTCTTGTTGTTTGGGGAGGATCGATCATTGATTTTCTTCTATCACTCTTCATCACCCCTACTGATCACCTTCAACACTGTATTCTCTAGGCTCTGAGTGTCTGTGTGTTTCCACCACTATATCCCTAAAGGAATTGGCAAATCTGCGTTACCATTGTGTTCAGCCATGTTGATTGATTTTGCCACCTCATTCATATCTTGTACTATATTAGAGAACTGCAAGTGATTTCGACAGTCATGCATTAGGGACTTCTGAGTTTCAGTTGGGATCAGGATGTTCATTTCAATTGAGCTCATAGGAGTTATCCCTGAGGTACTGCCAGCTAGGAAGCCCCTCACATTTCCTCTTGCCCCTGTATTCTGATGTTCGGGTCTCTAGGAGTCTCTCATCCTGTTTTTTCCCATCAGTAGTGTTTGCCCAGTCACAGCTCTCTTGAGTGGAGTCAGGTTCTTTCTCATCTGTTATGTCCCCTTCTTCATCATCATTAAAATCATCATCATCAGGTTTCTTTGATCGGGGGATTTGGCTAAGCTTGTCAAGAGTAGAACCATGAAATTATTTTTCCCTTCTTGTTGATGTATACCTCAGAGGTCCCTTTGATCTGACTGGGGTCCTTGGAAGCCAGCTTGAATCCAGACTACATTCCACTGCAGTGATGTTAGGTGTACCCTCTTCAGGGTCACCATAAGTCTAGCCAGACGGAGGACTGCTTCCTCAAATTTGGCAATTTTTGGTATCCCCACCGTCCTGATCCAAACAGATTCAAGTAACTAGAATGTCCCAGGGTCTAGCTTTGTCTCCTCTACCACAACAGTAATATCCGAAGTCACAAATTGAAACTTGCCTCTCTTGGTTACAAGATTCATTACCACTCCTGATCGTATAGTGGCTAGGAACTCACTACCTGATAATCTCGTTACATCCCAATTCTGCTGAGATTCCATGAGATATTGGAATTCTATTCTAATTCTATATCTTGCACCCCTACCTTCAAGGGTTGACACCATAGCTGTGATAGGTTCTTCTGCTCTATCTTTGTTGTCAGTGACTGGTTCTGGCACATTCAAAGGGTAGAAGATCTAACCTGGTAGGCCCACAACACACAGTGGAAGACCTCCATTAAGAACTCTGTTAACATTAGAACTCTAAATTTGTTTAGTAGCTATCTAGATTTGTATTTTGTAAACATTCTTTCCAGGGCAGTTGGAGGATTTGTGCCCAGTCTCATGGCAGCTGTAACACAGAGAGGGTTTTTTGCAGACAGACTAGTGGTGTCCCTCATTCCCACAGTTGAAGCACTTCAGCATTGAGCCAGATGACTGACCTTTCCCATCATCATATTGCTGGGCGTTGTAGCTCCTTCGACAATATGCCAGCTGATGATGCAGATCGTCTTCTGTTATTTGACGCACGTCCCGCTCTTTAGCTTGTTCACCCCCGCGCTTCCGCCCTGCTGGTTCTCCTGCTTGCTGGCGCTCATCACGATAGCCGCGGCTATCAAGCTGGTAGTCATCCCGGCGCTGGTACCCCTCCCTCGGCGCCCTGTCTCGATTCCTCTAGTCCTCTCTCCCATCTCTACCATAAAATCCCCTCTTGTCCATCTTTGTAGCTACGACCTCCATGAACGAGCGATTATCTGTAGTGTTTTGCCTGCACTCCAAATCTTTGAATCTCTTCTCCTTTTGCTAGGAAGTGCTCCGCTTCTTGGTCCCAAACCCTAGTCTTATCAACCCACACCCATCTCTGAATCTGGGGTTTGGGTGACGGCGATGGAGGGCGGATGTAAGAGTGGAAAAAAAGGTCCTCCAGAGATAAGCCAGTTTGGGCCGGCCCATTTATTTCCTTTCCACAGCCCATGGTTCCCTTCTTCTTCCTCCTACCCATGCTGTGCTCCCCTCTCCCCAAGCTCTCCAATGGCGACACCATATTCTGCAGGATTTGGTCCACTGATCTAATCTTCTCTTTGCCTTCTCCAAACCTCTTGTCCCTTTTACTCGGCCATGTGAATTGGATTTGCAGTTTACCAATCATCGAAGCATTATCATTCATCACCGCAATTGGGGGATTAATTCCTCTCGTCATATTCCTGATCAATTTTTTTGATTGTGAATGCTTTGGTAGACCATGTGCCATTGTATAGCTCGTACCAACCCTTAATGGTGGAAGTTCTGCCTCTAGCCAGTCCTCCAACTGCAACTTCTCCCATTCACGCTCAACAACATTTCTATCTGATGATTTGTTGGAGGAATTATCTCTCATCTGGCTTAATCGAGTCGGTTTGAGGACCTATCTCTATTCCCTAGACTACCCATGTCATTAGAACCTGAAGAGATGGTGTCAATAACTCTAAACGGTGGAACCGTAAGTGTGATCCTACGGTTCCCTATGGGCAGAGACCTTGTGAGCTCGTAGGTAAGCAAGGATCTAGAGGAAACCTCATGAAATCTTACTTCACTCCGCCCCTGAACTCTCAAGGACAATATCTGATTAATCTCTTTCTAGAACCTTCGAAAACAGAAGAGGTCCGAAACTAGACGCTGAGAGAAGGGAAGGCTGGAGATACGTGGATCAATCGCTTCAGCGGCGAGAGCCAAAGAGAATCTCCTATTTTGGAACAAGAGATTCCCCCTAGATCTCCGCCGGTGATCGCCGAAAGTGTCAGGCGGTTGCGCTCGCCTGGCCCTCTCTCCTTATCCCCCCGTACACGGTGTCTCATTCTAATACCCAGCTAGGTTTTTCATCAGTATCCACACTTGCCTCGCTAGCATAGCCAAGTTAACAAAGGTTGGTGGTGCCTTAATTTGCTTCATTCTCTTTCCTGCTTGTCCTTTAATTGTTGTGTATATAGACAGACATTTATATTGACACCTAGTCACTAAAGGCGGGATATTCTTGAAAATAAGATCATTCCAAGTTCTCCAGGTTGTCCAACAAAGAAGCATGACTAGGATCATGAAGAACTCACTATGAACCTGAGGTTTGATGTGTACGTATTAAAGCTTCAAGGAAGCTTGAGTCCTGATTTAAATCAATGTTGAACAGGTTCCAACAATCTTCAGCAAAAGGGCATCCCAAGAAGAGATGAGAAACTGTTTCTTCCATGTTAAGCTGGCACAGAACACAGTTGTATGAGTCTAAATGCATATTCTTTCTTGTGAAAATATTCCTTGTGCTTAACCAGTTTTTGAGGAGAAGCTAAAAAAAACTGTGTTGCCAGCGCAGGAGACACTGAACTGTGGCCCCGACTGGAGAGGATCAGGGACATGCGTTAGGGATTGGACAGTGTTGCATGGCTGCAGTGTGATGCAGTGCAGCACCGCCGTAGACAATTGTTTCCCCTCTGTTTTTGTTAGAAATTCACCCTCCATAGTGGCAAGCTGTCCGCCAAACGCGCACTATACCACAGCCAATCTATAGCGTCATAAAAAGGGTCGGTATAAGCCGCTATAGCAGCCGATCATCGGTCGCTATAGCGTTATAGCGACCAATGTATAAGTCACCGTAATTGGCGTCACTATAAGTCTATAGCATCCGATCGGTAGCGACCGATGATCTGTCACATGCAAGATCCACCGAGACAAACATGCAAGATCACAGACAACAACAGAGGCATGATATTTGTTAACGAGGTTCAGCAAAGCCTAATCCCTAGGGCACAATTATGGACGCTCCTCCTTAATACCAGCAGCAGTGGCCGCTCCCTAGCATAACCAAACTAGTACATAATATTCGACACATCTAATAAACACCACCTTGACGAATATTCTGCACCTTGAAGCCGTTCATGCACGAACCTCCATGTACACCTGACTTGAGTTGTTCCTTCCCCGCCCCAAGATTGCTACCCGATGAGTCTCATTACAGATCCACCGCAAACAGGAGCCGCCGTTATCTCCGCAACCTTAAGCTCCATGACTCCACCTGTAGCTGTGCACCCTTCTCTTTTATCACCCTAATCTCCATCAAGTCAAATTTAGATTCTTTTACAGCTATAACACATGCCTAACTCTCCGAAGCACATTTGCTCCATGCTAGGCATCATGCGAGATAACTGAATCCAATACCAAACTCGAACTGATTATACTCCTAACACTGAGAACCTCACAGCTACTTGAGTCACGTATAGAAATTGCCATAGTGCTTTTTTGTTTCAACTGTATTGCTATGCCGAGCTCTTACACTTGTAGTACTGACCAACTAGATTACTCCAGTTGCAATCCTTCCTTCCAATTTAGCCTTTGAAGCTGTCTTCACGTCATTCGATCCATACTTCAGAACATGCACATGCAATTTGAATCGATCCACACCCTTGTTGATTTGGAAGCATGCAAACTCCTCCAATGCAAACCTGCATCGAGTTCCCGCCACATGTCACCACGCCACAGAGAACGAGAAACCCCATCAGCCGCCACGCTCTTGTGTCGTCATTGCTGATCCTGTCGCCATCTTTGCCTCATGGTATGACTGGCTTGTTGCCGCTAACCTCTCCACCATGCACCACGGTATGTTCGCCCTCCAAGCAAATATCTGCCAGCCATTCTGAACTATCCACCTTGTGCTCGCGAACTATTCGACCCTGATCCATCAATCATAGATAGATCACCAATGAGCTGCTCTACACCTCGACCCTGTCATACTGCACTTGACTTTGTCGCTCCCTAGAACATCCGCTGAAAAATACAACTGTCGAACTCCCATTAGTCGCCATGTGCACCACGACCGAACACTTTAGATAGCCACCACTCATCACCAACGAGCATTGCAACACCGGCCCTGAGGCTTGGTCAGCTGAACGCTACCTCTCCTCAATCGCCTGTTGCAAATTCCATCAGCATAAACAACCATTCGCACCTTGTAGCTCTGTTGTAAGCACAGCCTTGCTACAACTCCTGCAACATACCCCTGTTGTCTTGCACGTTGATTCCATCCACACGTCCTGCTGATCACCATACTCTCTACTCTCGCTGCAGATTGTCTGCCTAGTTCATCACCAAACGCTGCCTGTCATCGCCCACTCAGGTGGCGTGTATATCCGACAACGTGCACACCAAGTGAACCACCTCCATGCACGGTATGCATATGCTCTTGGTCCCCACGTCACCACGAGATCACAGTGCGCCTGGCAACTCTGGACTTTCTCACGTGGTTCTTGTTTATTTTCCACCATTCTGGCTCGACCCTAGCGTTTACCGGATTTAGCTCCAAACCATCGAGCCACAGAATAAAGAAATAAACTACTCCAGTTGATCCCACTTGCCAATCGACGTATCCATGTCAAGTACGTAACAGCTGCATGCTCCATCCATTGATCATCAACCCGAGTCCTCCGACCCCGGCCCGATGCCTCTCTCTGACGCAACCAGCTCCGCATACCGTTCCTGCTCTGGAATTGACACCATGTAGTAGACGTACACACCCACGTTACACGCGCCTGTGCAAAATCCGTGTGCCAAAAAGGCTCTCCTGTATGCTGCCTCCAAGTAATCCGGCCGGCTCATGCCATTCAATCCTCCGATACCACGTCGACCTGGCCACACACATCCGCGAGTCACCCCATGCCCATACATCGCCTTATGCCTCCGATGCCACGTCGATCTTGCCGCACACAGCCACGAGTCACCATGCCCATACATCACCGCATTAAGCTCCGTTCCCTTTGCACAGGTCCTGATGATAACATCCGGTTAGAAACCTAGCCACCATCGACGCTGACACCGAGTCACCACAGCCCTAGCTGATCACACGCACCGGCTACAACCATGCACCACCTTGCACCGTATCCGCTTCGTATCACCATACACTACATGACGCCTTGTAGATGCATAATCCTCGAACCTCTAGATTATCTTCCGCACAGCCTCAAGAACTAATCCAACCATAGAGCTGATACCACTTGTTAAAAATTAGCCATCCACAGCGGCAAGCTGTCTGCTAATCTCCATATGCAGAAGCATCGATTAGATCCACCGAGACTAAAATGCAAGATCACAGATGACACCAGAAGTACGATATTTGTTAATGAGGTTTAACTAAAACCTAATCTCTGGGGCACTATTATAGGCGCTCCTCCCTGATACTAGCAACAGCGAACACTCCAAGGTCCCGAAGGCGAGCCACTGCCCTCACGCGAACCTGTCGCTATGCCGTCATGGTTACAATAGCAGCCCTCCTCTAATATTTATGAGGAGACCAGGCTACAGAGTCCGACACCAACTCTACCATGTACTGCCAAATACAATTTTGAGTCCTAATGTAACCAAACTAGTACATAATATTCGATACATATCTAACAGTTCTGCTTAACGTCATGGTTCACCACCATGGTTCTACCATTTGATCGAGAAGTTGTGGTTCAAGATCATCAGCAGCTGTGCTGACTGCCAACATGGAAGGCGATATACATCCCCACGAGACCCTCAGATCCATCTCCTTCGCTCTGCCCTAAGTCCACAAAGAATCAAACTGCCATTGTTGATCCCCAGCAATCGGCCAGCACAGTTCACTTCCTTCAATCTCAACGGTGAGCACCTAATGTCTGACCACCTGCACCTCCGTCCGATACCTCCTTGTGTTAGATGGTGAACACCTCTATAACCATCTGCACTTCTATATATCCCTCCCACCTCTCTTTCTGATACCCTAAACTACCTTGTGCTCTAGAAACAACCTCTAGCATATCCTTCCCACAGCAACACAAGGTGTATATGTTCTAGTTAAATGATTAGCAGAGAATGTGATAGGAAACTCAAGAAATTTCCAAGAGCATGAGAAGCAAAAAAATCCAGATAGAAGAAACATTGAACCCATTATAACTTTATAACACAACAATACAACACATCAGTTAGAACCTGCGAACACATGGTTTTTACATAACCATTGTAGAGCGCCCTAGTTGTGTGATGAGCGATTGTCAACATGCCAACACTTTGGTGTGTGGTTGGTTCGGTGGTTCTTCTAATCCCCTGGCACAGGGTTATGTGTCGAAACGGTGTCTCTTGGCTTCGTGATGTGCAGATGTGGAGTCCGGAGGCGGTGGCAGCGGTCGGGAGAAGGTCAAGTAGGGCGTGCCGTGCTGATGGACCGGTTGCGGTAAAGGACGGACGTGAGGCTTGGACCAAGGGACCAGACGGCCGGGTGGCCAGCCATGGTGGCTGACATTTGAGAAATCGACGAGTGCAAGTGTACACGGCGGGGGACGCGTACGGGCTACGCTATTCGTGGACGGTTTGGTGGTTTGCCCTCAAAACCATCGGCGACGGTTTAGTGGTTTGGCCTCAAAACCATCGGCGGGGGATGTGTACGCAGTACGATACTCGCGAAAGGTTTGGTGGTTTGTCCTCAAATCCATCAGCGGCGGGTTTTTCGGGTTTGGGCGTCAAAACTCGGGCAGAGGTCCCGATGCGGACGGATGGCACTCGGCATCCAGTGTTAGGGTTTCCCATCTTTCAGAGTGTGTCAGGTCTAGTGCAAGACATTTGTAGTGATTTGTTCATTGGAAGAGCACCCTCTAGTGTGCTCGTGCCTTCTGGGATTTTATCTTCAAGTGATTCTCGTGATGAATTCGTGTTCTTGTTGTTCTTGATTTGTTCATCCCGAGCTCCTTTCTCTCCTCTAATATCGTGGTTGAATTTCTTCGATTTGGCACCATTTGAGTCCATTTTTCTTGCATTGATTCGAGCTATGATGTAAGAGGATCAATCCTACCAAAGGATTTGTGCTAATTCCTCACGAGCAAGTAGATCGAGGCAATTTTGTGTTCATGACAAGTTCTTGGTCGATTTTCATCCCCTTTGTGATTTCTCTTGATTTCCTTGAAATTGAGTGTTGATGTCTTGAAGAATTCTTCTCAACATCCCCAAGAACCTTCTTGCCAAGTTTCAAGTCAATCGGAGTAGTTTTGATTTGGTTTTGGTCTTGAATTCGTTTGCTCCAGAATTCTGTCCGCAGATACCGGACAAGTCCGACCTAGACCCGGACAAGTCTGGTATTTTTCCCTTTTGATCTTGTTGGAGTTTTGGTTTGAGATTAAGTGGAGAACTTCCCTTTGATGTCTAGAAGCTTAGAGTAAAATTTCACAATTTTTGGACACCGTTTGATGGGATTTTCGAATTTTCTCCCTTAGCACATTGTGCTGTGTGGAATACCAGACCTTGTCCGAGATTAGGCCGGACATGTCCAAAATTTGCGAGCTGAACCCATATCGAACATGTCCGGTATGAACTTAGACTTGTCTGGTATTGCTCTGTGCAGCAAGGTGTTTTTCCCGTAGTTTGCGCGTTTGAACTCCGATTGCTTCACCGCTTGTTCTGCCGCTCTAGTGGTGACCCGCTGTGTTTTTAGGGAGCATCCACCCTCCTCAATAGGGTCGTGGTTATCATGGTTTTGTGTTTTGTTTCTTGGGGTGTTTGTTGAGTCGAGGACACAAAAGTTTCGAAAGAAATTTTGAGGCTCCCATTCACCCCCTCGGTCGCCTATCCGGTCCTTCAATTGGTATTAGAGCGGGTTAAGGATCACTCCACCTTAATCAGTCCATGATCCGCAAAGGCGACATTGTTTGAGGGTAGAACTTGCTTCCGACTTTCTTTGTCGGGTTTTGAGTTTTCTTTGCTAACACTAACGGTGCTTTGAGAAATGGCACCAAGCTCTTTTTCTTGTGCATCTTTGTCCTTAGGTTTGAATGATGGACTTGCAATCGAGGATGACCGTATGAGAAGACGGAGTGTGGTGCTTGAAATGGAACATGAGATGAATCCTTTGTTGGACCTCCTTCATGATGATGAGCTTTTGTTAAAGGATCTTGTGCACGAACTTGGCAATGCCAAGAAAGGTACACTTGTCCATAGTGTTGCGTGCTTGTCCCACCATTTTGATACATGCTTTGAGGATCTTTGTAAAAATCATGAGCTTTGTGCTACATTGTGTAAAAAGATTGAGAAGCTGAAATGCTCCATTGCTAGGCTAAAATGTGGTCTTGCTCATTGGAAATCTTGTGCTTTAATTCCATGCACTTCTTATGATAACTTACATAGAAAGAATGATGATTTGAGCTCTAGTCTTGCATGCTTAAAATCTAAAAATAAGAAGCTGAAAATCAATGCCGCTATGCCATGTCTTTCATGTGTTGACTTGTATAAGGATCTTGATAAGGCTAGAGAAGAAATTACTTTGTTTAGGTCAAATGCTTCTTTACCATGTGTTTCTTGTGAGTCTTTACTTGCTGAAATTAATGAACTAAAATTGACTCATACCACATGTGTAGACGAACTTGAGCATGCTAGGGCTAAAATTGATGAGATAAGTTCTAGGCCTTGTAGCTTGTGCTCCTTGCATGTCAATGATGATGCTTGCCTAACTTCAAGTCTTAATCATGATGCTTTGCTTGATGTAAATGATGTTTCTTCCACTACTCTCATTTGCACATCATGCATCAAAATGGAAAATGAAGTTTTGGCTTTGAAACAAATACGCGATGATATGAGCGCCACGTTGGTTGAGCATAATGAAAAGAGTGCCAACCTTGAGAAAGAGATTGAACTCTTGTGTACCACATATGCCGAATGCATTGGGAAGGAGATGGAAAACTTAAAAAATGCTCCTTGTGGTACTTGTGATGTCCTCAAGTTTGAAAATGAGGTTTTGACTAAAAGATGCAAGAGTCTGTGTGCCAAGTCTTTGGATTCTCGCGATTCTTGCAACTCCAATGTTGTTGTTTCTAAGATTGCTTCTTTGCAACTGGAGTTGAGTTCTTGTGTTGCTCGTGATTCTTTGGATGATGGCACTTGTGCTAAGGTTTCAGATAGCTCTTCCATAGCTAGTCTTAAGCTTGTTGCTTCTTCGGATGATGTCCCAGGGATTTCTCATGACAAGGGTTCTTCTCAAATTTTTGGAACTCAAGTTCCCAAACCAATCTTCAAGTGCACATTTTGCAAGAAAGATGGACATTCATTCGATTTCTGCTTTCGTCGTGTCAAACACGAGCGACATATTCGAGCTAAGGATTTTAGGAAACCACATGTCCCTTTCCCAGGCACGTGTGCTCCTAGTGTTGGCAGCAAGTTAAGTGTTGATGCTTCTTGTTCTAAGTCCCATGAGACTTCTCACTTGATGCAGAATGGTGTGCCTTCCGATAGGCCGTTGTACCATTGCTCTTTTTGTGGGAAAGATAGGCACCAAGAGAGCTTTTGCTATCGGCGTGCCAAACGCATGCGACGAGCTCATTCTTCTAAGCCTTTGATAGTTCATTGCCCTTCTCATGGTATGAACACTTGTGAGCCTAGAAAGAAGTCCCTTTTCATTGATGGATTTTATGACTCCTTCTCTAGTGGGTTAGGTCATGATTGTGGACACGCTTCTAGTCCTCCTTGTGTTGGTCCACAACATGCTTCTCATGATGCTTCTATTGGTTCTTCTCATAAGACCTTGGGAGATGCTTGCCTTTTTGCTCATGGGTCCCCTTGTTTTTCTTCGTGACTTGTCCTTTTGAGGAATGCTTCTAAGGAGGTTTCAAAATTGCATTTGAACCAACATTTGCATCATGCTAACCCACCTGATAAGTTGAGTACATCTTTTAGGCGTGTGACCAAGTCTTGGGTTCCCAAATATATGCTTGCTAACCCTTTGGGATCCAAGACTCGGTTTTATTTGTCCTCTCATGTGTAGGTATGAGGACGTGGGTGGAGAACATGCGCTTGATGGAACTTGATCTTTCGGTGTGGTCAAGAGTTGATGGTTCTCTACACCCGCTTTGATGGCCTCCAAGAGGCATGTGCTTTATTGTGGCGCCTACACACACTTTATGAGCTATCATATACACTCATACCATTTATATTCATGCTTTGCTACTTATGGTATGAGATAGTTGTTCATTTGCTCACTTGTATATATCTTGCATGTAGTATACTTGTATCATGCTTTTATATCTAGTCTAGCTTGTTTTATCTTGTGTATCATATGACATGCTAGCCTTGCGTATATCTTGGTGGATTAGCCATTTTTTATGCTACTATATGATCCTCATGAACATTTTTCCATGCTTTACCATGTCTTGATTTGTATAGTTGGTATAGTGTTCATTAGGTATCATTTTTAGTTAGCTTTTGTATAGTTACATGTATCCTATTGACATGTTTTGCTAGCCCGAGCTTTTAGCCATTTTAACTAGTATCATGTTACATGCTTTTAGTTCTCAATTGATATCATCATTGTGCATTGTAACATGTGTTGAGATTTTGGTTCTTTTGGGCTTGGCTTGGCATGTCTTTAGGTGGCACTTGGCTCTTTTGAGTTTGCTTCTTCATTTGGTGTTGGAGCTTTTCGTGTGCTTTTGTCTTTTTGTTTCCTAAGTTTTCTTTTGCTAGGTGTCTTTGGTTGAGGGAGAGTTCGGCTTCTTTCAAGGAGAGTTGGTTCTTTTGTCTCTTCATATTTATTTGAACCCTCCTAGGTGCTTCTTGGTTTTGGGTCGAATCCCTTCTCTTTTTGCATTGCATCTCATCATGTATTATAGAGCATATGCTTAGCTTCATTTGTATAGCTTGTTGATTAAGATTATGCTCTTGTTGATATGATTCATGGATACATGATGGCTATATAGCAGCTTAGGCTCTTTTTGATCATATTGATACATGTTATGAGCTAAGCCTATTTTTGAAATTGTGAACATGCTTAATACTTGATGAAACTTGGAAAACTATTCACCCTTGAGATGGCAACTAGCATGTGTAGGATATGTTGAAATGCATGTGCTTTCATATGTATGCTTTAGTTGCTATGTCTCATGTTTCTTGAATCATACACTTAGCTCGGATCCTTGATATCTTTATGCTAAAACTTGATGTCTATGCTAAGTTATGATGAAAATGGTTTAGAGTTGGATCTTTACTTTCCCATGGCAATGTCACGAGATTGCTTCTAATTCTTCCAAGTGAGATGAACTTGGGCCTATTGTAATACATATACTATATCAACTTGAGCATGTTTTTAATCCACTTGCTATACTCCTGAAGCTTTGTACATTCACATTGTGCATCTCATAGCATGATTTGAGGGGGAGCTTCTTTTGTGAGAGCTTGATAAGTGCATTTGTCAACAAGGGGGAGAATGATTCCACAAATCCAGAGTGTGCATTCATGTGCATTTGTGAGGCTGATGCACTTGTTAAGGAGGAGTTGCATATTTGCTTTTGCTAGACGTGTCGAGCCGTTTGCCTCTGTCTTGAGGGTCTAGCCGCTTTTCAGGTGCTTTGAGCTTGTTTTGCTTGGTTGCGTCGAGCCATTGCCCATGTCTTTGGGGACCAAGATTTTGGCTTTGCCTTGCTCATTGTGAGTGACCCGTTTCGTGCTTTTCTTTGGCTTTTGGTCACTTGAGTGGGTTTTCTCTGGCTTCGTGTTGGTGTTGACAATGCACTCATCAAGGGGGAGATTGCGAACACATGGTTTTTACATAACCATTGTGGAGCGCCCTTGTTGTGTGATGAGCGATTGTCAACATACCAACACTTTGGTGTGTGGTTGGTTCGGTGGTTCTTCTAATCCCCTAGCACAGGGTTATGTGTCGAAACGGTGTCTCTTGGCTTCGTGATGTGCAGGTGTGGAGTCCGGAGGCGGTGGCAGTGGTCGGGAGAAGGTCAAGTAGGGCATGCTATACTGACGGACCGGTTGCGGTGAAGGGTAGACGTGAGGCTTGGACCGAGGGACCAGACGGCCGGGTGGCCAGCAGCGGTGGCTGACATTTGGGATATCGATGAGCGCAAGTGTACACGGCGGGAGACGCGTACGGGCTATGCTACTCGCGGACGGTTTGGTGGTTTGCCCTCAAAACCATCGGCGACGATTTGGTGGTTTATCCTCAAAACCATCGGCGGGGGATGCGTACGTAGTACGATACTCGTGGGAGGTTTGGTGGTTTGTCCTCAAAACCATCGGCGGTGGGTTTTCCGGGTTTGGGCCTCAAAACTCGGGCGGAGGTCCCGATGCGGACGGACGGCACGTGGTGGCATCGGGGAGATCACTTTGGAGCGAGGCTACTGATGAGGAGGCGCGGTGGCCATCGGATCAGAAAAACTCGAGTTGGACCATAATGCCCCTGGCTAGGTGGTTCTCTCTTAGAATATCTAGGGGTAGAAGTGGAATTGTGTAATAAGACTATAAATAAGAGGGACTACCTCCACTCAGTCTCACCTCTTCCATTCCAGTGTTAGGGTTTCCCATCTTTCAGAGTGTGTGAGGTCCACTGCAAGGCATTTGTGGTGATTTGTTCGTGGGAAGAGCACCCCCTAGTGTGCTCGTGCCCTCTGGGCTTTTATCTTCAAGTGATTCTCGTGATGAATTCATGTTCTTGTTCTTCTTGACTTGTTCATCCCAAGCTCCTTTCTCCCCTATAATCTTGTGGTCAAATTTCTTCAATTTGGCACCGTTTGAGTCCATTTTTCTTGCGTAGATTTGAGCTATGACGTGAGAGGATCAATCCCACCGAAGGATTTCAGCTAATTCCTCACGAGCAAGTAGATCGGGGCAATTTTATGTTCATGACAAGTTCTTGGTTGATTTTTATCCCCTTTGTGATTTCTCTTGATTCCCTTGAAATTGAGTGTTGATGTCTTGAGAAAATCTTTTCAACATCCTCAGGAACCTTCCTGCCAAGTTTCAAGTCAATCGGAGTAGTTTTGATTCGGTTTTGGTCTTGAATTCGTTTGCTCTAGAATTCTGTCCGCAGATACCGGACAAGTCCGACCCAGACCCAGATAAGTTTGGTATTTTCCCCTTTTGATCTTGTTGGAGTTTTGGGTTGAGATTAAGTGGAGAACTTTCCTTTGATGTCTAGAAGCTTAGAGTAAAATTTCATAATTTTTGGACACGTTTTGATGGGGTTTTCGAATTTTCTCCCTTAGCACGTTGTGCTGTCTGGAATACCGGACCTTGTCCGAGATCAGGCCAGACATGTCTGAAATTTGTGAGCTGAACCCATATCGGACATGTCCGGTATGAACTCAGACTTGTCCGGTATTGCTCTGTGCAGCAAGGTGGTTTTTCCATAGTTTGCGCGTTTGAACTCCGATTGCTTCACCGCTTGTTCCGCTGCTCTAGTGGTGACCCGCTGTGTTTTTAGGGAGCATCCATCCTCCTCAATAGGGTCGTGGTCATCATGGTTTTGTGTTTTGCTTCTTAGGGTGTTTGTTGAGTCGAGGACCCAAAAATTTTAAAAGAAATTTTAAGGCTCCCATTCACCTCCTCTGGTCGCCTATCCGGTCCTTCAGAACCTTGAGTAACAACATAACGATATGACTGACAGTGCAATCCAATCATCCAACATATATAGGTACATAATAAGGCGGTGCAGTAGTGTTTTCCTGGACAATACTAGGTACCAACTACATATTACAGATGGCAGCAAACACAATAAGTGGACTACGAATTGGATGCATAATAAGTCATAACAATAAGAGCACACATACATGGAAGTGAAAAATACAATATTAGGTAATGTTGATCCTGGACCTGCATGCATCAATAATATATTATTGAATCATCAGCAGTCAACTGCAGCACAATGCTTACCGGCCATGCATTCTGAAACTGATGAGCCGAGTGACAGTAACTAGCACTACGCTTGTTGCAAGCATTCCTTGTCCGCTGCAGCCATCACAGCTCTTGCTCGTCAATTTCAGAGGGTGTCACCGCGTTGTCGTCGTCATCTCGTCCAGCCTCGCCAGATGTCTCGGCATCATCATCTTCCTCTGATTCCCATATGGTGCCAGACTGCCAGGCCCATCGTCTAGTCGCTGCCTGTTGGTGACCACCGAACTCGAAGGCGTAACGAGGCCCTTGTTGCTGTGCAATCCAGTTACTATTTTCAACTGACACTGTAGACCCAGGCTGGGCTACACAAGGATCATTAGATATCAGAAGGCTGAGCTCCCGTGCCACGTCCCCAAGACCATGATGCACCATGAGTAACCAGACAAAGGTGATGAGCTCGCCTCCTTCGCCAAGCTGCCGTGCGTGTAGCTCTCCGCGGCATTTACCTGCAGCATACATGAGCAGCCTCAACCACATCTCCTTGATCTCCTTAAGTGATTGCTCTCGTTGTAATGGATGGCTAGGCTCTGGTTCGAAAGGGGAGCCAGAGTCCGGCTCGTTGCCGAGCACTGAGTTTGTATAAAACTCCAGAATTTGTAGCTTGGTCCTCGCCCCTCCATCAACTCGATGGTTGCTAGTAACCCATTTGAGAAGTGCAGGTTCAAGATCTTCTGCAGCCATGCTGACTGGCAACATGGAAGGATGCACCACCATCAGGTACATCATGTAGTTTGATAGCGTCTCACATTCTTCCTGAAGTCGCTTTATTATTGTTACATCATCAGGTGCAGGAGTAACATCAATGTTGGTCTGGGCGAAGTGTCTACTTATATGCAAGTCTGTGTATATATGCAGACGATAAATGGCATGCTCAAAGGGTAGGCTCAGTGTATAATTCAATTTCCTGCCAAAACATTGCGGACCGAACCATTGAAGGGGTGGTCTGCTAAAAATTTCCAAAACACCATTGACAATCCCTTCCCTGTAGCTGGCGGCAACATCGTTGTGGTCGACATACCATATGTTTCTCCATTGCTTATCAAGACCAATAGCACTGATGGCCTTTGACATTCTGGGTTTGGAGTTCTTATCGATGCAGTAATCCATAAAATTGAATTGCCCAATGGAAGTGGAACTCGACGTCCTATGCTTCTTATTACAGTGAATAGCCTCAAAGATGGACACGGCAAAGTTGCGAAGGCCATGAAGACAGCAACTCTCGTTGAAGTGTGCCCTTGTCCAAGGTGACGCCACCACTACCACAACAGAACAAACTTCCATAAAGATAGCCCCAGTGAATAATGTATAGGTAATCGCGACATTGACCTTGTTGTGGGCACCCTTTTCGCCTATCAGGAAGAGAACGAAGGCAGCAGTCATCAAGGCCACGGAAGCACACCGAAATAGGACACCATTCCGTCTATGCAGCACATTGGCCTTAGTGTAGAGGAGATCGAACATCATACCAAGTTCCATCACTACCATCTTGACTTTCTCTTGTCCTTGTCCATAGCTCCGGAGGAAGGTGTCTACCAGTCTTGCCCAAATTGTGTCTCCCAGCTGGTGCACAGTCCGCCCCACAAACAATCCTCGAGCAAGAAGAACCGTCTGAAGAGCATATGATTCCTTGCAAGGATACACATACATCTCGTTCATATTGCTATGTCCTGGGGGTGAAATGAACTTAACTAACTCGGCAAGGCCGTTTCGGCTCGCACTCTTTAGTGCCCACACCCTCTCTCCATACTTGATAATTCCAGAAACGTACACCAACATCGCAGGAACCAATATAGTGCGATGGATCCTGTGAAAGGATTTCCAGAAGACATACAGAGCAAGACTCCCCTGGGTTCCGAGATTCAACAAGTGCCTCTGCCACAGGTTGTTGTCCTCGAGAGAAAACGCGGTGATAGAATCCTGGCCACCCAGGTGCACAAGGAGAAAAGGCACCCAGAGAAATGGCAATGTGTTCCCAAATGACTCCGGTATTCCCAGCTTGTATTTGTCTTCGTACTGAGAGAAGAGGCCAAGGGCATAAACAGCGACTAAGTCTGCTCCCACATAAGCCAACCATATCAAAGCCAAGAGCACTCCATTGATGTCGCGGCGGCAGATGCTTCCAGTAGCCAAAAGAAAGAGCTGTAGGATGAAGCTAAGGAGTACCATTGTCTGGGTTTCCCACACATTCCATTTGTACTGTAGCTCTGCAATTGTCGAGTTACAGTTGTGTTGGATCCCTCCACCAGTCCCATTGACACCTGAATCAATGTTCCAAAAATAATTACAGAAAAAATAGTTAGCAGCATATTAATAGTAGTGAAATTGGGAAGTCATAATACTAGCCCCATTTCAGGGAAGCTCATGAGCCCCGTAAGGGCGGTTTTGAAACACCCTTGCCACACCGTTGCTGCGAATGATGTGTTTAAGGGCGGTTTTGATAATGCCCCTGCCACACCGTTGCTGCAAATAATGTGTTTCTAAGGGCTGTTTTCCTGTGGCGCTTAGAAATCGATTTGTAGGGGCAGCTCATTTTTCAGAAACCGTGCAAAAAAATCCAAAAAAATAGCAAACTGTTTTTTTAATTTGAGAATGGCCCCACCAGTCTGCCACACGTCGCGTGCTCCCTCCTCTGTTGTGATTCGAACCTGAGACCACTCCCTTTCGTGTTTCCTTCTCTACCACTCTGCACCTTACACTCACCTGTTTCTTCATTCTATTTTGGTTCCAAAAATATTATACTAAACCGAGTGCAAATTGAGTATTTGAGGCCCTTGACAAATTCAAATAAAAAAATATCTCAATTACAAAGTTTTATAACTTTTTAAAATCTACAACTTTTGTTTAGAAAGCTTCTCCATCAGAGATTGTTTATAAAATTTGAATTTTAAATTTAAAATATTCAAACATACTTTTTCTTGACAAGATCATTCTAAATCAATAAAATGTCAACTACAAACTTTCATAACTTTTGAGATCTATAATTTTATTTTGGTTGTTTTTCTATATGATTCAGTTTAAAATTTTTTAATATTAAATTTTTAAAATTCAAACATAGTTTTGCAGGACAATATAATTTTAAATCAAAAAATTCTAATTATAAAGTTTCATAACTTCTCAAGATTCACAAATTTTATTTTGGTTGTTACTCCATCTGAGATCATTTGAAAAATTCAAATTTCAAATTAGATAAATACAAATATAGTTTTTTTAACAAAATAAATTCAAATAAAAAAGTTATCTAGCTACAAAATTCTATAACTTCTCAAGATCTTTAAAGTTAAGTCATTTGGTCATTTGTTTATCCGACATGGTGGTTATAACATTGATCAGAAATCTTATATATCTCTCTCGTAGTTTCATAAACTACAAGAGGGATATGTAAGATTTGTGGACAATGTTACTTTTACTTCGTCATATGAAAAAAAATGACTAAAATAAAAATTGTACATCTTGATGAGTTATACAACTTTTATATTTATGACTTTTTCAGCCAAAATCGTTTGATCTTTCAAATTATTGTTCGAAGTTGTCATTTTTAAATTCTAATTTAAAATGTAAACAAAAAAGGTGACCAAAAGAATAGCAATAAGAACATAATATCTTGGTAGACCATAATTTCAGAAAATTTTAAAAAAAATAACCATCACATTTGAAGTTAATACGAGGGAGAAAGACTAGTTATAATTTTTAACCATAGATTAAAGAGATAAATAAGTGTTCTTTAACAATTTGAAATTAAATTTAAAACAACATTTTGAAGCATCAAATGAATTCCAATAGAAACATTGTTAGCAATAAAGTTTCATAACTTTAGAGATCTATATCTTTTATTTTGGTCATTTCTCCATCCAATGTCCTTTTAAAAATTCAAATTTTAGTACTTTATTTTAAATATTTGATATCTACTTGTAGGGGAAACTTAATCGATTTGTAGGAGCAACTGAATATTAAGCGACCCCAACATATATAATCCATTTGTAGGGGCAATTAAAAGCACCAACCACCCATACAAATCGATTTATAGGGGCGGCATTTTAGAATCATTTGTAGGGGCAGCTCGTTATAGAGCCGCCCCTAAAAAATGGGTGTTCCTACAAATCATTTTTTACATATTGTCATAGCCAACTTATTATGAAGGACAAGAATTACATGAAAACCAGAAGAACATGGATCACGGAGAGTTAATGAATGACCTCAAAACAAAAAGGGGAAACCTAGTGTTCCTGAGAAGTGGACTCTTGCTAAAATCCAAAACACAGATCAAACTCCGTTGCCATCCATGTGGAAGTGGACCACATAGTTTTAAAGACCAAATGTGAACTTGCATTGTACATGTCCATTAAGGCCCGGGCCTTAGTGAGGGCATGAACCACCACTACTAAGTCCTATCCCAAGCATGACATTGCCCGAATAGCTTCATGCTTGTGCCGGCCTGACCAGCACCTTATGTACTGTTTTATTGGAGGGTTTGGGTGGGATAGTGATATGATGAACCTACTTTTATAGTGGTTGGAGTCAGCCGAAAGAAGGATATCCCACCTAGAGAATATCTTGGAATATTCTCCAAAACTGAGGGCGAGCACATCGTTGGAAAAACCATAGACAGTGGTGTCCCACATTAATTGCGTCTTTACACTGTGGAGCCGTCTCTGTGTGAGTCCTCCCTCTCTTGTCGGCGTTCTTCTTCATCTTCTCCGGCATCATTCTTCCTTATGTTTCGATGGCGAGCAAGCTCGCACTCCATCCTGCCCAACGAGATCTAGCACGAGTGAGCTATGACTAGAGGAGCTCCCACGTGTGCGACGAGCTTTAGCTGAATCCTCGCATGCTCACAGACATTGCGGTTAGAGCAAGGGGCAGCTGTGGTGACCAAGGCCACCGAGGTGACCAAGGCCACCGTGTTGAGCAAGGCCACCGAAGCAAGCGGCAGTAAGTAGCATTCTCGTCCTCGAACAAATTTTTCTATATCTTGTGTGCATTTTAAAGGGCCATTTTCACTTCTCATCTTTAACTAGCTAGAAACTCAAATAGAGGAAAAGAATATGTTTTTACCAAAATCTCTATTCCTATTCTGAGTGCAATCCAACCCTATTGTGGGTTTGGGTGATAATGAACTCAAAGTTGCAGAACTAACGAGATTTATCAAAATGGCAAGCATTAGGTTGATCTAAAGATGTTGCAATCAAAGTACAAGCAACAATAGTGAATTGCAACTAGTTTGAAACTAGAATAAATCAGATATAGCAGCTAAAGCAATTACAAGTATCGGCAATGAGTTCAACCGATTGGAACTTGAAGAAATCAATTGTAGGCTTTTAGGAGAATAGTTGAAGAAACTACAAGCAGTAGCAATTAGTTATATCAGTTGGAACTAGTTGAAATCAATTGGAAGTAACTGCAGCAGTTGAAACTAATTGGACTACAACCAGATTGAAGTAAAAGATAGGAGTGTCCAGTCAAAATGAAGAGAATATAAGGAATCATGAATTGGCTTGACCATATTGATGTTGATCCATATATGTCTCTATATGAGTCAAGCTGAATCTTGATAAATCTCAGCATATTCAAGAAAGGCTCAGAATAATAAAAAAATGGTTTTTCGATGGATGCTTAATATGATGTGACTTTAGTATATGGCTTAGTAAAGTGAAGATATATAGCAAGGACAGGGCTTCCGGGAACTAAGCAGAGGTGAAGGGTAAGCAATGGCTTATGACCGAGGTACCATTATTAAGGTGAAGAAGAGAGTACTTGCATCTAGTTAATGAACTATTTGAGCTATGAGGATTCATATTGTATTGAAGATCAAATCATTAGTTGAAGTGACTTGAAACCATAGAGGTGAACTCATATATATGGAAGTAGTTCAAGTCACATGATCAAGGTATACTACGAATGAGGAGAACATATTTGATGGTGGAGCCTCCTACTACCAAATGAAGTGGCAATGGACTCAAAGACATTTACATTCCTTTATGTTTTAAAATTGAGTTTTGGAAAAGTTATACTATGAAGGGGATGGATACAATTAATGTGCAAGCTTAAATATGCAACCAAGTGCTCATATTCCACCAAATATCTTCTATTACCTTACCTAATTAGCGTGTGAAACCATTTTCTACTTGGAACTGATAGGCTATAGTAGCACTGCTGCTCTCTAGGCAGCACTGCTGCTTAGGCGCTACCTACACTGCCACTCTCCGAGCCGCACTGCTATGACATAAATCTAACCATTGGAGGAATGGGTATTTCCTTCACCCCCTTCCTCTCCCAATGGCAATCTGGACCATTTCCCTTCCAGGTGCCACCAGAGCTGCTCTCTCTCCCTCACTCACCATTGGAGCCTCTCAAGCTTCTCCCTTTGATTCCCTTCTAAATCTAAGCTAAGAGTTTGAATCTCCAAACTGCATTAGAGAGCAGCCCTAGCTGTTCTTCATCGCCGAAAGCACTTGGTTCGCGTTCCAGCCAGTAGATTGCATCTATTACTCTTGGAGCAAGGCTCCTAGCCGGCTAATGCATCATTCATGGAGCTTGTAAGCTTGTGTGGTAGCCCCGGGACATTTATAATCACCCAAATCTTCTAGTGGAAACACCCCTTGTCTCAAGAGTTCACTCTTGACATGAGAACAACGAAAAGGCAAGCCTTGGTGGCAAGCCCAAGCATTAGTGGCAAACCTCAACAACGTGGACATAGTCAAGCCTTATTGGCGATCTGAACCACGGGATAAACACCTTGTCTCTCTTGTGTTCTTGTTTTGCATTGCAATACTTTTTATTTGTGGTGATTCTAGGGTTTGGTCCAGATCTGCTCTTGCGTACCCTTCCGCCAACATCCAAGTGGTGGGATAGGTTCTACACTACCTCAGTAACATCAGCAAATTGCTCAATCTAATTTTTGTTAGGTGGATTTTGAACGGGTTTTTTGGGTGCCAGGCACAACAACACTGCCCCTCGAAGAGCAGCAGTGTCGCACTTGGGCAGTAGTGCTGTGCACAAAGCAGCATTGCTGCGGCGAAATTTAATTTGGCTTTGAGCTAAAATTTTACATGCCTATTCACCTCCACTAGGCAAAATCAAGGTCCTTTCACCTATCAATAAGAAAGGATGGAGATAACCTCTTGAAGTCTCATACTTATCTATTAACATTTAAAAGCTATTGTTTATTTTATGTTCAATCATGAGCAGATCTAGTTCCTGATAAAAATAAATAAGGAAACACATTTATTTAGATTATAATATATCGTAGTTCATGCTTTGGATCCAAGTTCTAATACAAATAAGTTATATTCCTACTCAAAAGGTGCACTATTACCGTAAAACATGCAATTATTGTCGGTTACTTTGGTGCCAGTAACGTTAATGTTAACACTGTCGTTGGTGTGCCTTGAACCAGTAGTGATAGTATAACCAATCATTATCGGTGGACTTTCATTTTCAGTCTACAGTTGTAGCCATGAAATGGCAGTGAAAGTCCACCAATCGTTATTGGTTCCTAGCTACAATCGATAGGATAGACTATTTAACCAAAGAATTGTTATCCTTTTTTACATGAAGCCAGATCAAGATAAACTTTATACCCAAACAAATTTAAAACTTTGTAGTCGACAATGTTTTAATTTAAGATAATTTATATGTTCAAAAATTCAATCGAAGCTCTTGGATCAGATTTGAGATGGTTGACAATGTCAAACAGAGATACATTCAAAATCAAAGTTGTAGTACTCGGCGAGATATACAACTTTACAGTCCACAGCTTTTTCGTTTGAGATTGTTTAGTGTCTCAAGCATCAGTTGTATAATCGCCAATATTGTGTACCTTAGATGATATGGATGTCCTCTGTCTGAATTCTAGAAACAAATATTTTCTTTTTCTTTGTCGCTGTCCAGGCTAGATATGATAGTTGGAACGGCAGTAATACACGCAATCACTGTCGGATACGACTTCAGCAGTGATGCTGGATTTAGACCCAGCACAAATCCATACGACCATACCATATATATATATAGAGAGAGAGAGACACCCCCCCCCCGCCCCCCCCCCAACATAGTCCATCTTTTGCGTCGCCCTTTTTTTTTGTTATGAGCCATTTCAGCGACATACCCTCGACATTCTAAATTTATAATTACCCTTGTATCTATGGTTGATACTGGCATCGTTATAAATCTTAAATGACTGACCCTCCTGTAATGACCAACCGTCGAACCTTTTGTAATAGACATAATGACAGACTGCATGATAGCATGTCTTACAAGTTTAGGTGTCAAAAAAATACATTTTCCAAATTTATATGGACCCATGTGACACATGCTTATAAGTTTGAGGACCGTTGGTACATTTAACTCTTAAATTTATCAAAGATATATTTTATTCTGATACAAAATTAATATGACATTGTCGTATAATTACCAATATCAATTCATGTGATGGATGCCGTGGTTATCGTAAAATAAATGTATAACTCTAGAATTTTGTAGAAAGAGTAAAACATACTCCCTCCGTTCAAAAAACATACAATTCTGGACCATGGTTTAGTATCTCAAGTTTGATTAATTATAGATATAAATATTAATATTTATGATATAAAACATTAGATTTGTTAAGAAATGTATTTTTTAATAAACTAATTTGAAGTCATAAATGTGAATAGTATTCACTACAAATTTGGTCAAAAGGAGACTATTTTTGTTGGCACCCAACCCGTAATTGCATTTTTTTGGAACCAAGGGAAGAGTAAATAGATGTGTAAACATTCCCATCTTCCTTTTCATTTAACTTTGATAGATCTTTTTCTCCATATTTTCTGGTAAGAAAAATAGTAGGACAAAACAGAAAAAAAGGCTAGAATGGCCATGGCCAAAAAAAAAACAGACGAGGAAAAATGAGTCCACAAAATACGAAACACCAAGCGACACGGAAAAAACTGGAGTGCGGTAAACGGAAAAGCGAAAGGCAAATGGAAAAAACAGGAACGACAAAAATAAAAATGACTCGGACACGGAAACGATAACGAAAATAAGAGCCGCAACTCGGACGAAGATTTGGAGGTAAAAAATTTGCCTCTACACTATTATATTATTATACTATTAATAATATATAATTACTAATATAATAATGATAGACATGTTTGAAGGCCAGGAACACGTGTACTCTAAGATGAAAAGGATGCGCTATTTGTGTGTGCATACAAGCCCGGAAACAAGTAGAGTGGTGAAAAAGGGTGTTTTGTCACCAGAATTCCGATCCTCATGAAACAGGAGAGGGAGAGACGAGGCGTACGTACCTTTCATGGTGATTCCATGAGGCCGCATCCTTGCCCGTCGTCCACCACTCCCTCCTTCTCAGCACACCAAAATCTTAGGTTCCCTTCTTCCTCGTACCTGTGCTACTCCTACTTGCAGGTAGTGGTTGTGGTTTTCTAATGGCTCAGTAGTAGTAGATGGACACGTCTTCAATCAATGGCTCAGCAGGAGGTGTGTTGACTGAGTAAGCGGATGCTTTCCATTGGTGATGCCATGGTAGCGGCAGGATAAAAAAATTTCAACATGGAACAGCTGTAGGAGACGGAGTACGCAGATGCTTATTGGTAGAGGTTGTTAGAGTACGCTGTGGAATCTGGCTCAACTCGTGGCTGCTCTCGCCTTATATGATATGCTCCTCCACCATTATTATCGTTGTGGGACTAAATCTAAGAATCTCTTTCTTCACATATTAGGCCTAACTCTTCACATCATATTGCACCGTGTGATTTTTCAGAAGACATTTTCCGGGCCTCGAGTCTAACACTCCATATCACACATAATCAGACATTAATGACCTCACCTATCACCGTGTGACCCTTATGATTTTCTAAATTTTTCCGACCATGAGCTTAGATACCACTTGTTAGAGTGTGCAGCGAAATCCATCCCAGCCTGTTATGCCACGAGCAAGAAGCCCTCGGGCCCAGGTCCATCGGGGCCACAACATATCGAGGCCTTTAGCCTAACTCAACCCTGATATGCGGGGCTGTCCACCTTATAATGTTGTACTTCTTCACCATCAATTATCGATGTGGAACTAAACCTAACAGAGGTCTACGATAATCCATACACTAACTGAATCAATGAGCCAACTAGGCATATATAAAACAATAAGAAAAGGTTTACATAGGGTCCGTTCGGACTACTTTGCACTATGTTTTTGAGCTCGGCTCCGGTTGTTTTATCCAAAACTGATGGAGGTCCACAAACTCCGCTCTAGAAAAAAAAGTTGGAGTTGTGAGAATATATAAAGAGATGCTTTAGATATTAGATATTTTTATAGAGCTGCTATGTAGTGGAGTTTATAAAGCAGAGTTTGTAGAACAGTTTCAAATGAACTCTTGACCTCCCAATTTAATGTGGTAGCTGTCCACTTCACTCCTTCACGCATATATAAAATCATATATCTTACCTCCTAAACTATTAAAAACTGTCCAAATAACCTCCTAAGGTAGTTTGAAAGTCGTTTTTGTAGAAGTGGCACATTAAAAAAGTCTACATAATAAATCACTCTATCATATCAAAGGTTGACTGTAAACCCCTGAACTATAAAACGTAATATTGTAAACTTTAAAGCATCTAATAACATTCAAATGGCCCCCGATGATCCCGTAGGACCATTTTAAAATAGCAAAGCAATCAAGCATGCTCGCAAGCCCATCGGCTGTCTCCCTCTCCCTACTTTCTCTCGGCTTGCACCGCTGCCCGATGAGCACGACACTTTGTCTGCTGCTCCACCATAAGACATTCCTAATGGTATAATGAGCTCATGCACTGCGTTTGCTGATGTGATTTTTACTGCTCCAATAATTACTACGAGGTTCATGATTGTCCATTTATGGCCTCTGTTGTTCGAGAAGTTGGTAGCAAGGCATCTGACAGTACAACAGTAAATTATATTCGATTTTATTGCTTCTGATACGATAAAGGAGGGGAGTAAGAAAAATGTGTTTGGGCTTTAATTCACTACCAGCCAATAGTTGGTGGCAGTGATCTAAATAAGAAGCCCTTAAATTTATCTCAAAGCCGAGTATGGCTTCAGTCTCATGGGAGAGAGGATGACAAGTCCATGGCTCTTCAAGATAATGTTTCGTCTCTAATTGATTTATTGGGTAATAATATGAAATAGTTTTCTTTCATCAATTAAGCTTGACTCGTCCTATTTTGACGTTAAGAAAGACATGGTGAATATAACGAATGATCTTCTCTTGTGCCGCAGCCACCGAAAGAAAGATAATAATTATGGGATCTAGTTTGCGTAAGAAAAATTCTAGTGCCACTACGGGAAACAGAGGCTTTGCTGACTGTCCCGATCTTTGCCGACTGCCAAAGCACGGGCAGTTGGTAAAGGAGCCCTGTCTGGCAGTCGGCGAAGATCGACAGTCGGCAAAGCCTTCTTTGTCGACTGCCCCAGAATAGCCTAACGCTCCGCAAAGAGGGGCAGTCGGCAAATTTTGGCGGGCTCAAATGGCGTCCATCGCCGTGCACTTTGTCGACTGCCCTGACATCCGGCAGTCGGCAAAGATAGCTTCTTTGCCGACTGCCACGCCACGCACTCGGTAAAGTGACACGTAGCCTGGACTGGGCCCGGGCCTGCCTTCTTGCCGACTGCCAAGCTAGGCAGTCGACAAAAAAAGCTTCTTTGCCGACTGCCAAGCTGGGTAGTCGGCAAAGCCAGATTCTTTGCCGACTGCCTGTGACGTGGCAGTCGGCAAAGAGACTCTTTGCCGAGTGCCTCGTTATCACTCGGTAAAGTTTTAATTTTTTTTAGAATTTTGACTTCAAACTTTTTCTGTAGTCCAAGAATATTGTTTAAAAGCACATGTTTCATCACATGTGGAGATGTCTGGGTTTTGGACATCCAACATCGCAACTTGCTCCAAACATTCTCAAATTTTCATCGTAGCCTCCACATGCGATAACATGACTCCTAGACAAGTTTCATGATTTTCGGACTTCGTTTGGATTTTATATAATTAAAAACACTGTACCGCGCAAGGATGGTCATGTTTCGTGGACAAGATGTTCAAACTTTTGGATGAGTTTATGGACACAACCTCAAAATACGCTCTCCAACATGAATATCATTTTTTGAATGACTACATTTTATTATTTCATGCATTCAAATTTAGATTATGCGAAAAAAATTCAGGTAAATGAAATAAATGAACAAAATATAGCAAAATGTTGTAAAAAGGTCCCAAATTCGAACATGTGCTTGTAAACAATATGCTTCAGCCATAGAAAAAATTTGGATTCAAAATTCAAAAAAAATTAAAACTTTGCCGAGTGCCGAGGACGGCACTCGGTAAAGAGGGCCTTTGCCGAATGCCCTTCCTGGCACTCGGCAAAGGTGCGTTATGTAAGGGCCCGTGGCCGGCCCATCCCTGCACGCGCCCCCAATCCTAACCTAAATTACCCATGCCCCCAACCCTCCACCACGCCCACCGCCGCCGCCGCCGCCGCTCGCCTGCCCGCGCTCACCAACCGCCACCGCCGCCGCTTAGCGCCGCCGCTCCCTGCGCCCACACGCGTCGCTGCTCCCTGAGCAGCAGTGCCGCCAGCCACCACCAGCCGCTACCACCACGCCACCCCTAGCAGGAGAAAGCGGAGGGAGAAAGAAGGAAGAAGAAGAAGGGGAGGAAGGAAGAAGAAGAAGGGAAGGAAGGAAGAAGAAGAAGGAGGAGGGAGGGAGGAGGAAGAAAGAAGGATAGGAAGAAGGAGGAGGAGGAAGAAGAAGGAGAAATAAAAGAAGGAGGAGGAAGAAGGAGAAGGAGGAAGAAGAAGGAGGAGAAGGGAGGAGGAGAAGACGAGGAAGAAGGGAGAAGGACCTTGATCCGATGTTGTTCGTTGACGACGTTCGTCCACGCCATCCTTCCCGCCCGTCGCGGGAGAAGGTAAAGCTCCAGGTTGTCAGCCATCGTGCCGTACGTGTCGTTGACGGCCTTCGTGCCGAGTTTGTGGATGTGTGGCTTTCGTGCCGTATATGTGTTGTCAGCCATCGAGCCAGCTTCTTTCTTGCAGGTTTTGGAAACCTTCCGTGCAGGGGAGTTTCTGCCAAAATTTTGTACTTATAGTGTTGTTTTTCTTGTCTTGGCAGAGCAGGACTTGTCAGAGGGGACCCAGAGTACCTCGGCGATGTTGTTCGTCTATGTCGGCGCCGTGGGTCTGCCCGCACCGCGTCGCCTCGCCACTCCCCCGCTAGCCTCTCTCCACCGCCGCCCTAGGTATAAATCGCCTCTCTTCCTTACCGTTGTGTACTTAGGTCGCGTGACCCAGTTAGGCGTCTCCCGTCCGAAAGAGATACGGTAGGAGGTATGCAGGTCTTTACATATCTGTGACAATATCTGTTTCAGATTGTCCATGTTTTTTGGACAGCCCGCAGATGCGTAGATGAGTTAGCTTCCATGTTTTGCTCCCGTCCGAGTCAGAGTTTTGGCAGCACCTCCCTGTTGTTCTTCAGATACACACTCTACCTGCGAGGACGTGTATCGGGAGAACAGCGGGGAGGTGCTGCCGAAATTCTGACTCGAACGGGGGCAGAGCATGGAAGCTAACCCATCTACGCATCCACGGGTGGGAGTAGGACCTATCCTTCACATATTAGATGGTAGGAATGCCGTGTAGATACAATTGCTGGTTTTATTACTCATTTACGCATGTGTATGGCAGAGGATGGATAACCATGAGTGGATGTACACGGGCTTCATAGCTAAGACAAAGAGCGATGAATGGGTTTGGGGCATGCTCAATTTCCTGGAGCAAGCATTTGGCCCAGCTGCTAAAGGATCGATTTGGATGCCGTGTCCCTGCAGCCAGTGTAAGAACTCTAAAAGAAAAGTAAAGAATGATGTTTTCAAAGATCTGTTCAAGAACAGATTTGTGGCAAACTATAAGAGGTGGATCTTCCATGGTGAAGACGATCGTATTAGAGAGGAGGAGGTGCGAGCACGCCTCGAGGAGTATGATGGAGATGCTGGGATTGCCAACATGGTGGTAGACTATAACAAGGCACGTGGCAATGAAGTATTGCCGACTCAGACGGAGGAGGATCCAAAGGAAACTACAAAGGCATTCTATGAAATGATGTCTTCGGCACAGAAGCCCCTTCACGAGAAAGACAACAATGTCGCAACTCGATGCCATTGGACGCCTAATAGCGTAGAAGTCGCAGTTGAGCTTGAGTCGAGATGGCTTCGATCACATGTTGGCAGTTTTGGGGGAAATGCTTTCGAAGGGTCACATGCTGCTGAAGACTCATGTACGAGTCACAGAAGCTCCTTCGTGCACTTAAGATGTCGTATGAGTCGATCCATGCTTGTCCTAAAGGGTGCGTCCTATTTAGGGAAGACCTTGAGGAAGCAACGCACTGTCCAAAGTGCAAAGCCTCTAGGTATGTGGAGGTAGACGGTAGTGATGGTAAGATGAAATAGTCTAAGATCCCCGAGAAGGTCCTACGGTACCTTCCTATCATACTGAGGCTCCAACGGTTGTACATGACAGAGGAGTCTACGAAACAGATGAGATGGCACAAGGATGGCAAAAGATACAGTGACAACATGGTACACCCATCGGATGGTGACGCATGGAAGTACTTCGATGACCAGCATCCTCACAAAGCAGAGGACGCTTGGAATGTACGTGTAGCATTAGCAACTGATGGGTTCAACCCGTATGGAATGATGGCAGCCCCATACACTTGTTGGCCCGTGTTCGTGATACCCCTCAATCTTCCCCTCGAAGTTATGTTTGAACCCAAGAATGTGTTCTTGTCACTGATAATACCTAAACACTCGGGCAACAATATGGGTGTGTTCATGCAGCCACTGTGGGATGAATTGCAACATTCTTGGGAAAAGGGGTGCTGACGTACGACTGAGCTACAAAGAAGAACTTCACAATGCATGTGTGGTACCAGTATTCAATGCATGACTTCCTGGCATATGGCATATTCAATGGGTGGTGTGTTCAAGGAAGTTTCCTTGCCCAGTATGCAAGGCATCTGTGATGTTCACCTGGCTGAAGAAGGGTGCCAAGTTTTCTTTGTTTAACAAACATCGTCAATTCCTAGATGACGACCATGAGTTTAGACGAGACATCAAGCACTTCACGAAAGGTGTTCAAGTCACCAACGCCATTCCAGAGATTATGAGCGGTGCCCAGGTGCTTGCCCAGTTAGAGGCTCTCAAAATAGATAAAGACAATGGTGGTTTTAAAGGATATGGTCAGGAACACATGTGTACCCATATATCGGGCTTGACTAGGCTCCCCTACTTCTTCAAGGACCTTCTTCTTTCACACAACATTGATGTAATGCACACAGAAAAGAATATCACCGATGCACTCTGGGGTACACTCATGGACATAAACAAGAAGTCAAAGGACAACATTAAGGCTAGACTGGACGTGGAGGAGATCTGCGATAGACCAAAGCTAGTGATGAAGACCCCTGCGCTTGAAAAGAGTTGGAAAAGGGGCCCGGCCGATTACATCCTGAAAATGGGTGATAGAAAGGAAGTGCTTGAGTGGATCAAGATGTTAATGTTCCCTGATGGGTATGTGGCGAATCTGAGTAGGGAGTGAACCCTAAGACTATGAAAGTCTTAAGGATGAAGAGTCATGACTTTCACATATGGATGGAGTGGCTCCTTCCTAGGATGACCCGTGGATACCTCCCCAAGCCAATGTGGTGCATTCTAGCAGAGTTGAGCTATTTCTTCCGCCAGCTTTGTGCCAGGGATTATCTCAGGAAGTGATTCATGACCTAGAGCGTGTTGCACCTCTATTGATCTGCAAGTTGGAGATGATCTTTCCGCCCAGCTTCTTCCTGCTGATGCAGCATTTGATTTTGCACCTATCATGTGAGGCACGACTGGGGGTCCCATGCAGGCCCGTTGGTGCTATCCAATTGAGAGGAGTCTAAAGATTCTTTGTAAAAAGTGTAGAAATAAAGCCAAAATTGAGGCTTCCATGACAGAGGCATTCAGAGTGGAGGAGGTGTCCAACTTCACAATGGCGTACTATACTGAGAACCTTCCCAGCATGAACCCGCCCCCTCGTTACAACGACGGCTGGAGTTCATCGACCCTGAGCCTTTTCAAAGGAAAACTTGGATGGGGAAGCGCAGCTACCCCCAAGACGTTGCAACAACATGAGTTTCGCACTATCATGCTCTACGTGTTGTTGAACCTTGAAGAAGTGGTTCCGTATCGAATGTAAGTTTTCAATAAGCTAGTTATATACACAGTCAATATCCTCCACCTATCATTCCAACCCCCTTGTCTCTTATTTTTCAGGGAGTTCATTAACAAACTCTGGACAGGGGATATGGCTCCTACCGACAAAGAAGAAGACAATCTTTTCAAAAATGGCACGCCCAATTTTATTTCCTAGTTCTGTACAAAGGTACCATCCAACTTACCTCTTTTCAACTTTGAGGTTCCACTTTGCTCCTAGGAGCGAGTAATGTAATGATCTACCTGGCCTCACCTTGCAGGCATGCACGGATAGGGAAATGAGTGGTGAATTGAAATAAGTTGCACAGGGCTTCAACACTAGGGTCAATACATTCACCGTTTATGATGTGAATGGCTATCACTTTCGCACAAGAAGCTACGAGGAGAGTCGGCCCACCCGAAAGACCACGTGCACAGGAGTTCGTACACCCGGCACCGATAATCATGACTATTATGGCATAGTCAAAGAAATATACGAGCTCCACTTTGAGGCCCCCAAAGATCTTAAACCAGTGGTATTCAAATGCCATTGGTTTGATCCTAATGAACCTAGAAGAGCCGATGACATTGGGCAAGTCAAAATTCGACAGGATTCCATCTATACTGGAGAAGATGTCTATATTGTGGCTCAACAGGCCACGCAAGTTTACTATCTCCCATGGGCGTGCCAAAAAGACGAGAGGCTTAAGGGTTGGTACCTTGTGCACTTGGTATCGCCGTGCGTTAAAGCACCTGTCCCAAACGATGATGATTACAACTTTGACCCAAAGGCAGATAATGGTGAGTTCAATCAACTTGAGGGGCTAAAAGGGCGTTTGTCGATAGACATTCTTTCACTTATGGGCATGGAAGTAGACAATGACATCGATGAGGACGAGGGTGAAATGGTGCAAGATCCTAAGGACATAATGATGCTTGAGCGGTGGAGGGCTCGGCGCGATAGAGTTGTTGAGGACGATGGAAGTGGTGAGGACAGTGGAGATGATAAGGACTTAGATTTTGACAATATTGATAGTGATGATGACAATAGTAATAGCGATGACGAGGAGCCAACACTGTTGTTCGTGGAGATAAATTCTAATTCATGTAATACTATATTGTTCTTATTATTACTTTGCAATTATGCTTCATTCATTTGCATCTCTTTACAAGTACTTATTGATTATTTGTGCTAATTGGTTTAATCTTTGTCTTTGTCATTGCAAGCATAGGACAAAATGTCGGGAGGAAGTAGACGACCGCGACGAAAGGCAAGGTCGGTCTACATGATGCATGGCATCACGGAGGAGGCGTTGGAGGAGCCGCCGTTGGAGGAGGAGAGGACTCGCTCACGTCGCTCGGCGACGAGGCAGCTGTTTCCCTCGGATGATGTGTAGGACGAGGAGGACGGGCGCGACCAGGACGGGGGCGACTAGCACTGGGGTGACCCGGACGGGGGCGACCAGGGAGGGGGCGAGGAGGACGAGGACAAGGCGACACCAAGGGAGACGGCTTACTCAGGTTCAAGCAAGGTCTACCGGCGCAGGATCACGTGCCTCCCTTCAGCGCCGATCATGGAAGACCATCGTCCGATGATTTGACCCGACGGTGACAAGTAAGTAACCGTTTATGTTTTCATGACTTATTCATATAACATGTTTAAAATTGAACTTCAGACTAACAATTCTTCTTAATGACTCGTGCAGAAGCTGGAAGCTTGTGCAAGGGGTAGCTGGACGCCATCCTAATAGCAAGCTGGGCCTCCTGATTAAGAAGCACTACCCTGGCCTTGTCACCCGCGATGATGGGACCAAGGCACTGGCATTGGCCGGACTTCTTCAAAGTCAGGGATGAATATGAGGTCCCCATTGCGACCAAGATCAAGAGGGAGTTCTAGGTGAGTCTTCATTGCACCGCTTTATCAATACTACGCATTCGCTGGATTTCTTGAAATAATAAAATGATACGTGATATCTGTATGCAGGAGTGGTTCACATGCGAGCCAGGGCATGAGGTCCAGGCGTCGACGGTGCAGGACAAGGTTGCCAAGGACCGACTCAAGGACATGTACCATGAGGTGCACATCCAGGTCCTCATCACCTACTACGCCGACGTGCTTCGCCAGTCGCTGCCGAAGCCGGAAGCTAGGAAGATGATCCTCTACCCCGAGACCGACATTGCCAGGGAGTTCTACATCCAGGTAAGTAGCAAACATTAATTCTAATTTCTTCTATGAAAAATAAGTAGGAAACATTAATTCTGATTCATCTTCTGACATGTCACACAGTTTTCTGCTGATTGGTGCAAAATGCACATGGACTGCTGGGAGGCCATTGTGGACGAATAGAGAAAGCCGGAGTCATACGGTGAGCGTCGCTGTAAAAATGCATATGCCAAGGCGAGGACAGGTCCGGCACACCACCAAGGGAGCCGGTCCTTCAGAGAGTTCATGGACGCATGGGTATGCTTTTGTCGATTTATTTATTTACTTATTTATTTATTCAATCTCATTACGTGTAATCATCCTTGTGTTTTCCTCGCTGTCCCAGGCGCATGATGGGCAGGTGATCAACGAGTACGAGGGCTACGCCCTGTCTCACAACAGCAAAGCGACAGATCCGGACAACGTCTACAGCTCGGCGGATGGGACCGAGGCGTACGTCAACCCGAACGCCTACGAGAAGATGGTCCAGTATACCAAGGCGGCTCGCATGCGCCATGGTCCAACCTTTGATCCTGCCACCCAGCCCGTGGATACAAACGTCCTGATGAGGACGGGAGCAGGAAAATAGCACGGCCGGTACTTTATTGCCCACAGCGCAATCGTCAGGTTCGTCAATCCGACAGCACGACCTCCTCTGACGTCCCCATACGACCTCCGCAAACCAAGCCACACACAGGCGTTGGCAGCGGTTTAGGTAACTTTAGTTTTATTCGTCATTCATTGGTTTTACATATGTACCTTTCCTTTTGCATTGTTTAAAAATCGAGGGTGTAACATTGCAGTCTGAGCTGGCCGAGTTACGGGCCGCGCAGGAGGCCTCGCAGGAGGCCTATCGGTGGGAGATGGCAGCCCGAGAGGAGGCCCATCGGCAGGAGATGGCGCGCCAACTTGAGGCTGTCCGACAGCAAACGCAGCGTTAGATGCAGGAGTTTGCCAGCTACTTTCAGAGCATTCAAATCCCTGGTGTTGTCGTGCCTCCGTTGCCTGCCTCGATGTTTGCTCCACCACCTCCTCCTGGCCCTATAGGAACTTCGGTGAGTATATATGTTTATCCATTGTTTTGGCTTGTGCGGCCATCATGCAGGTACTAATGAGATCGCTTCTCCTTTGTGCAGGCACAGTCGGCTGGTTCGAACCCGCCTCCTCAAGATGGCCCTTCTCCAGGCCATGGGTGGCCGGTTCTTACCCCTCAGCCACACTTTACGTGGCCTCCGGGTGGCATCCTTCCTGGGCCTACGCAGCACGGGACCTCCGCATGGGCGAGCTGCCCTCCTCCGACTACCCAGCATGCGCACTCCGAGTGGGGGCACCAGTACCAGTCGGCGTCACACGGGCTCGAGCCAAGACAGTCCTCGTGGTCTTCGTGGCCTTCACACCATGATGGGCATAGGGACGACAGGTCGCAGCACGAGTGAGGGCCTTTGTATGGATTTGTGAGACTTTGTTGGATATTGGACTTGTTGGATGCGTTTGTTATGGATGACATGTGATATATATGTGGATTTGTGTTATATATGTGTGAATTTGTGTTATATATATATGTATATATGTGTGTGTGTGATTTGGCTGTTGTGATATATATGGAAAAACAGGGAAAAAAATTCTAGTTTTGCCGACTACCATGGCAGTCGGCAAAGCTGGGCACCGAGCTGCACATGCACCAGCTTTGCCGACTGACGTGCCTAGAAGTCGGCAAAGGCTATTTTTCTAAAAAAATATCTTTGCCAACTGTCAGCTCATGCAGTCGGCAAAGACTTTTTAAAAAAATAAAAAATCTTTGCCGACTGTCATATCGGTAGTCGGCAAAGAAGATGCCAGACCACACGGGGGCCGCTTCCTTGGCCGACTCCTGGTTTGGCAGTCGGCAAAGTCTTTGCCGACTGCCATCCACGTGGCAGTCGGCAAAGAATTCTTTACCGAGGCTTCCTTTGCCGACGGACCTTTGCCGAATGCCAACGTGGAAAGCAGTCGGCAAAGTCTTCGCCGACTGTTTTCAGGCCTTTGCCGACTGCTTCCAGCAGTCGGCAAAGAACTTGTTTCCTGTAGTGTGCTCCTGTCAATGTGCCATGCAAAAGTTTCAAGGGATTTAAGGACAACGAAGCTCAAGGTGCTACAGCACGGAAACCAGAAAAGGCAAACAATGTATCGGCCTCGGAGGTCACCTAAATTATTTAGAAGTTGCTTGATTAATCATAACGTGGGATTTGCCAAAAGTTGCCGTGTTTTAAATTTTCATATATTGGTGGCAGGTGCTTGCATGCACAAGTCGCAGTTAGTTTAGATTTCCAGTCACGTTTTTATATTAGCCCGTTTAGCTAATCAGCAGGTTGAGTCCCAGTCAAGTCATAAGGACAGCGTGCCATATATTCGTAGCGCATGTATGAGAGCCCCAACGGACAGACAAGTTTATTTGTGGATTTTTTTTGTGTGTCAAGCGGTCCTCTCTTGGAACCCTAGACGGTGATCCCATCTACTATTAGAACTGAAGCCGATCCCTTTATTAGGTTGAAATGGAATGTACGATTAAGCTGTTACAGCTTGGGTGCATCGCTTGGACTTCTCAGAGTTCTCTCTTTTCTCATTGGTTGGTCATGGCGTGCCGTGGGTGGAAGGAATATTCTCGGGTTCGCTTTGCATCTATTTTAAGCTGATCCCCTCGTCATTGCTAGTATATCGGAATTGGTGATTAATCAACTGGAAGTAATTTTGCTCACCTTTATCTATTTGTTATTTTTTGCTATGCGTTGGTGTACGTCAGTTAATTTGTATATCAATCAGGAGCCCATGTCAATTGTTCAAATTCTACTAGATATTTACACAGATCGAGCTGCACTAGAATTAGTACTTGGGCTATGAGTAGAGATATGAAGATTGTGCTACGACTCTGATTTGCTCCTCCGCTTCAGTGAAAGAAAAAAGGTAGGTGTTGCTCGTGGCCAAAATCCCCAAGGCACTAAGAAAAACATGTATTCATTGTGGAGTGCATCTATTATTGCTGAGAAGTGCCTTGCTAAATTTCTTCAACATCAAAGCAGTACAACAACACATGGTGAACAGATGTCATCTAACAAAACTATGTGTACATCAGAAGTGCATGGTGCCTATTAAATCATTGGAATCTAGTGCTCGATATAGCAAGCCTATGAATGCTGAAATATTTTCTCCACTCAAGTTTTCTATGAGAACAAAGGTACTAATACAAATAAATATGAGATGAAAGGTGTTGCTGTAAAGGCGAAGAAATAGCCTATTCACAAGGTTGATCGTTCCACAGAAACAAAAAGATGATGATTCCTAATTGTTTCTAGATGCTGAAGTGCCCTAGCAGACCTCTATAGATGGGAGTACTGATATTTCTTTAGCATCAGGGTTGCATGCTAGCACTTTTTCTTCTAATATTAATGATCTTAATGATGCTTAGGATGGGTTATCTATGACATCACCACTTTATCTAACAAAAATCTACGATGGCACTAGAAGTACATAGTAACGTCACTATTGTTGCTTTGAAAGGGCAGCAATCTAGTATATTTAAGACAGTGCGCACATTCAAGATAAGGTATGTGAATTAATTATTAATGGTGTCAGTTTCACAAATGCCACTATCTCAGATGTTGTTCAAGCTTTATCTTTGACTATGTGGTGGCTTTTACCAATGCGTTCTATGCAATCGACAAATCAATGTGCTACACTAAAAATTACTCACAAGTCATGGTTTAAAATTTTGGTTGGCAATTATGTTGGTACTGACAATGATGTCACTTGGGTGAGTAAAGGTCATTTATCATAGGGTTATCCATGGCAGTCGGATCTTAATGCAACACATGGTGGTCCTTCTAATAATTATTCATTTGTGCATAAGTCCATCATGTTTTGCCATATCTCATTTTAAAAGACTAAAATAAGATATATAAAAGCCTTATATACGTCCCAGGATGTCACACATATAAGTTGATAAATTATAAATGGTACCAAATCAGAGTTTATTACATAGCACACGAATACATGTTATAGTTTTTAACAAAAATAAGACATAACTAAGATGATCCAGATGATAGCTCCACCACAGGGACACATCAACTGGTTGACACAAGCCAGTAGTCGTGTCGATAGCTCTCACTCCAATCTTGATCTGTTACCCATCCGAAATTTTCCAAGTAATAAAATAAAACAAGCGTAAGTACATACGTACTTAACAAGTATAGCAAAGGGGTTCATGAGGCTCAATTAAGCTGACACTGTTTAACTGCAAATAGCTTTTAAGTGTATGTCAAGTTTTTAGCATTAGCAACAAGGTAGTAATATGCCCATAACCACATGATCAGAATAACATGAATAATATGTAACACATGAATAACATAAATAAACAATTAGCAAGTTTCATTAATGACCAACTATTCCATATATGTCTCCAAGGCCGCCCCGTCCGTGGGCACGGAAGATATATTGGTTTAATTCTGTGCAAAGGTGTACACTTTCACTACGGGTCATGATCCTCAAATGCACGGGCTAGCTACTTCCCATAACACAAAGAATCATATAAAGCTATCCAAAGCTTCGTCTAACTAGTTAGGAACGCAGGGTCATTGAATGTAGGAAATCTTTCCTTCTAATATGGCACATGGCCTACCTGGTTATACACACACTGAAGAGGCCGTCCTATACCCAACTCGCAGAACACTAACCAGCTAGAAAAATTACTTTGAACAACTAAAGCCAGAGCCATATAGTCTTCGCAGTTGTACGTTAAGTCCCAGAAGTTCACAAACAGATAGGATCTTATATAAAAAGGTTTTCTTTCTTTGTTCATGGAAACATTATTAATCAGGTTATGTGATCATGATTTAATAGAGCACTAGCAGGCATACTACCCAAATGCATAGCACAGGGTGACAAGGTAACAAGATTTCAATTGCTAGAAAGTTCTACTTAGGTAGCAAAAGACACATGCACATGTAATTTAGTGATTATCATGAATAGGTCACAAGGATGGTCCCAAAACTATACTTGTCTTGATCAAAGCTCTCCTGATGAACCTGCTAATCCTGGACATCGAAGTACTCTTGTTCTCCAATGAATGGCTCACTCTGTAAACTCGATCAACAATCAGCAACACGCAAGCATCGAGCATTTATACATGAGCAAACAAATAGATTCATTTAGAATAGTAGACCATATCAACAAAACAGATTGAAAAGTGTTTATAAAACTAATCTATACATTGCTACGATCACACAGACGTAAAGATCATCAAAATCGGAGCTATAACGAGAAAGTTATGAATTTTAGAAGATTACCTATTATAAAATAATAGATTAAATCTAACCTCGAATTTCAACAGTGGCAAATAGCTCTAACAGTGGTACTAACATGTAGATCATGAAGTTATGAATCTAATGCAACTTGAAAAGATCAATTTGGACCAAAAATGAAGAAGTTATAAGCAAAACAAGATAATGGCAAATATGTAAATAAACAAAACTATTTTTGGAATAAAAATAAATTGAAAAACAGGATTTTCCAATCGGGCAGGGACTCTTAACTGAGATGAACGGTGAGATTAGAAGATGGAGGGAGAAAGAGAGGGGCTCGCCGGGGAAGACTACCCGTGCGACGGTTGGCCATGGCCGACGGCGACGGAGTTTGCCAGAGATCTAGAAACCGACCCTAGAGGACTCTGTTTGGCTTGGGACCTTGACCAAACGACAGCGGAGCTCAACATGACCTCACCTGATATGAAGATGAAGACCGGAGTGTACGGAGGTGGGCTGATGGCTTGGAAGGCGGCGACGAACTTCCTGCAATCATCGGTGAGATGCCATGAGTGGACCATAGGGTAAAGAAGAAGAATAAGAGCTCGGCGGGCTCATTAGGTTGAAACGACACCCAGCGTCAAGCTTACGAAGACAGTGATGCAGTGGAATGGCGGATTATGAACTCAAGCTTGGCGGCTAGGGTTTCAGACACGCTAGGGCTCGGGCGTGGCGGTTGCTAGCGCGAGAGCCAGATGAGGGGCGCGGCGGCTTGCGAGGCTCACTATTTATATGCGAGGTCGCATGGGATGCACGCCAAGGCACGAGGCGTTGGCATGGCAGACTCGAATAGAGTCCTGCTCGAACATGGCCGGAGGTAGAAGAAAGCGGTGCTGACAGGTGGGTCACTGTGGTCCGTGAGACAGAGAGGGAGACAGGCCGCTTGCGGCTTGCTCTGCTGTGAACTCAGCCAGCCAAAGAAAATGGCCGAGCGAGCTGAGCTGAACGAAAAAGACCTTCGGGCTGAGGGAAGGAAAGAGGAGGCTGGCCGAGCGGGCCGTTTGGGCCAGAAAGAGAGAAAGAGTGAGAGAGAGAGAAGAAAATCTTTTTCTTTTATTTGAGCTGCCTTTCAAATAGATTTTCAAATAGATTTTGACATCCTTATCAAACCAAACAAAAACCAAACATCACAATAAAATTATGCAGCAGCATGAATGCACAAAGATGCTTCTTGACCTATGATTGATTTTATTTTTATAACCATTATTATTTCCTATGTTTTATGCTCACATAAATGCAAAAATTAAATCAATTTGGCTATTTTAAATTCATGCAAATTTTAGGGTGTTACAAATCTAACCCCCTTAAAAGAATCTCATCCTCGAGATTGGGCTGCTTACTCAAAGAACTTTGGATATGCCTTTCTCAAATCCTCTTCCCTTTCCCAAGTTGCCTCAGCCTCAGAATACTGATTCCACTGAACTTTGCCCATCTTAATAATCCTGCTCCTTATGATCTGCTCCGTTGTTTCCAAAATCTTAACCGAAAACTCTTCATAAGTAAGATCATCCTTCACTATAAGCTCTTCTATAGGTATTTGTTCTACTTCCAGCACACACAAATACTTCTTAAGTTGAGACACATGGAACACATCATGCACACCTGACAGCTTCTCTAGCAATTCCAACTGATAAGCCACTTCTCCACGTCTCTCAACAATCTTGAATGGGCCAACATACCTTGGAGCTAACTTCCCTTTCATGTTCAACCTCTTTACGCTCCTCATAGGTGATACTTTCAAATACACATAGTCACCGACCGCAAATGCTAGTTCCCTCCTGCGAGTATCTGCATAACTCTTTTGTTGAGATTTTGCCACTCTCAGATTCTCTCTAATCATTATGACTTGTTCTTCAGCTGCTCTAAGCAAATTTATACCAAACAATTGTGTCTCACCAATTTGATTCCAAAACAATGAAGTTCTACACTTTCGCCCATACAAAGCTTCAAAAAGTGCCATCTTGAGACTCTATTGATAACTGTTGTTTTATGAGAATTCAGCATAAGGTAAGCTCTTATCCCAACTTGTCCCTTTCTGCAATGCACAGGCTCACAACATATCCTCCAATATTTGGTTTACTGTTTTGGTCAGTTTGAGGGTGATAAGCTGTACTAAAATTTAATCTCGTTCCCAACGATGTGTATATTTCCTTCTAGAAGTGAGATGTAAACTGTGAACCTCTATCTGACAATCTTCTTTGGCACCCCATGCAAACACACAATCTTCTCCATATATACCTCAACTAACTGTGGACCAGTATACTTGGTCTTGACAGGTATAAAATGACCAACTTTAGTCAATCGATCAACTATCACTCATATCGAATCATAGCCCTTCTGAGTACGTGGTAACCCAACTATGAAATCCATTCCAACCTCGTCCCACTTCCACTCAGGAACCTTCATTGGTTGTAACAATCCAGCTGGCCTTTGATGTTCCGCTTTCACACGTTGACATGTGTCACAAATAGCAACGTACCTAGCTACATCTCTCTTCATACCATACCACCAATATATTTCCTTAAGATCCAGATACATTTTAGTACTTCTTGGATGAATAGAATAAGCTGATTCATGTGCCTCTCTCAATATTGCTTCATGAATAGCTTTTATTTCTGGCGCACATATCCTCTTCCCAAACCACAGCGTCCCATCTTCATCAATGTGAAAACCAGGAGACCTTTACGTATCTCTTGCTATCTCCTTTAGTTTCTCATTCTCTAGCTAACCTTTACGTATCTCTTGCTCCAGAGTAGGTGTCACTTCTATCTCCATAGAGTTGACAACAATACCAAGATTCAAATACCAAAACTCATCACACAACTCCTTAGCCATAGTCCTTGTCTGAATATCACTAACATACCTCTTTCTACTAAGTGCATCAGCCACAACATTTGCTTTCCTGGGATGATAGAATAATTCAAAATCATAGTCCTTGATCAATTCCAGCCATCGGCGTTGCCTCAAGTTCAAGTCTGATTGAGTGAAGATATATTTCAAACTCTTGTGATCTGTATAAACATCACACTTATGACCAATCAGATAATGTCTCCAGATCTTTAAAGCATGAAATACTGCTGCTAACTCCAAGTCATGAGTAGGATAATTCAACTCATGCTTTCTCAACTGCCTCGATGCATATGACACAACTCTTCCTTCTTGTATAAGAACACATCCCAACCCTTGTCAAGACACATCATAATAGATAGAGAACTTCTTACTCAGATCCGGCAGTATCAACATAGGAGCCGTAGTCAACCTCTTCTTCAATTCTTCAAAACTAGCTTGACATTTGTCTGACCACACAAACTTGACATTCTTCTCTAACAGAGCAGTCATGGGTTTATCAAGCTTGGAGAAACCTTCAATGAACCTCCTATAATAACCAACGAAACTAAGAAAACTGTGAATCTCACTTACATCAGTAGGTGGCTCCCAGCCCAAAACGTCCTTTACCTTCTTAAGATCCATGGCTATACCTCTATTAGAAACAACATGACCTAGAAAAGAAACTTCACTCAGCCAGAACTCACACTTACTCTTCTTAGCATACAATTTGTGTTCCTTGAGCTTCTGTAGCACCAACCTTAGATGTTTAGCATGTTCTTCTTTGGTCTTGGAGAACACCAATATGTCATCAATGAACACTACCACAAACTTGTCAAGATACTCCATAAACACTTTGTTCATCATGTACATAAAGTGGGGCAGGTGCATTGGTCAAACCGAAGGACATAACTATGTACTCATACAACCCATACCTCATGGTGAATGCTATCTTTGGGATACCTGAATTCCGAATCTTCAACTGATGGTAGCCAGAGCATAGATCAATCTTAGAAAACACACAAGCACCTCTTAACTGATCAAACAAGTCATCAATCCTCAGCAGCGGGTACTTGTTCTTGATGGTGACTTCATTAAGAGAATGGTAGTCCACACACATACCCTGTGTTCCATCCTTCATTTCAAAAAAGATCACAGGAGCACCCCACGGAGATGAACTAGGACATATGAAACCTTTCTCCTATAATTCCTTCAACCGTTTCTTGAGATTCTCTAATTCATTAGCCCCCATTCTATATGGACGCTTAGCTATGGGTGTAGTACTAGGTAATAACTCAATAATAAACTCAATGTCATGGTCTTTAGCATCATCATCATCTTCATCTAGCAGATTCACTATAGCTGTAGGTGGTGCTTGCATTGCCACTTCAACACTGATTCTATCCCCTTTTGGTGTTGTTAGAACTACCACTTTCTTTTTACACTGAATTAACACATTATGCTGCTTCATCTAGTCTAATCCTAGAATCACATCAATGCCAGATGCACTCAACACAGTCAAACTAGCAGTGAACTCTACCACCCATACAGAGATGTTAAAGGAGGGACAATAATAAGAAGCTGGTATTCTTCCTCCTAGTGAGTTCACTAGCATGGATTCTTTCAAGGCAAGTAGGGGTATACTATGTGCTCTAACAAATACTTGTGATATGAAAGAATGCGAAGCTCCAGAATTAAAAAGAATAGTAACAGAGATGGAGTTGATACTAAACGTACCCAGCATGATTTCAGGCGCCTCCTGAGTAGTAGCTTCTTGTGTAGTCTCAGTGGACACATGGTTCACTCTTCCATAGTTAGCATAAGATTTCCCATTGCCACTCTGCCTCTGTGGCGTCTGTTGATTCTTCTTAGGGCAATTATTAGCATAATGCCCCACATCACCACAACTGAAACACCTATTGGGAGTGCTAGGAGTGTTGTTCTTCAAAGGAATGTTGTTAGGTGTACTCAGACATGGAGTTTGATTCCCCTGCTGCTGCGGTGTTCGCTGATTCCAGTTCTGCTATTGGTTCTGTGAGTGATTCTGGAACTAATTGTTCGGAGGATATTGAGGACGCGGCGGGTTGGAAAAATGATTCCACTGGCTCACTGGTCCTTGGTACCTCTGCTGATAACCTTGGAAGTTGGAACAAAAATGACTGTTGCTTCCAGATCCTTGTCCTTCCATCTTCCTCTTCCTATCCTTGTCCCCACACATCTTATCAAGCACAATAGCGCTATTCACCACCTCCTGGAAATTGGCATACTTCTGTCTATTCAGTTACAGCCTGAGATCATAATAAATCCCATTAAGGAAATGATGCCGCTTATCAGCTTCTTCCCTCACTTCATTCGGAGCATAGCGAGCAAGCTCATTGAACTTGTTGTGATACTCGCTCATAATCATGTTGCCCATCCTGAGAGATCTGAACTCCTCTTGCTTCTGCTCAACAAGACCTTCAGGAATATGGTGCATCTTGAAATCTCTAACAAAATCTGCCCACGTGATGGCGGGAGAATTAGCAGGATGAGCATCTTGATAAGACTCCCACCATGTTTGCGCAACACCTTGCAACTGTCCAGACGCATAGAGCATCTTCTCTCAATCATTGCACTGAGTGATATTCAATTGCTTCTCCATGGCACGTACCCAATCCACTTCCAATGGCTCAATGGAGTGAGAAAACATGGGAGGGTTTCCATGCATAAACTCCCTACACTTATCCCATGGCGGTTGAGCTTGTGGTACTCCTCCAGCTTGCACGGTCTGAGCTAACTGCATCAAAGCTTGCATCATCTAAGCTTGTGAGGCCATGAATTCCTCACGGGTGACTAGTGGGGGATTTTTTCAGCAATTTTCCTATTTTCCCTTTGCGACATCTACGCCAATTCATATAAGAACAACCAAAGTTACAATACTGTCAGCTCTATAATGATTCTGAAAATTTCTGGGCGAGTTACAGTTTTAGTAGTCCAATAAGACAATCATAACCGAAGTTCCAGATATCCAATTTAGGCAAAATTTATATGGTCAGAAAGCTTAGGAAATTATCTATAGCTTTCCTTTATATTGTATCACCAGATGCGGTCGTTAAATTGGTTGAAAACAATATAAAACAGAAACTGTTTCAGACATCAAGACTGTGCAGAAACACAGATTTTGAAGAGCTGTAATTCATAGCTCAGAAAAGATCTAAACGTGATTCTTACAGAATTTGAAAGATACTGAAGTCTAGTTATTGTCATAAAAATTTTGACAAATTTGTAGTAGCCATACTCGAGATATAATAAAAATATTGCAGACTGCTCCAGAATTTCAGCACAGGATAGATTCGAGATTGACCAAACCAAATTTTATTAAAGACCCCAAAACTCTAATATGTTTAACTAAGGAACATTGCGAACATACCCACAAAGCTCCAGAACTCATTACAAAGAAGCAAATCACTCATAAGCATAAAGACAACTCAACTAGCACATCAAAGTGCACTCGCAATAAAAAGACTCGACTCGACTTAACTAACGAAACTAACGATGATTACATAAAGGATTTTCTATGGCTGAGGTGGACGATCGATCTTCTCATAGATACTTGATTCTCCCATAGCAGATCTGTGGTTATCTATCTCTTTTTCCTTCTTCCTTAATTCTTTTCCAAGCTAATACACCATGTCTTCCAAGCGATCGGCCTTCTCCATCAAATTAAAAGCGAAGTCGGGTACCTGCCAAGCAGCTGGTTCCAATAAACCTGCTGATTCCATCATACGCCAACCTCCCACACCATGAGAATTTTTCAGAGGTAGATGACGGTTGACATCATGCTGCATGTTCTCAGAACGATGACCACGAAGCCCCAACCAAGCCTCAAAAGCAGCACCATCAATACTATCCTTTTAAGTAGCACAACACCCATAGTGATGGTACATAGTTTTAGTGGTGTTCCCAACTCCTGAGCTTGAAATGATGACCACCCTTGACTTCTAGTAGGTAGACTCCAACGGGTGAGTGTATTCCACGCAAATATACAGCAGGGAAGCATCCCAATCCGTGTAGTGATTCAAGAGGAGCCCCGTCAAGCGATGATGCAAATTGGTGTCACATCCCTTGTTGTAGCTATAATTTTTAGTCCATTTCATGGGAGAGGGTGCCCCACCAGCACCTGCATGTGGCGGAGATGGAGTATGTTCATCTTCTTGAGCGACTTCCATCTCTTCATCATCTTGAGCCACGTCCTCCTCATCATCACTGCTGATGTCAATGACTTCCTGCTCTTCCACAGGCTCCACTTCTTCTTCTTCTTCTTGGACATACTCCATAGGCTCTTCCTCTTCTTCAGGCTCAGGCATAGGTGATGGTAGGGGTGATGGTGCCTGTTGTGCAGGTAGTGTGGCCAGTTCATCTTCATCATCATCACTATTCCAATCCCACGCTTCTCCATCCCTTGGCTCCATTGGCTCATACACCACTCGTGGCTGAATAGAACCACAAGTCATCTTTCGAGCAGTCTGATAAGTACGCATCTATAGAATTAGACCAAGTTTTAGAATCAATGTTTTTTTAATGGAATAAGATAGAAGTAGCATAAAAATTTAGAAAATAACAAGACCAAGATAGTAAGCAAGAATCTAGTGAAGCAAAGAGAGCTAAAAATGACCATTCTATCTAGGCTTGCATCCTACAGTCAACCATACTCTGATACCAATTTATCATATCTCATTTTAAAGGACTAAAATAAGATATATAAAAGCCTTATATGCGCCCTAGGATGTTGCACACATAAGTTGATAAATTATAAATGGTACCAAATCAGAGTTTATTATATAGCGCACCAATAGCATGATATAGTCTTTAACAAAAATAAGACATAACTAAGATAACTCCAGATGATAGCTTCACCATAGGGACACGTCAACTGGTTGACACAAGCTACTAGTCATGTCGATAGTTCTCACTCCAATCTTGATCTGTTACCCATCTAGGATTTTCCAAGTAATGAAATAAAACAAGCATAAGTACATACGTACTTAACAAGTATAGCAAAGGGGTTCATGAGGCTCAATTAAACTGACACTGTTTAACTGCAAATAGCTTTTAAGTGTATGTCAAGTTTTTAGCATTAGCAACAAGGTAGTAATATGCCCATAAACACATGATCAGAATAACATGAATAATATGTAACACATGAACAACATAAATAAACAATTAGCAAGTTTCATTAATGATCAACTATTCCATACATATCTCCAAGGCTGCCCTATCCGTGGCACGGACGATATATCGGTTTAACTCCACGCAGAGGTGTACACTTTCACTACGGGTCATGATCCTCAAATGCATGGGCTAGCTACTTCCCACAACACCAAGAATCATATAAAGCCATCCAAAGATTTGTCTAACTAGTTAGGAACGCAGGGTCATTGAATGTAGGAAATCCCCCTTCCAGTATGGCACATGGCCTACCCGGTTATACAGATACTGAAGAGGTCGTCCTATACCCAACTCGCAGAACACTAACCAGCTAGAAAAATTACTTTGAACAACTAAATCCAGAGCCATGTAGCCCCTGCAGTTGTACGTTAGGTCCCGGAGGTTCACAAACAGATAGGATCTTATATAAAAAGGTTTTCTTTCATTGTTCATGGCAACATTATTAACCAGGTTATGTGATCACAATTTAATAGGGCACTAGCAGGCATACTACCCAAATCCATAGCCTAGGGTGACAAGGTAACAGGATTTCAATTGCTAGAAAGTTCTACTTAGGTAGCAAAAGACACATGCATATGTAATTTAGTGATTATCATAAATAGGTCACAAGGATGGTCCCAAAACTATATGCCTTGATCAAAGCTCTCTTGATGAACCTGCTGATCCTGGACGTCGAAGTACTCCTGTTCTCCAACAAACGGCTCACTCTCTAAACTCGATCAACAATCAGCAACACGCTAGCATCGAGCATTCATACACGAGCAAACAAATAGATTCAATTAGAACAGTACACCATATCAACAAAACAGATTGAAAAGAGTTTATAAAACTAATCTAAACATTATTACGATCACACAAACGTAAAGATCATCAAAATCAGAGCTATAACGAGCAAGTTATGAATTTTAGAAAATTACCTATTGTAAAATAATAGATTAAATCTAACCTCAAATTTTAACAGTGGCAAATAGCTCTAACAGTGGTACTAACATGTAGATCATGAAATTATGTGCAACTTGAACAGATCAATTTGGACCAAAAACAAAGAAATTATAAGCAAAACAAGATAATGGCAAATTTGTAAATAAATAGAACTATTTTTAGAATAAAAATAAATTGAAAAACAGGATTTTTGAATCGGGTAGGGACTCTTAACTAAATAGATAAAAGTTTAGGGGGTTTTCTATAAAATTGCAACCCGAAGGGGTATCGGTGAACTTGATCCGTTGGATCTGAGATGGACGGTGCAGATTAGAAGATGGAGGGAGAAAGAGAGGGGCTTGCCGGGGAAGACGACCCGTGCGGCGGTCGGCCATGGCCGGCGGCGACGGAGTTCGCCGGAGATCTAGAAACTGACCCTAGAGGCCTCTGTTTGTCTTGGGACCTTGACCAAACGACAGCGGAGCTCAACACGACCTCACCTGATGTGAAGATGAAGACCGGAGTGTACGAAGGCGGGCTGACGGCTTGGAACGACGGCGACGGACTTCCTGCAATCATCGGCGAGATGCCATGAATGGACCATAGGGGTAAAGAAGAAGGATAAGAGCTTAACGGGCTCGTTAGGTCGAAACGACGCCCAGTATCAAGCTTACGAAGATGGTGATGCAGTGGAACGGCGGATTGCGAACTCGAGCTTAGCGGCTTGGGTTTCGGACGCGCTAGGGCTCGGGCATGGTGGTTGCTGGCGTGAGAGCTAGATGAGGGGCGCGACGGCTTACCGGGCTTGCTATTTATTTGCGAGGTCACGTGGGATGCACGCCAAGGCGTGAGGCGTAGGCGCGGCGGACTCAAGCAGAGTCCTGCTCGGACACGGCCAGACGTAGAAGAAAGCGGCACCGACAGGTGGGCCCCTGCGGTCAGCGAGACAGAGAGGGAGAGGCCGCCTGCGGGTTGCTCTGCTACGAACTGGGCTGGCCCAAAGAAAATGGCCGAGCGGGCCGAGCTGAACAGAAAAGGCCTTCGGGCTGAGGGGAAGAAAAGAGGAGGCAGGCCGAGCGGGCCGTTTGGGCCAGAAAGAGAGAAAGAGTGAGAGAGGGAAGAAACTCTTTTTCTTTTATTTGAGTTACCTTTCAAATAGATTTCAAATAGATTTTGAAATCCTTATCAAACCCAACGAAAACCAAACATTACAATAAAATTATGCAGCAGCATGAATGCATAAAGATGCTTCTTGACCTATAATTGATTTTATTTTTATAACCATTATTATTTCCTATGTTTTATTGCTCACACAAATGCACAAATTAAATCAATTTGTCTATTTTAAATTCATGCAAATTTTAGGGTGTCACATGTTTTGAGACATATGGTAGAGAATTTTCTTAAGGCCAATGCATTTATTTGCTACTACGAAGGTGAAGATGACAAGAGTTACTCTCTCTACCCTAATGCCGAGGACAGCTTTGCCTCAAGGGAGAGAATCTTGTGATTGTTACTACTCTATTAATTACTATTAGGTTCACTGATGCTCTAGTAGTTACAGCTTATGACACTCATGACACTCATGATGGTCCAGTTATGCACAGTGAATCGATCCCCCACCCAAAAACTTCGTTCTCCAACAGCCACAACGCAAAGAAGGAGCACCCAAGCCCAAGGTCGCTCGTCTCCTTCCCTGCCGAGGTCCGCTCGTCTTCATCCCCGCCTCTCTGCATGAGCCGCCCACCCCCCTCGCCGTCGACGAGCTCGCCGTGGGCATGTCACGCGCTGCTCTAGCCGGTCGCCGGCGGCATGCCGCGCGCCGCTCCAGCCGGTCGTCGTGGGCATGCCGCGCGCTGCTCCAGCCGATCGCCGGCGGGGACGCCGTGCTGCTCCAGCCGGTCGCCGTGGGCATGCCGCGCCGCTGCTCCAGCCGCTCGCCGGCAGGGATGCCATGACGCCCCAGCCGCTCGCCGCCTCAATCCCACCTCACCGCCGCGGACCTGCCTGGCCGCAACCCCCCGTGCCACCGCCTTGCGTCTCCACAGCCGTAGTTGCTGCCGAATCGAGCAGCACCATGACCGCCGCTGCCCTGCTCTGTCTCTCCGTCTCCCTCCATCTTCTCTTTCTCCCTCTCCTTCAAAATTCTCTCTCCCTCGCTCAACCGGGGATGGGGCTTAGAGCGCCGCCGCGGGCACTAGTGCCCTAGCCCGCCGGCGCCCAACTCCTCTCCATTTCTCTTCCCCTTCTTCCTCTCTCTTTCCCTCTCTGTGTCACGCTCCCTCTGTTTCTCGTCGATTGGGCAGAAGAGGATTTAGGATGGGTCGATGGCGAAGGCATCCGATGCCGAGCCTGGCCACGCCCTTATCTCCTACCTCTGCTCCGCCGCAGAAGGCGTTGCCCGGGGCCGCGCTGGTGACCATCGGCTAGGGCCGCTTCTTCTCCAACGGCCTCAACATCGAGTGGGCGGGCACCTCCCGCTCGTGCCTCAGCGAGCTCGTCGTTGCACTCCGACCGCTCGCCGTCTACATCCTTGCGGTGCCCATGCCCACCGTTGCCGTCGTCGCGCATCGGACTCCAGCTCCCACCCTGCCTCCTTCACGCCATCGGGCTGCAGAGATATCGGTCGAGGAGAGAGAAGGACTCATTTTTGGGTGTCGTGTGGGCAGGTAGACAAAATCGGTGCTGTGCTTGGGTCATCCGTTGGAGCCTGCTTTCGGTATGCAGAAGTACTGTGAAGGACGGATTTTCCGATTTGGGTTGCCTGTTGGAGTCAGTCTTACTACTCTATTAATTACTATTAGGTTCACTGATGCTCTAGTAGTTACAGCTTATGACACTCATGATGGTCCAGTTATGGCGGCTACTGTATGTGAAATTAGTAGCAAGGTTTATGACAGCACAACTGTAAATTCTATTCGATTTGATTGCTTTGGTGATATGACAAAGGAGGAGAGTGAGAAAAATGTTTGGCTTAATTCTTATCGGTGATACGATAACTGGTGGCACTGTTCATGTCAACAAAGGAATTCTTATCTCAAAGACGAAGACGGCTTTGTCTCGAGAGAGGATGATCCCATCGCTCCAGGCTAATCTTTCAGCTCCAGTTGATTTATTGGGTAATAATATGAATCATTTTTCTTTCATCAAGTTTGGCTCGTTTTATTTTGACGTCAAGAAAAAAATTGGTGCTGCTGTCAATGTGCCATGCAAAAGGTTCAATGGGTTTAAGGACAGCCAAGCTCAAGGCGCTACAGCATGTGATCGAGAAGCTCAAAAGGCAAATAATCTACGGGCCTGTTTGGCCTGCGTCTACTTTCGTCGAGCCACAGCAGGGCGGCGCCCGAAACTGCAACATATGATTTCCTCGCCAAACATTTGGAAGCTGCGGTGAAGAAAGTGAATTAGAATGCTGTGCTCGCGCCGTGGCACGCCGCAAATACGGAAGCTAACGAAACGGCCACCGTAGGTTAGGGGAAAATCTGTGGTGTGATTTGGCAACCTACAATAGCAATCCAAACAAACCCATAGAATTCTAAAAAAAACCCATAGAAGTTGCTTGATTAATCATCTTAGCCAATCAGTGGTACGTGGGATGAGTCAAAAGTTGCCGCATTATTAAATGTTCATATATTAGTTGCTGGTGCTTGCGTGCCAATGTATAATTAGTTTGGAGTTCCAGTCTTTTAGTTTATTCGGTTTAGCTATCCAGATTGTGTCTGAGTCGAGTCAGCAGGCCTGTGTGGCCTAGGGGATGTGTGCCCTGATGGTCCCATCTACTATCAAGAACTAACCAAAGCTGATCCCATTATTGGATTTGCGTGGAGTGTGCGATTGTGCTAAAGCGGCTTCTTTGGGTTGCTTGGTCTTGTTGGAGTTTTCTCTTTTCTAATCGTGGTTTGTCATGGTTGTGGATGGAAGTATATTCTAGGGCTCCCTTTATCATTGCTACCATATCGTAATTGGTGATCAATCAATTGGAAGTAATTTTGCTCAGCTTTATGTATCTGTTACTTTTTGCATTGCATTTGTGTACGTCCGCCGTACTGGTTGAGATTAACACTGAGTTTGCTATCACAGAGTTGTCCAAACTGCTGTTATGGTTTTGTATAGGCAGAGCGGAGAAAATTTTGTTGCCGGTACATTTTATTAACTGAAAACAGGTTGAACGATAAATTGGGTCTATTTTATTTATGCTGTAAAAGTTTAGGGCAAATGTGTATGCCATATTTTGATCAGTTCCGGATTCTTAGAAAACCTATTTTTGCCTCTAGTTTCTAAAATCTAGATTATGAGCAAAAACTGGTGAGCTTTTGGATCCCTTGAGTTTTAGAGAATGTGACTTTATTTATTGCAGCTTGCGTCATAATAAACTGAAAAAAGCTGAATATCAACAATTTCCTAGTTTTTAAGAATGACCCAAAAACTAGCACAAGTCAGATTCTTGAAACCAATAGTGATCCAAACAGGCCCAAAGATATCGTAGTCATGTCCTTGTCAGGTGGTATCGATTTGCTGATTTTCTCAAGGTATCTCTAGCAACATGTCCTGGGGAATAATATGATTGGGAGGATGATATATATGGACTCGAATCACCCATGGATATATATTCGCAGAAGAGACATTTGTTACAGATGTTTTGATGTGATGTCTTAAATTACAAAAATACGACTGACGTTGGACATGGAGTGATATGTAGGTTGTGTTATGACTACGATTTGCTCCTCGCTTGAGACAAAGAAGAAGGTAGGTGCTGCTCGTTGCCGAGATCCTCAAGGCACTAAGAAAAATGTGTGTTCATGAAGGTGCACATCTATTATTGGCCAGAAGTGCCTTGCTAATAAATTGGTTGAACAGCAAAGTAGTACAACAACACATGGTGAACATATATATGTCTTCTAAAATGTACGTGTGTACATCTGTGGGGAAAGTTCACTATGTTGACAATCAGAAGTGCATGGTGCCTATATATATATATTAATTGGGTTCTGGTGCTCGATATAGCAAGCCTATGATTGCTGAAATTTTTCCTTCTCCCGAGTTGTATGAGAATGCAAAGGTACGAATACAAATAAATTTGAGATGAATGCTGTTATAAAGGCAAAGAAATAGCTTATTCACGAGGTTGATAATTCCACGGAAACAAAGAACTATGATTCCTGGTTGTTTCTAAATGCATGCTGGAGTGCCTGAGCATGCATCTATAGATGAGAGTATTGATATTTCCTTAGCATCAGGGTTGCATGCCAGTACTTCTTTTGATATTAATGATCCTAAAGATGCTTCGAATGGGTTATCTATAATGTCACCATATGGCAGATGCACATAGTGATGGTACTACTGTTGATGTGGAAAGGGCATTGATCTAGTATATTTCAGACCGCGTGCACATTTCAAGATAAGGTATGCAAATCAATTATTGATGGTGTCATTTTCACAAGTGCCACTATCTCAGATGTTGTTCATGCTTTATCTTTGTCTACACGGTGGCACCAATGAAATGGACGAATCAAAGTGGTACACTAAAAAGTACACACAAGGCACGAGTTAAAAAATTTTGGTTGGTGATTATGTTGGTATTGACTAGTTCTACAACTTTGTTGTTGATGACATTCTCATTTAAAATTATTTAATATCCTCAAATTCAGTTTAAAGTTCTCATATTTTGGAATTCAAAATTTTGAATTTCCTTTTGTTGGGGAGGCGAGCGTGGGGCGGAGGTCGGCCCATGACCGGCCTAGCGGAGGTTTCACCGGGAGGGGTCAGCGCGCGCCTGTTATTCAGGGGAATAAACCCCAAGCTGTGCACCGAGTGCCACGGCACGACTGCGCTAAACAACGGGCAACCTCCACCTGGAAAGGCAGAGGTTTCGGAACATGCACGTTCAGCACGGGCAAAGGGGCCTAAGACTTCACTGACTAACCCGGCGTGCCCTCAGTTTATTGCACAACGATAATTGCAGGGAAGGACATCGGTGACCTCTGGGCTTCCGGTTGGAGGTTTGCCTCCACCAGGCAGATGGAAAGCCCAATCCCGTGCACAGGCAGGGGAACACGTGGCGTTAAGATCTGCGTTGCCAAGGAGAGTTGGGCCAGAAGATAAAACCCAGGACGCCAAGACGTTGGAGAATTCTGCTGGACCACGATATCCTCAGGCCGGGTGCCTACAGGAAGGATATTCGAAGAATATGCTCACAGTGCCAAGGGGCATTATTGTAATGTAGTAAACTTTGTAGATGTAATCCATGAAGGTTGGTGAATGGATTAATGAAACCCTAGTACCTGCAACTACTTTCTTGTGTTGTTCATTCATTGACCTAAGGTAACCTCCGTGCCATGAGGCTAGGTGGGCGGAGGTTATCCTGTGACTATTGTCGGAATCCCCTAGATTCCAACATCCTTAACAAAGTCAGATGGAGAAATGAGTCCAACAAAGATCTACAACTTTATTGGTGATGATTTTTTATTTTCAAATCATTTACTACCTCACACATTGTTATGTTGAGAGATGGTCATATTTGTGAAGGATGTATAGTTCTACTTTTAAAAATTTTCTAAATTTTTTATGGAATGCTTATGAACCCAAAATATGTTGTTGTGTCAATTTGAATAATTTTGTGAGATATATTAATCTATTAATTTAATTATTTGTTGAATTAGCATAAAATAAATATAATAATACCTAAATTTTTTTTTGGAAACTTCACAAACTTGCATGACAACATGATGCTGGTGTATAAACTAGAAGTACACATTGAAGTACCATAAAATTTTTATATAAGTTTAACAAAGCAGTACCATATTGTTGACAAATACACACATCTCACACATAATTATAGGTAACTATGTACTACGTGAGAGAATTATGAATTTGTAAACAATATACATACCTACATTCTAAAAATGATTTTCGAATCACTTTATGATATTGTTACTTTTTTATGTTGGAGCCACCAAAATACAAGTTCGAGTAATCTTAACGAAACACTTCATTTTTATGAAGAGAGGTCAAATCACATATATTTTTATCTAATTTTTATTTATTGGTCGGCATCACATGTAGTTTCAAGTTAGATTTATTTTCAAGACCATGCAAAAAAATCCCTTAGCCTTAGAAAATATAAAATCGCTTAAAAAGTTCTTAAAATCATACATTAAACTTTTTAGGTAATATATTCATGTTAAAAATCCTCACTAGCATTCGCGCCCGCATCGCCGCCGTCTTGGCCACCCTGTCGCGGGACCTGCAGTCCTGCACACCTCTCTTCCCTCCCTCGACCTGAAGGTAGCTGCGCGCGAGATGCCGGCAAACATGACCAGTGGACCATGAATTGGATGCATCGTAGCAATGCTCCTTCCGGATTAGGACATGGTCTCAACATAACTTTGACTTTATATTATAATAAAGTATATATTTTTATGGAAGTATATTTCAATACAAATCTATATTCATATGACTTTATCATTTCTAAACTCAACGCCTTAAAAGTTATTCATGATTTATATTACTAATGTTTGACTCAAACCTCGTCAAAAATGACTTTTTACCAAACGGGAGGGAGTATATAACAACACATATACATAGAAGCAAAAAATACAATATTAATATGTTTGTTTCAAAAAATACAATATATTAATATAAATCCTGGCCACGGATGCACAAATATTATAGGAGTATTACTGAGTTATCAGCAGCCGACACCGGCCATACATTCTGAAATGGATGACCCAAGTGATAGAACTAGCATTTCGCATGTTCCACTACAGTCATCAAAATCCAGGCGAAAAGCCAGTCAGAACTGCCCGTTTTGGGCGCATCAACTGCCCTGGTCATCTCGCCATGGTGCAATGTTCATCCCACTCGGTCGGGTGATTCTGAAACGGCCACCCACCGTAGGTCGTGCGCGCCACCGTACCCTCGGCTTATTTCTGTGGTTGTGTGGATTGGGGCCCAGGCGAAATGTGCTGGACCGTCCGTTGGTTTCTATGGTCGTAATCCCACGTCGTGGCTCGAATATTTCGCACAGGGTGAAATGGTGTGTGTGCATGGGCACATCGTTGCTAGCTCGACCATTTCGGTCGGGCAAAATGGTGTGCGTGTAATCACTATGCTATAAAAGCTTATGAGTGAAGCGTTTAGAGGGTCTTGTGACGCATAAAGGACACGTCACTGTTCTTGCGTCAGTGATAAGGGTCCAGCCAATAAGACGCATCACTGATAACCCCTCAGACCGACGCGTCCAGCCAAGACGCGTCGTTGATAACCCCTCATCAGTGACGCACCCAACCAAGATGCGTCACTAATATTGGTCTAAGCAGTGACACATCTTGGTCATATGCGTCACTAATAGCATTCAAGAAAAATAAAAAAAATGAAAATCTCTACCATGCTCCTTTATGCATTGCACATTTCATCCATTTCAATGATCAAATTCGGTACATATTTCATGTACGTATAGAAAGCATTTTCTCTATTTCAACCATCAAGTTCTGAACAAACTTTAGATACATCTACGGATAATCTACTCATATATCTACAAAGCATCTACTCTAGGAGCTGCAACCTTTCTTAGATGCCTGTGAAGCGGAACTTAAGATCAAAACTCTTCTCTAAACTTCACTAGGCTCTCCAAACTTTCACCTCTGTGCAGAAAACATAGTGCATCATATTCAAATATATCAAAACTTCATAAATAAAATCAGATTTATGAATAGAGATAATTCAGTGTAGCTGGAAAGATGCCTAAAACCACATAACACAATGTAGCACATCTGAAATGATGCATATCCATAACAAATTGAATAAAACAATGACATATTCCCAAAGATCCAAAGGGATGTTCCTCCCAACAGTGGTGGACAAAGTAAAAACGAAGCCCGAGCAGGGCAGTAATTCATTTAGATGAAAGGAGAGCAACGAAGGAATCGAAGACATACCTACTTCTCACCAGGCGTGGGCAGATCTTGAAGAGGTGACATGATTTTCTTGGTGCACCCATGTAGTTCAGGCTCCTGGCGGTGAAGGAGCTTGCACTGGTGCCTCCTACTGCCACTTTGCCGTAGCTGCTAAGGATGCCTCCGGGGATGAGCGGGCTTCTTGCGGTTCCGTCCCTGCCGGTTGCATATGCGCATGGGTGAGTGAGAGGTCCTTCATGGTCCTTGCGACTCCACCTCGCGCGGCCCCTTGATTTGACCATGGCCACCAACCACCATCGATCTTCACCGAGGCAAGGGAGGAGGCGGCTGTGGCTAGATCTAGAGGACAGGAGGAAGAAGGAGGTGGTCCCGGCCAGATCTATATGGACTAGGGAGGCCGAACCCTAATGAATCCATCACCGATGTGGATTGCACGCGGGTACGAGTTGTGTTGGCGTCGCAAAGTGCACCGGCGGCGACCAGGGTGCGGCAACGAAGGTGGAAGGGCAGGAGAGAGGGAGACTATTCACCTGAGGAGAGAGAGAGGAGAGGAGAGGAGAGGACGGGCGGATGCGGGATGCGAGACCGAGACTCAAGTGATCGATCAGCTGAAATCAATACTTTTTTCGGGTCCGTGTGAGGCGGCTTCCATTTACTCGTTGCTCCTATCTGTCCACTGGCGGAGAGAAGAGATGGACCGCCTATTACTGACACGTATTCTTTAGAGGCATCACCCCTGAAACGCTCCAGTGACGTGTTTTAACTAGATAAGTCATCAATTTTATATCAGTGACGCGTTTTATTTTCTGGTCACTAATTGAGGCGTCACTAATAGAGGTCAACCTAAACTGACTTAGGACGAGTCGGTTAAGAGAGACCTTAAGGAGTGGAATATCCCTAAGGATTTAGCTATAGATAGGAGCGCTTGGAGACTAGCAATTAAAGTGCCTGAACCGTAATCTTTTTCTTGTACTATTTATGTGTTCTTTGTTTTCATGTCTCTTTTGGGTTTCATCTCTAGCCTATCCCAACTTGTTTGGGATAAAAGGCTATGTTGTTGTTGTTGTTGTTAATTGAGGCGTCAGTGACTAGCTTTTCTAGCATAGTGAATTGCGCGTCATGTAATCCTCCGTCATGGCTCCAGCGAAATGGTGTATGCGTTCTTATCCGTCCCTGGATAGATGGCGGAGTACTGTGTGAGGGGCCGAGGGCTCAAAGGTTCGACCCTGCCCCCCAATACGGTTCAACGTCCGAGAGTCCAGGACATGGTTTTTGGCCAGTTTTTCATTGCTCGGTGCATGACTGAGTTAGAAACTATAAGTGCTTTAGGACTCGCTCACATGTGAGATGCCGAAACTTCGCCCCGAAACACCGCCTTGAACTTCTGGTCAATGTCCTGATTGGGCTCGTCTTCTTGAACTTCGACGCCAGAAGTAGCCTTTGCACCTACACAGTTGTGTTAGCCACACGTGGCCTGGCCGCAATGCGACTGCTTCCTCCGAGGGAGTGGACGGACACTGGCGTCCGCGAGCGCCTCAGCCGCGGACCGGCATGGATGAGCGACGTAGACATCGGGAGACATACCTCCGCCACAATCTCCTCCAGCCGGTGCATCATCGTCTGAGGAGGGATGACTGCATGGCCCCAAATGGTCATCGAAGCCGACAGCTCCAACCGTCGCGCCGCCGCTGGGTCCTATCCAGCTCAATGAGCACTGGTGAGGTCTGGCCAGAGCCGCCCTCATCAAGGCCTGAGAGAGACCGCCGGAGCCACCTCCGACATAGCCTGGCTTGCCTCCACCTCAAACGTCCTGTTGTTTGATTAGTATATCATGACCAACGTTAGATGGGATTAGGATCATGCAGTGTCCATAACATTAGTTGGGATTAATTATGATTAAGATATCACTTGCAAACAATATTACTTTGCTACTCCATAACATTTCCTTCAAAATTATCACCATGACATATATTCCTCTATTTCAAATGCCTGTTATCGTAAGTTGCATAAGCTCTGGAGAACTCTGAGTCCATGGATCTAATGCACAAAGGTTTTACAATACATTGGCATGCCCTACAACTTCTCGCCTGAATTATCATCAGGCTATGAACCTAAAACTTCTTCCATGGTCACAAACCGGCCTTGCTCAATTGATAATTGCCCAGCCACGCCAATGGCAACAGATAGTAGACCATCACTTAAGTTGACAGATGGTCCAGACGCATCTTGAGCCCTTATAGCAGACAAGAAATTGAGGTGTTCCAAGTAGCTGGATCCATGATGGAGACCTTGATACCTATGATACACAGATTTCATTAAGATATAAGCCACAACTTACAGTATGTTAAACTAAGCATTCAGCCTCTTAACTTTAAGCTTAAGGCGCAATTAAATAGAAATTCTTATTTTTTGGTTCAAGGTGCTATGATCATCTTGTCATATAAAATCAGACTGCGCTAGTGCAAGAAGCACCGAATAATCAAGCACTGTAAACAAATGTGGAACAGGAGCAAGGCCAACAACAAAATTATTACTTTTGAGACCATAATTTGAATGTACAATTGTTCCTTAAATTATATATAGGACTCATGAAAACTGAATGCAAGTATGGGACGGCAAAATAGTGCATACTTGATTCGTTCGTCTTCTGCCATTATTGTTACAACTCCATCTCTGCCTTCTGTCCTCTTTCCAAACCTGATAATGCTCTCTGGAACGAAAGTTTCACCCTGTTTCAAAAAAAAAATATGTATCACATAAAACAGAACAGAATATTAAAGAGACATGATAGCAGAGATTCAAAATCCTTGTAGGAAACCAGCTTCAACTAATATGGGACCGCAAAACATGTACTTCTGTAATTGGTGATATTTTTTCCCTCAAGTTTCAGGCCTTTGTTCTAAGGACAGCATACTTGTATGCTGTAACTTCTCACTACTAGTAAAACAGAGTAATCAGACGAGAATTTTGGGGGTACCAAACTGTAAACTGAGCCAATTAAGTATAACTAAGTTACCTAGAATCACATCTGCAAAAGGTTACAAATTAGTATGGCACCACTTGGAAAATAAAAATTGTAAGAAACATATAGCTGTATTTGTACCTTCCCAATGTCACCAACCACACAAATCTCTTGCTCATTTCTACTTCCTTCAGCAAACATGCAGAGATCAAGCATGCCACGAGAACCATTATCAAATTCTACTATCACATATGCATTATCAATAATATCTGGTACCTGCACTAGGAGATAATCAACTTTTAGCCACTACTAGGAATGTTTAAAGACTGCTATCAGCTTTTGGTTTATTTACTGTTATATGGTTTATTTAGGAGTTCCAACTGCAAATATAGCACAAATCCTAATGACTGAATCTAAATTCAAGATTGCAAATCATTCAGTAGGAAGAGAAAGAGGAAATAGAACATCGTTATTGAAGATGGCACATGGCTATGAGCACAGAGCCACAGTATGCAGTATGCATCAAACGAAATATTTTAATCAAGCAGTGAGACAACCTGACCTTTCCATCATACACTTCATCCTTATGGTTAACATCAATGGCTCCAGAAGCCATCACACGAACTGGATTTGCAGATGCAAACAGTCTCATCAAATCAAAGAAGTGGCAGCACTTCTCTACTAGAGTTCCCCCACTGTTACAATTGAATCTATTCCAGTTGTTTACCTGCATGTTGTATAGCACACTAAAACAAAAAAAAAGGTGAACTTGTATGTATTACAAGTAAACACAGCTACCAGTACCTTAACAAGGAAAGGAAAACGGTGTTCCCGTATTGCCACCATTCTGACTTGTCCTAGTGTACCGCTCTTAACAATGTCTATCAGCTTAGCAACTGGTGGCATATACCTGTATTCCAATCCAACTTGCACAAGTATTTCTGGTCTGTGCTTAGCGGCTTCAATAACCTGTGTGCGAACATAAAAGCCAATAGAGATTCAAAGAATGTGAATTTCAAAATGAAACAGAGGACGACAGGTCACATTATCTAAAGTTGGCCACATGGGTACTTTTTATCCTGAAAAGCAACCAGCAAGAACTGGGCATGTCTTTGAATCTAAGAACACCCATGCAAAGCTGGTTTCATGGTACTTTGCTACATTTATAGATACTAATAATACACAAAAACTGAATGTCTGTGGCATGTAGAGTGAAGCTAAAACTCAACGAAAACAGTTTTATTCAACAACATGAATCCCAGGTTCCCTGATCAGAACAATGATACTAATTTCCTTTCTTGGTGGGGTAGAATCATATTCTGCTACTACAGAATAATGGTTTGGTGGTCTCTACATAAGGATGAAATATCGAAAGCTATGGAGCAGGTAGACAACAGTGAGGTGATACCGGGAAAAGAAACAGAGTATGTGCTAGGTAGCAGCAGCTCATCACGAACCAGCAGCTCAAAGTACCGGACTAACTGACCTTCTTACAATCCTGCACAGTGGTGCACAAGGGCTTCTCAACAAGGATGTGGTGCGGTTCCTGGTGGCGGATGATGTCCATGAGTATCTCATAGTGGGTCATGTTTGGGGACGATACGATGATGGCGTCACACAGCCCGCTGTCCAGCAGCTCGCGGTGGCCTGAAAAGGTCTTGAACCTTTTGGATGTTACTAAGATTTACCGACTGAGTAATTAGTACCCGACTAAGAACAGTCTAATCATAATTGATTCATATTCTATTCCAAATCTGTTTTTTTTTAATGTGTTCCAAGAGGAAACATTTCAGAACTCAGAATCTAGCAGATAATTGCTAGGTTGGGATATGCTTACCTGGGGAGGCGGGAGGCCGAGCTCGGCGGCGAGCTGGAGGCCGAGGCGGAGCGACTCCTGGTGGGGGTCGGCGAGGCCGGTGACCCGCACCCGGACGGCCTGCTCCCGCTCGACCTCGGCGGCGAGGTGGGCGAGGTTGTGGAGGTGCTCCCGCCCCATCATCCCCACTCCGACTATCCCGTACCTCACCTCCGCCGCCATCTCCCTCGTCGCCGGCAGCTAGCCGCCGTCTCCTGAAGAGATATGATTGGACTGGTGGAGTGGACTGGAGTGAAGACAAGTGGTTGCTGCGTCGCCAATCAAACCGGATCAAACTCGGATTCTATTTCCTCTATAAAACAACGAAATGGGCTTGTTGGGCCTACCTGCACCCGTTTGGATCAGCGATGGTGGGCGCGCGCGCGCGCGTCTGAGTGAACTGGGCTTGTTGGGCCGGAAATTCAGGGTGGCGGCCTTTATCTTAAATGGGCTGGAGTTACTAATTTTGGGCTTAGGGACTTCTGATGCTGAGGGTATCTTTCAATCCAACGTTGATTGATCTTGCTTTAAAAAAAAAAAAAAGGAAATCGATTGAGCTCTGGGGTGCGTGCGGGCTTTGAGTCAAGGGAATAATAAGCTTTGATGTTAAGAATCCATTTTGATTGATGTTATGGTATGTTTTCACGACATGTATAAAAGTAAGAAACAAGTTTATCTTTGATCTTCGAACTATTATTTGAGTATATGGTTTTGACCATCAAACTCTAAAATCATATATCTTTGGCCATCTAACTACTACACAACTTTAATCCTCACTAGTTTCAAAAGTGATTTTTCCTACTAAAAATAGCAAAAATAATATCGCTAACTTTTTAGAAATCGAGTTCTCTATGTTGATAAGTACACAAGCACATGAACACAGAGAATTGTAGTTGGGGGATGGAACACAATTGTAGTATTTGTGAATGATTTTAGTACATGAACATCAATACAAGATGTCCTTTCAGTTCTCCATACATTTTCATTTTATAAAAGGAAGAAGTAGAACACGGTTACTTCAATTTTACTGTTTCATTTCTAAACTTTTCTTCTTATTAATTTGACCACCGGTCAAAGTCATAGTTTCACATTGCTTTTTAACTTTGATTTCACAATAGTTAAATCTACAAAATTTAAAATAAATTAAATAGCTCCTCCAAAAGCAAGTGAAAAGAAACTACAACCTATCCATACCCTGGGGGGGCACAAGCTCCCATAACACCCACCACCTTCCCTACACATAAAGATCAAGACTCTTAAAGCTAGTCACATCCCAGAACAGTTGGATGTAACTCTGCTGTTTAAGGAGTTCCCTGATAGCAGGTTGAGTTCTTCAAGACATGTAAGGTTATGATATAAAAGAGATAGAGCAGAATTCACAGTACCGTAACCTTCCAAGCGTAGTCCTCTCTAGCTAACTAGGAAGGGTATTTACCCAATGAACCCACTCAACCACTACGCTAATGTCCACCCAACCCATGTTGAGATGCTTCAGTGGAGTGAGTTGCGCCAACCATGAAAAATCACATGAATACATATGCACAAGTACAAGGAAACTAAAGTCGTTACTAATGTCAAGGTAAGCTAACATGGATAGGTTGCCTAGCTAAGGCAGCACCCTACCAACGAAATCCATATAGGAGAGGTTGAGATACTTCAAGCACTTAAGAGAGCCCAAGAATTCAGGTATTGGCATACCACCGACACCAAGAAGGTTCCCATTGAGATCTAGATGTCTCAAATGTGGTAGGTTAAGGAAAGAAGTACTTATATGTCCATCCAACCAATTGATGTTGTCTTTTTTTTGTGGTATTTTACTGTTTTTGTATTATTCTTTTTTATTTCATCTTTTATTATATGTTTCCATTTTCACCAGCCAATTACGACATATTCATATCCTGGGGGCACAAGCCCCCATAACACCCATCCCCTTCCCTCCACAAAAGATTACTCCCGTATGTGTAATGAATCTGTATATGTTATCAAAATGGTAGACTTCCATCAAACATGAAACCTTACAAATGCCCTTCCATCTAAATAAGAAAAAATGACAACACAAGATTAAAGATGTAGTTCTGGTTTCTGTTTAGCAGCTTCGATGACCTGTATGGGAACATAAAAGCCAACAGAGATTCAAAAAATGTGAGTTTCAAAATAAAACAGAGGATAGGTCACAGTATTTAAAGTTGGTAACATGGGCACTTTTTTTCTAAGAAGCAACCTACAATAGGTGGACATGTTTTGTAACAGGAAAACACCCATGTAAAGCTGGTTACATGGTACTTACAAGTTACAACACAGACATTAAGACACAAAAACTGAATGTCTGTCTCATGTAGAGTGAAGAGTGAAGCTAAGGCTCAATGCAAACACTTCTCTTCAACAACATGGATCCCATGTTCCCTGATCAGGAGAGCAATGGTACTGATTTCATTTCTTGGTGGGTATAATCATATTGTCCTATTAGAGAGTAGGTATGGCTTGTCGATCTCTCCAGGATAATAAAATATGAAATATGAAAAACTATGCAACAAGTAGGTCATATATCAAGAAAAGAAACAGAGTAGCATGTAGGCAGCAGCTCAAAGTACCGGACTAACTTACCTTCTTGCAGTGCTGCACAGTGGTGCACAGCGGCTTCTCGACAAGGATGTGGTGCGGTCTGCTGTGGTGGATGATATCCAGGATCTCGTAGTGGGTCATGTTTGGAATCTAGCTGATAATTACGAGGGCGGAGCTGGGATATATATGCGTACCTGGGGAGGCGGGAGGCCGAGCTTGGCAGCGAGCTGGAGGCCGAGGCGGAGGGACTCCTGGTGAGGGTCAGCGAGGGCGATGACCCGGACCCAGACGGACTGCTCCCGCTCGACCTCGGTGGCGAGGCGGGCGAGGTTGTGGAGGTGCTACCCCCCCCACAAACCCCCCCCAAAAAGCCCCTAACACACCAACCCCGCCGCCGCCCACTCCCTCGTCGCCGGCAGCCACCGTATCCTCGAGTGGACTGGAGTGTTGAGTGTTGACAGGTGGACAGCTGGTTGCTGCGTCGCCAATCAAACCGGATCAACTCGGTTTCTGTATTTCCTAGTAATAATATAATCGCAACAAAATTCAAAAAAAAATAATCGCAACAGAAAAAAAACCTCCAGTTTTTATTTCCTTGATAAAAAACGAAATGGGCTTGGCGTATCTGCACCCGTTGGATTCGCGATGGTGGGCCCGCACGCGCGTCTTAGTAAAGTGGGTTTCTTGGGCCGGAAATTCAGGGTTGGCAGCCTTTATCTTTTTGTAACAAAAAAAACTAGCAGCCTTTATCTTAAATGGGCTGGAGTCGCTAATATTGGGCTTAAGGGACTTCTGATGTTGGAATTTTTTTTATTAATAAATTTATTTTTTTAAAAAATTACAAAATTAGTCTCCATTTTTAAAAAATTGCAGGAATAGGCCACCAGTCGCCCGTTGGAAGGGCGAAGAGGGCCATGTCGCCCGACCAGTGGGCGACTTGGCCGTGCACTGGCATGGGTGGGCCCCACGTCGCCCGGACGATGGGCGACGTGGCCCATGTCGCCCGGCCAGTGGGCGACGTGGCGCATGTCGCCCGGCCAGTGGGCGACGTGGCCCATGTCGCCCGGCCACGGGGCGACGTGGCGCCGCTATATATAACGCGGCCGGCCGCGGCCGGCCGCTGCCGGCTGGGAGAGGAGAGGAGAGGAGAGGAGAGGAGAAGAGAAGAGAAGAGGAAGAGGAAGAGGAAGAGGAAGAGGAAGAGAAAGGAAGAGGAAGAGAAGAGAAGAGAAGAAGAGGAAGAGGAAGAGGAAGAGGAGAAGAGGAAAATTTTCGGTAAGTAAAAAAATAATTTTATATATAATTATTTAATGTGTGTTATATTAATTGTTAGATAATATAATTAGCAGTTAAGCGATTAATATTATATTTTCGGTAGTATTATTTATATTTTTATTTTATATATATTGTTAAATTAAATAGTTATAGTTAAAATAATATTAGTAATATATTACTAAAAAGGTATTTTAGCTGAAATT